>CAJINU010000003.1:7623-269383 GCA_905178165.1 Amoebophrya sp. A25 | reverse complement strand
ACCAGCGGGATTGTATCGGGAAGCCTATGAGGATGGTTTTCCACGTCCTCTCGGATAGTGTTAAGTGCGCTCTTCCAGTCAACCAGCTCTCCCGGACCAATGCGTCTAGCGGTTGGAGCAAAAGCGTCACCTGGCTTATGCACAATCCCGCGTGAGAAGTGGCGTCCATGGCCTTTTGGGCTAGTCTGCTTTAGAATACTACTAGAACTACTCGCTCCAGCGTCACTCTGTTCCGGTGCGATGCTCTCAACTCCTTCCTTGTTCAGAATAGCAGCCATTGCTTCCATGGATCTATTATGCAAATCTTGGTCCAAAATCTCTGGCGGAGGTGCTAGAACTGCTAATTCTTCTTCTTCCGTAGCAAGGGGGGGTGGGACTGCTGTAGGCGGGGGTTGTGCTACGCTCGCATCGGTATCTTTTCCGCAAGAGAATTTTTGTAGTACTTGATCGCGCAGTGTAAAGTCGGCACCGAGGCCAAGACTATCTGCAACAGCTCTTTTTTGGTCTGAGTCTAACCCTCCAAGTGTGGACACACGGACGGAATTGTCGCTAAGCAAGGGGCTAGAACGAGTCGGTCTTTTGACTGTACTCGAAGCCTCGCGCAACTGTTCTGAAAAAGGTGTAAAAGCAAGCGTTGTCGTTTGCCGGTCAGCGACCAAGGCTTGGACGCGCGCCGACCTTCCAGGCATTATGGGTGGGTTAGTGGGGAATTAAAACGTAAGTCGCTTTAGCAACACGTAATTGACTAAGTACTCCTTGCCCTATTGTTTAGATCTACATTTTTATTTGATTCAAACTCTAGAACGCGAACAGATCAATCCATAATTATACTTGGTACCACGCAGACGAGGAGTGCTGTCCTGTTCTCCATCACTGCACAGAGACAGGCCACAAGTCACCTTTACGACCGGGTCCGCAGCGGGGGCCCCACTGCTTCCAGTGCTGGTCTGCAAAAATGTTTTCCTGGGACGAACGACTTGCCGCGCTCGCGTAGTAGTACTTTGAAAAGTTAGAAGATCAAGATTGTGAATCTACTCTCCGTCTCAAGGTCGAGAGAGATCCTACCTTCTATTGCAAAAATATTAGACAAGCAAAAATTATAAATATACTTCTCAAGCATTAGTTATAGTTCCCAGTCACTACGACCTAATCGTAGCTGATTCTTCCTGAAGGATGGAATCAAAGAACAGCAAGAGCAACAAGGTATTAACTAGTTCTTCCTGGAGGACCATGCATTAAGATCACGGCTGCAAGAACCTCTAAGAACAAGATTCCTATTCTGTGTGTTGTTTTTCTTTTTCTTATATAAATTGGTGAACCGACCATAAAACGGAAAGACCAGCAGCAACGACAATAGCACCTCGCATCTTCGAGAGCGCTGAAGCGCGGCTGGGTCGGGTCCTCCTCCTGGGAGGTGGTGATGGTGAACTACCTGATCCCGCCATCATATGAAAATGAAAGTTACGAAGGAGACGATTTTGGTGGTAATATTCTAGGTGGTCGTAGAAAATTCAAAAAAAATACTTCATGGAAGCACGACAAACAACTACATATATCAAGAAGTTGTACTACGGAAAACTTCTACAACAAAAATATGCACGAGGAGTCTCATAGAGTCATTCTTGTTTCATTTTTCTATCGCAGCTAACTATGGAGTTTTGATTGCGATGGACCATGAAAAAACTTGAGAACGAAGTCATACAGAAAGAATTGGGTCAATACAATATGTGTAATAAAACTAGAAGATTCTCCCTTGATCCTGATGTGAGTTGTAAAACTTGTAAGAAAGTAGACTTTATAGTGAAGAACTAGACGAAGTAAGAGCTGAGTTAAAATCTGACTAGACGTCGCTCTCACTTTTAGTATGTCTATGTTCTTCAAACCTAGCGCTGTAATTTCATGACTTGGAAACTCCCTACTTTTTGACGGGGGTACTGTTGCGGAGGTGGTAACTCTGGGGATCATTGGGTCAAGCAAAGACTGCGGTGACCGTACCCAATTCGATAGACTTGGAAGGTTGTCAACGGACTCAAAGACCAGATAAGGAGAGCCAACGCCTTGTCAGGGTGCTAGTTACCCACACGGATGAACAAGAGCCAAGGCCGATTGTGAAGAACAGATCATTCAGAAGTATCCGAAACCGATAGAGAGCAACAACAGATTTAGGATGCGATCAACCGAATACGAGGGCAAACTCTGAGGTGCACAGACGAGGCGGCCTCAGAGAAAAATTTTCCCTTCCAGTTCCAGGTTGTGGAGCTACACTTGTAATTGTTCTGTAGAGAACCTAGAAGTACACAACCGATTATTACTCACAGTGACACAAAAGAGATTCACACTTTATAAACAAGCTTGACATGCCAATGGCATCTCCTGATCCTGATCTAGGTTGATGTATGAAATTATTCCTAATTCATCTAAGAATACTGAAGCAATGTAGGTCGTGCCATTGACTCCTACTGATGTCTGCACAATCATTAAAAACTCACGGATCTTTCACCGGTAATTAATACTGACTCATAGAGAAGATCACATCACTTCGCACAACTTCCTCTCCTCTGATAACTTCCCGTCTATCTTCTCTCGCACGTCGGCTCTTCTCTACGTACAACGACTACAGGATCAACGGTCCTCTCCACGCTCTTCTCATCAATCCATTCACTCACGCGGCCACCAACACGAGTTTTTTTTTTTGGTACCTGGGTCTATATTTCCGCGATACGAACACGAGTGAAGAACTACACGGACATAATAGTTGTTGTCAACGGATTGATCGACACAGTTGTTGATTTATCAGGTGGAGACTGTGCTATAATTGTCAGTTACTTTCACCCGCGGACGTGTGCGACAGTTAAAAGCCAAGAACATTTCATCTAGTACAGAAGAATCAGGATCGTCTTTTGATAACAAACTATCTACATCTACCTTTGATTTCCATCAGAAAATGGGTCACTCAATAATCGTAAGTACATTTTGTGTGATAGATAGTGGTCGGCATCCAATTTTGTCCCATGATAATGGCTTCTGTGTGTTTAATTGTGAGTCGTAATATTCAATGTCTTGCTCAGTCTAAATGCATGTATCCGTACTAAGTACTTAAACGTATCAAATGTCAACACGACAGTTATTTCTTAGTTCTAGGAATTTTTCTTACTACGAGCTCTTCCATAATTAGTGAAGGTGACGTATTCCGTGGTCGTCCTTGTTATATGGCACGTGAGGTGCTGCTTTTTTCAGAAGCGGTTTGCGCCACCATCCGGTGCACTGTTGCCTCAAGCTACTCCCTCTGCTCGATTTCGTACATCATTGAGACGACAACTAAGGCGCTGTCAGTGAGAGGCGATAAACTATTTTGCTGGAAGGTCTAAACAACATACTAGCCTACCTCCAGCGATACAACTAGGTAGCTCGCATGAGAAAACATTGAAATGTTTGTCGAAATGCGACAGAGAGCGACGAGATTGCGCTGAGCTAGACCGAAGGTAGGCAAGGTGCTGTATGACTAGAGGGAGAGGAGGGTGGGAGAGAAACGAGAGAGAAGTCGATAGTTGATAATGCGAAAGAGAAAAGAGAGAGAGACTCGATTGCGAAAGTATGACTCGATTTACACATACTGGCCAAACACGTGCACCGCGTGTAGGGTGCGCGGCCCCCTCGAAAGACGACACGAAAACGATACAACCGATGCCAGCAAATGTTATCGCCCCAATCAGTCATGACGAACGCCTACGCTGTCCTTGCATAACAGTCATTTCAGTGGTGATGACGGTTTCGCCAGCTCTCGTCTCTCGGATGTTTCCGCCTTCGCGGAGGCGGTGGCGGCTGCTTACGCTCTCCCTCCGGATCTGCCGGTTCCGAGTGGCGTTTGGCTGCCTCAGGGTTCTTGTGCGCATGGGTTATTTCCGGGTCTGGGTCGCTTTCAGCACCCTCGGTTTCGCCCATTTTTATCAAAAGCTGCTTTTCTTCGCGTGTCCGGTCTTCTGGGTTCTTCTTCAGCGCATCCAAGACCGCCTTCCTTCGCGCTTTCATACCTTTGAACAGTGTCGGTGTCAATATTAGACACGATGACCTTGGTCCGTCCTTCGGACCTAGTAAATGCAACCTCAAATGTAGTACATCTTGTTCTTTGAAATTTCTATTTCCTCCCCTTGAAAGCGTCTTCGAGATGCTTTTTCTGGTGAATTTGTGGAAACCTTAACTTGTTTGACAGAGCAGCAGTGTCCAGCTTCAGCTTTGAACTCGCGAGTACTCTTTCCACCTCGATCACTTCGTTTGACGAGATAATTGGTCGCGGCGGCGGTGGTGGAGGTGGTGGTGGAGGCAGCTCGTCAGTGTCTTTTGCAGGCACCTCTTCCTTCTTCCCATCCTTCACCTCCTCCTTTGCCGGTTCCGCAACCGCCTCTTCCTTCTTCTCCTCCTTCACCTCCTCCTTTGCCGGTTCCGCAGCCGCCTCTTCCTTCTCCTCCTGCGGTACCGGTTCCGCAGCCGCCTCTTCCTTCTTCTCATCCTTCTTCTCCTCCTGCGGTACCGGTCCCGCAGCCGGCCCCTCCTTTGCCTGTTCCGTCGGACTAGAAGGTGGCCTAATCGGACTCCCCGTACTAGAAGGTGCCGGCTCAGCCGAATCTGTTTGTGAAGATAATTTAGAGACGATCTGTAATTAGTTCTTCACGACTCATCATCCAAAACTTCCATGTCGTGAGTAGAGGCTTTCCTTGTTTTCTTGAAATATCTTATCACATCTGATGTAAAGAAATTTGATGGGGGTCATCTTCTTCATCTTCATCCCGGACTACACGTCCTTGTACATTGATTTGGTGATGAAAAACCCACTAGTACCTGTAATCGTAGGCGATGGAGGCGTTGAGGTCTTTGAGCCCAGAAGTCCTCCACGAGAAAGAGAACCACGTAGGCGCGGCAGTCTTCGAGTGCTCCCTTGTTCTCCATCACTGCACAGAAACAGGCCACAAGTCACCTTCACAACTGGGTTAGTCGCCTGCAAAAATGTGTTCCGGGAACGAACGACTTCCCGCGCTCGCGTGGTACTAGTTTGAGAAATTAGACGGTAGATTTTTTTTGAATTTTCTACTTAGTCTCAGACAGTCTCAAGAGAGATGGAGGTCGTTCGAAAAACAAGCACGACTAGTTGTAGGAGTGGAGGACTATGCATTAAGATTGCGGCTCCCCTCTACTCGTGGAGATTTAGTGATTCTGGGAGAATGAAGACAATTGAAAAGTCTTCAATTGATGAACCGACCATAAAACGGAAAGCCCAGCAGCAACGATCATAGCACCTCGCATTTTCGCCAGCGCCGCGGCGCGGCCGGGTCTGGTCCTCCTCCGAGGAGGTGGCGAACCCATCTTCTCGATTCGAGAAGAAATCGAGAGGATGATGGGAGGTCTTTTTGTGGATTTTTGATCGAGTTCTTCGTTCTCGAAAGAATAGCTGGTAGGCAAGAGATAAGAGCCTTGAAACAATAGTTGATTGAAATATTCCACAGAAGGAGTAGATGTAGAACCAATCAAGTGGAAACGCTACAAAGAATGAACTCAATAAACTTCATGGAAGCACGACATATATCACGAAGTAGGGAGAACTTCTACAACAAAAATATGCACGACAAGTCTGATGAAGTCATTCTTGTCTAATTTCTTGAAATCGCAATGTACTTGATTGTAATAGAACAAATGAGAAAACTTGGGAAGTCAGTCAGAGGGAAACGGAAAAAATTGGGTCAACACACAACAATAAAACGGGGATCATGAGAAGGAAAATCATTTGTCCGGGGATCCTGAGAGGATTTGAATTTTCTACATGTTAATAGAAGATTCTCTTTCTCTCCTGATTCTGATGTAGGTTGTAAGATTCATCTTTCTAAGAATTATAGTGAATCAATCTAGATGTAGATCGTGCTCCTAACCATCTCTGCTCTCTCACATCTTGTTCTCTGATGCATTGACTCTTCTCTACGACAAATACAGCATCAACAGCACTCTCCACTCGAAATATTTACTCGCATCTAGGATCTGGTAGTTGCATGGTGTAGCCGGGACGCACAGAGTGCACAGAGTTTTTGGCACGAACATGAATTTTTTTGCACAAGAACGAACACGGAGGACGTCGTTCTTGAAAAATAATAGAAGATTCAGGATTTGAGAGATCAAATCTTGATCTTGTTCCAGCTACGAGTCAACATCTTTTGATGTTGGTTCGTCCGAGAAAAAGTGTCAAAATGATGACGGCATCTACATCTTCTTTCGAGCTATGATCTTCTTGGGAGCAGTATCATTCTCATGACCACTAGTTATGCTTCGATGACAGGCATAGATGTAGACTGGATGCTCGTTACCGTCTACACTCCACGACATCGGTAATGACCAAACGCGCCTCAATGTCAGAACTAAGGTCCCATCTTTCATCTCGGTCTCGCGACGTTCTTCCTTTAGTCCGTCGATGTGTCTGGAACTACCTCCTGCTGATTCTTTTGCCCTGTTTCTACTGGTACTACCAGCTGAAGATGCAAGAACTGAAGATGATGCCATAGGAACGACTGGAACAGGTAAAGGTCGTGTTTGTTTTTCTTTTTCCTCGTCGTCGATGTTAATGAAAGTTGCAGGTTTAGGGAGTAGAAGATTCTCAGAAGATCAACAAGATCACTCTTCGTATTCTATATAGAAGTTACAAGTTATGTTGCTCACTTTCCTGTGTAACAAGTACAACATCATGAACATCCTTACTGTACTAGATGCTTTTTATTTAGGATTAGAACTAGGATTCAGTCCGCCGCCCACAGTCTTACCTGCATATTCGAGCGGATTAACGCAGCCGTACAAGGTTATTCTTTGTACATCTTCAAGTGAGTGATATAATTACACCGTCGCTCCATAATTAATATAGTTGGATGTTGTATATCGTGAGCTCGCTGTTTGGCAACCTGCGTCTCGCACCGACATTGCGCTAGTCGAGCTCGCATTGACGCGACAAAATCCGGACTTCCACCTCCTTCTCCTTCTTCTCTCCTAGTCCTGCTTGAAGCAGTGCTATTCGCTTGTGGTCATTAGAAGAAGGAGACGAGACAAAAGATGAACAAGTACTCTTTCTTGTGATCACCTGAGGACTAGAACAAAGGTCAAGTTTTTTATACCAAGATGTTAGAATCGAACTATCTTCGACAAATTGAATCTAGTACGACGGAGGCATGAGCCACTCAACGAGACACGACGACGACACTTGGAGTCTAGAAGTTAGTACCCTTCAAGATAAAACCACGAAAAAATTGCAAGTACTGAATCTAGATCTTCCTTGATGTGCTATCCAATATCCGTAAGGATTTTGGGACGAATCCCTGCATGCATTGTTGACGACGAAATACGGTGTTTCTTCCAGTTTCCTTGGCGTCCGTTCTAGTCGATTGAGGGTAATGCACCAGCGCAATTGCGATGCTTCATCTGCCAGCTTTTGCAGTATAGATGCCAAAAAATCTGGCTTAAAAAGAGCGGTGGCGCAGTAGACGCTAGTTGCTGCTGACAGGTCAGTTTCTATGAAAAGGAAACGAAAAAAATGTGCTGCATACCTACACCCCTGTTGCCAACTTTCCTGATGACTGAGGAGGTCTACTTCGCCTTTCTCATACTTTACACCTACATGCTGGGTACATACAGCTGGAGCACAAAGACAAACTAACTAGATGTTGAAGAAGCTGGCAGATAGAAGCTAAATCTACTTACTGGTCACCCACGATACATGATACAACGAACTAACGAACTGATAGTGAGAAGTCAGTAAGAGTGTCGTGGTTCAACAATACGAGAATACAATATTAAATCTCGCGCAAAGCAAACAGCATTTTCGTGTGAACATAATAGTCAGCAAATTATCACAACGTAGGTCTGCTGCATCGGCAAGACGGCGTGATCTCTTCCGAAAAGAATAGGCGTTGCGTCGCAACCACAAAGCTGATCGCCTTGACTGACGATCAATCAATGGCTTTAGGATCTTGAACGTCGGCGCAACCAATGTCGGCGCAAGCGGCGTCGGTTCAACGACCAACATGCTTTAGAGCGCACCCTAATCCATCTTGAGACTCATCCCGGGACCGGATCTGTTCCACCCAGATGGCAGGCACAGCTTCGAGATACTTCCGAAGATGGATTTGGGGAAGCCTTAAATGTTGTTGGCGTGTAGAAGCAGATCATGATCCTTACTAGTTTGATCGTTACAACTAGTCTGCGCTGGAGAATTCAGATTCACCCGTATTGCGAGTGCAACAGCACCAGTTGTTGGTGGGGTTCGAACCGTCCTGATCTATTTTAGACGAAAAACGAAGACGACCTCTCGCCAATCGGAAGACACACCAGAACTACTTCTGGGCAATGAAGTCAAAAAGTCTAAGAAAAAATGCCTTGGTCTCTCCTTGCATAATTTCGGTTGCACGATGAACGGTGCAATTTCAGCAAGATTTGAGAACGTTGAGAAGGGAGACTTCTTCTTATTCGTTACCAGGACGGTCCACCGCGGCTCGTCTTCTGTCATCAGCACAACCTCATACTGTTTCTTACTTCTCCGCACTTGTTCTAACACTTGCGAAGGGTGTGCCTTATCCTTGACTACAAGTTGTGACCCAAATGTAGGAGGAGCGCTAGCACCACTACGAATTGCAGTTGCAGTAGAGGAACTACTTCTATTACTAGTGAAACCACTAGTGCTTCTTGCAGTTAGTGTAGTACTGAGTGTTG
Organism: Amoebophrya sp. A25; assembly: GCA_905178165.1. Classification (NCBI taxonomy): domain Eukaryota; class Dinophyceae; order Syndiniales; family Amoebophryaceae; genus Amoebophrya; species Amoebophrya sp. A25. The sequence goes on along the minus strand of CAJINU010000003.1, from coordinate 260,650 downwards.
CTGAAAAACTTCCCCCTCCACCTCCCGGATCCAATTCCTTATCTAGGCCGCCTCCAATTAGAGGCAGGGCTTTGGAGGCGTTTCTGCTTCCCGTTTGTTCTGCATTTATTGTTCTCCTTTACGTAGAGAGGCAAGAAAACAAACGGAACAAAGAAAACAAACCTTTAGCCTAGTCCGCTTAATACTAATTTCACAAGACGCGTCAGTCCTGTGCAGGCTTTCGCGTGTCGACGAGGACCAAGCTCTACTCCTACTGCTCGTCCCACTTGCGTCGCCAAAGCAGCGTGCGCAACTAACTTCCCCAACCCACTCCCAAGATCGACGAACACGTCATCACTCGTCAAGCTCTTCTCAGCTTGCAGAAAATCAAAAATCTGCTTTGCCGATTCAAACGGTACTTCACCGTAGGTCCCGCCAATCCCCAAGAGCATGAAAGCTACACCGACAAGAACTATGTAACCAACCCAAACGGGGATGCACATGTCTCATACATTGTCATTGAAGATGTTTTAGCTAGGACTAGTTCTAGTACCGTAGATAGAAAGAAAACGCTACTCTAGCTGCACAAAGAAAACGCTACTCTAGCTGCACAGCATGACAGTAGTTACTGCTAGTAGTAGTTGCTAACTTGACCTCGTATGTACGAGTGCACTACTTCTTTCATTCTACCTCCAAAAAGTAGCAGCGCATTCTGTCAAATACGCGACGATAATGAGATACCCAGTCCCAGCCCATTCCAAAACATAATCGTCTGAAGCGCCACCGCCTCTTCAGGGTGGCCGTCGCTTCCGTCATAGGCGGTGGCCAACAGGTCCTCGAGAACATCGGTAGACAGCACGAACCCATCAGCTATTACAGCAGTCCTGTTGCCGGACGAGTCCTGTTCATGACGAGTGACCATAGCTCCCTTTGCTTTTGATTATGCTTGACAGGTGGAAGATGCTTTTTCTAGATGAGTGAGGACATACGTATAGGTAAGTTTTAATATGGAGGAGGCAATGGATGGTTCATTTTTTCATGATGCTAATGAAATGAAAAATGAGAACAAATTAGATGGATCGATAGTATGAGACAACCAAACAAATTGACAATCCCTTAAATCATGGACGTCCATGATCGGTTACTCTACTTCCACGTAGTCACTTACATTACATACTTACGTTGAAAAAAAATTTACGAAGAGAAAGACGAATATGCCGACGTGCGTTTCTTCTATTTTGTGGCTTCCCCATCTATGCCATGCCTTTGCCAATGTATGACTATCACTATCTTTTTCGAAATTGGAAGGAGAGTGGATATATCATGGATATGAAATTTGAACAAATCATACATAAAATACTCATCATCATGTTGTAAATGAAACAGTCGTACCTACTAGTACTTCTAGTCTTCGGAAGTTACTAAGCCTTTAAGCCATGAATATGTTGGAAGCAATATCTGTTCGAATCTGTTTACAGTCTTATTGATGTAGTTCTAGTACGTTGTAACTTACCATCTCTCACCTCTCCAACCAATGTACTTACAATCACAGATTTTTATGCTACTCTCAATCCTGATGGCTTTCTCGATGCGATCTTCCAAACCGAAGCAGAGACTGACTTTTCAACTGACTCGCTTTAGTGCCGTGTTGCATTTGCTACATGAAAAATAATGACTGTAGGTAGTGCTTGTACTGCTACGAATCTAATCCCCTATCACTTGGTATAACCCGAAGACATCCTCAGTCCGTGTTATCTATAGCAGTAGCGATAACCGATGATTTGTAGGTAGTACGCAGACAGAAGAACGGTCGTTAAGACAGAGAGGGCCATTTTTTGCGCGCTTGTTCGGTTACCGTTCCAGAGATTTTCATCTGGGGCAAATGGTAATGACCGAGACTTACCACACGAAAACTCACAGTGGGTGCTACATGAAAACCGCGAAGCACGTTGCCTTCATATCTAAAACATCTTCATTTGCGGAAAAGTGCACGTGCTGGACAAGAACATACAAGTTAGAAGCTCCTTCATAGAACAAACACAATAGGGTTTCCAAGAACAAGCATACGATTCCGCAAGTCCTGTTCTTTTGAGATAGCTGCAGTAGTTTGCTATATAAGTAATCAGGGCAAAGAAATTCCTTCTATCTTGCGATAGAAGTTCATCAGGGAAGTCGAATTCGTGGTGCAAAGCACATTCACTTTCATATTCCCGTGTTCGTCAGTTTTTCTGTGCTTGCAAGGAGGCAAGCGTTTTCTGGAGACACAGTAGGGGCCACGTAATTTTGTAACCGTGTATGAGGCAAATGCAACACTTCTTGACAGTACCAGATGCGGCCAAAGTCCAAGATGCGTTTGGCTAATCGTCCTAGCATGCCTTTAGGCCCTTTGGCACACGCACTGACAGCCCACCCACTCATACTCACCAGAGTGTCAAAAAAATCACGCAGTGAAATTTTTTTCTGTAGAAGTCCTCGTTGCCTCTCCTGGTCAACATTCTGCTCACCAGGAACATTCTGCTCACCAGAGGCAGAGTCCACCTCGAAGTTCCTGCTCACATCATCTACAAAAACTGCTTTAGCTTTTTTCCTTGAGCTTGAGGCGGCCGCTTCAAGCATCACCTTACTGAGCATCTCATGTAGGAACGGTGCTCCGACGTACGTACGAGTGTCACAGCGGTGATGGCAACAAGTCGCTATGCCAACTTTCTTGCTCAGGGAAGGGAATGGCAAGATTTCACCCCCAACACTAGTAGGATTCTCATCATTTTCATTCTCAATGATAGGAATGCAGTGCAAGTCCTCTGCTTCTTCTACGGCTCTTGCAGTAGAGTCAAGGTCAACTACAGCACTATCCTTGTTTTTGGACTGATACAAAGCTGCAGCCCGCTTGTCGAGGTCGCGGAGACTTGTAAGAGCTAAGTCAGTTGCTCCACCGCAAAGGTGCTTCGCATGACAGACGATGCTGCCAGGGGTCTCTAGTTTCTTCATTTGTGCCCATACTTGATCCAGAAGAAGGCGCTGATTTGCAGGTAGAGATGTAAAGAAAGAGGACTTGCTTTTCTGAGCGTCTGGAAGTTCTTCGTTGACTTCTGGAATTCCAATTCTATTATTTGTTGTAGACGAAGAACTAGAAGGCATGTCGATGTCAGGAGAGGGATGAGGAGTAGAGGACGCCACTGAAGAAGGTGTCGCGCTACCGCTTCTTCTAGCAGCAACATCCCTGTTCGTTTTTTCTTGTTCTTGGTCAGTGGTGCGAATGTTTGCTGTAGGAGTAGGACTCTCGATCCCCTGCCCCTCAGGCTCAGCAGCACTAGTCCTAGTACTATTTTTCCTTGCTTCATTCAACAAAAGCGCCAAATCGAAGTCTGCCAAATCCAGCCGCAAACGGCTTGTTTCTAGGTCAACCCGATTTTCCGCTTTATTTCGTCGCGCTTCTCGCTCGATGACGAAAAATTGCTTCCTTCCTGCTGGTCTAGTAGTATCGGACGAAGTGGAATTTGGACTCGCTTCTTTGCAGGCCAATGCCAGCCATCTCGATAAAGCCGCTTTACCACTGCCATACTCCAAGAGCATCTCGGATGAAGATGAATCTGAAGCAGTGGATGGAGGTGCGTCTGTGCTAGCACCTTCTGTTGTTCGTGCAAGTGCATCAAGTTGTCCCAGTGCTACAACATTGGAACGTAGAAAAAGTTCGACTAGATTGCGGTTCTGAATGTTATGCTTGCCATCGGCGTTCTCCATCTGGGCGACGACCTGAGCGACACGATCCAAGATGGACGCTGTTTGTACTAGTTTTTCCTGCTGGTGAAGACGATCATTCTTTTCATGATCATGGTAGTGGTCTTCCATCACCGAACCTTCCGCCAAAGCATTCCGTTCAATATCCGACACTCCTAGAGCCTCACACGCAGCCGCATATACCGCTCGAACAATAGGCGCCCAGAAGTCTATATCAACTTTCGAACCATGGTGCTCCGGTGGAAGCTCGTGCTCGTCATTGCCGGGTTTGGTGGAGGTTGTAGTTGTCGCTTCTCCTTTTCTGTCCTCCTCCTCTGCTTCTCGTCCATTTACTGTACTAGACGAAATTGATGTATTCCTATTTGAAGACCTTCTTTGGATATTCTTTTCTTCTTCTACCTCCACCAGTGCTTCCTCCTTCCTTTTCAGCTCCGCTTCGTATCTCGCTTCCGCCTCAGCCATTTCCTTCTCTACTACGTCCATAAAGCTCGCATACCGACTACCATCTTCCTGCGTCAAAAGCAATCCCATAACGTCCTCCACCTTATACTCCATCGGCTCTGTCCAAACAGACGCTGCAGCAATTTCCGGAACGATATTCACGTTGGGTTTGTAACAAGGCTGTGCTTGGACAAACAAGTCTTGGATTAGTTTCGAACATTTGGTCAAATGCTTTTTCAATTGATCCTCGTAGATACTATGACGTGGATCCAGAGGACACGGAATGCGTTTGCGAGGAGCCTTAGCTTCTCTTTGTCTTGCTGGTGGAGGTGCTTTGGGGATCTCAATATTGTTAGAAGTGGTGGTCGAAGATGTTGGTGCTGCAGGTGGTGCAAGTGCAGGTGCTGACTCTTTGATGTCCTTGTCCGTATTTGAAGATCGCACAGAGGGTACAACTTGATGGACTTGGTCCGAACCTTCCTCAGCATGCCCGTTTTGAGTTTGGTCAACACCTACCACTAGTACAGCGTCTTGATCACTGTGGCACACGCAAAAGAACGACCCAGGCCTCTGCGGAAATTTGCAGTAGCGACTTTTTTGGCCCAGGAAAAAATGACATTTTCCCTCGGCTGGTCTCCCTCTGGCAAACTGCTTCTCTTGCTTCTGCCGCTTACGGTCTTGTCGATGTTGCAATGTTGAAGATGCTCCAGATCTTCCATTTTCTTCCAGAAGGCCGGCGGGAGATGCCATTCTTTTGCAGATTTTAGGTGTACCTACACCTACACCTGGCTGAACCGGCTGCAACTCCTCCGCTCCTCGTTGAAGATTTGTAGCTACTTCAGGTTTCTGAGGCATCTGCTGATGATCCTTCATCTTCTCCACTCCTCCACTCGTCGACGGACTTCCATTCGAACGGCGAAATATATTTCAGTTTCTAGTTCCGACTCAAAGCTTCTGCTGCTGCTCGTTCTTCCTCCTTTCTCTCCAGCTGTGCTACACGTTGTTTGGCTTCTTTAGCCGTAGCTTTGAAAAAGATCGACCCTTTTTGGACGTAGACGTTCTTCGCACCGTCAATTTCCAAAAGCGCAACTTCCGACTTAGAACCACGTCCGTTAGGGTCTAATTCTTGAATCAATGCAGCTCCGGGGGCCTGTTTCGCGGAAGAAGTAGTGCTCCGTTGAGGTCGCATCATTGTGTTTTTTAGTGCGAAAGTGACATGATTAGATCGTACCAAAAAAATGTCGACAGAGAGGCTATGTTGTGCTTGAAGATGTGTCGCTACGAAGGAAAAACGAAAAGGTTCGCTCGTCGACGTCAAGTGAAGAACTGTTTGGCGACGGATGAAGGGTAAATCAATCACATTCTATAAGTAATCACTATCGGCGATAGATCTAACTTAATTGCCTTCGTGGAGGAGGCGTTCGCGTGATATCCAGAATCAGAGAACTTCGTTCTTTCAGCCTTTGAAAGATGCGATCCCTGTGCTGGAACTGACAGTGAAACAATGCCGCGAGGATGGATCTTCAGAATTTGGTTGAGCACGTGATCGTCATCGTGATCATCGATTCACATCTTCCCTTTCTTGTAATAGATTGCTTCAGAACATCAAATGCCATTTCTTGGGGAACAACAGAAAAATCCCTCTCGCTCATGCGCAAGTGGGAGTTATTACTAAACCTTCAATCGAATGCTGAGGATCTTCAAAGTTGTATTTGTTCAGTCAAGATCTCCATGAAATGTACTTGTATTAAGCGTTGTGAATCATCACGTGTGGCTTACGTGCAGAATCACAACAATGATAATGAATGACTGGCAATGGGAGAAGAAAAAGAAAAGAGACTTTGACTGCTTTCTAGGAAAAGTATAAGAGAATGGATGCAGGATGGGTCACAGCATTTGGTACGTATTGTGATAAAAAAAGTTTAAGACGTGACCAAGAAAACGACGAAGCGCCTTCGCGATCAGCCTTGCGCCGCACTTGTCCCCGCTCTCCTACATTCTACACTGCAATGCAGCCTTGCTCTCGTCAGGTCGTACGCTGTCGTGAGATCTGTGTGAGGTGGATGCACAAGCTTCTGGCCACGATGTCCAAAGTGCGTCAACAATGTCGCAACCGGCACACTAAGTTCACCTGCGTAGTAGCGCTCCCTTCCTCCAAACAACGCGCGAAGCCATCCTGTAGGATGGCCCTCATAGTAGAGCTGTAGGTAGAAATAGACGTCTTCTTCATGAGTGAGGTCGTCAGCAACGACTTTGAGAACCTCGTCAAAATGCGGTCTGCGTGCATGGATATTGGCGCGCCCAGAAGTGCGAGCGCGTGCTGCACGTTTCTTCGCACGGAAAAAGCGAGTGGCCGGCCGCACTGGGGCATTAGAGCAGAACAATCTTTTTTATGTTCGATTTCTACTAGGATCAGAATCGAGATAACTTCTACTCAACAAGAACTATGAGTTTTTAAATATATAAGTACTTGACAACACAAAAATAACTGCTAGCTAGTGCTAGTGTCAGTCGCCATAGTCTTCGCTATCGTTTGCTCATCCAGTTCTTCATCCGTTGCACAGTGTCGAGGGTCGCCTCCGCGTGTCAACCGTATCTCCGCGTACAAAAACACCGGATCCTTGACGCTCTCCAAGGGAAAAGGCGGAAAGTTTGAGGGGAAATTCACTTTCAACAAGCGCAATTGGATGCCAAGGTGCCCAACAGCAGTCCGGTCCTCCGCAGAGGCAGAGAAAAAACCACGGGAAACAACCCCATCCGGAGACTGCGAGGATCCAGAGTAGTCGACTTTCTCAAACTTGAAGAAGACTTCTCCCTGAGAAACGGCTGAGAGTGAGGAAAAAGAAGTCGCGCTCTTGTAGTGGTCTACTGGTGGATCTTCAACAAAGGCACTGCTTGAAGACGAAGAGTCTCCAAATCCTGGAATGCTAGTACTTGCGTGATGATCCGTCGGAGCCGAGCCACGCTGACCATTGTTAAACATACGCATCTTGCGTGCTCTGATACCACGGAGCTGAAAAGCTTCATGTACCGAAACACTGCAACGACCCAGCAAAGTATGTGGCATGAAGGAACTCGTGTCAAAAACCTCGAAATATTAAAGGTTGAAACAATTCTTCATATTTGTCTCACCTATTTGAAACGTTTCTTCTTGAATAGATGTATCAAATTTAGTGCACAAATATGAAATGCCTCAAGCCTTAAAAATACACGAAAAGGTTCTTCTCTTCCGAAGACACCGTGCTCAATGCTAGCTTCTGTTTGAAATTGACTGCGGTTCCAGCTCTAGAATATGTAGTCTTTTGCGCTAGTGTCGCTGCAGCTTCTTCCTCCTCTTTCACTGGGTTGCCGCGTGTCAGGCTCACGCGCACAAAGGGGTAGCACCCCTTGCCGCCAAACAGTTTCGTCCGTGTCTGCGGCAGACCTCGCGCATAAGTCAGACTCGCAGATAAGCCGACTTTGGTCGCCGGTTCGTGTAAGAAGTTATCGTCATTGTTCTGGTCCTCGGCGCCAGGCCCAAGCAACGCTATTAGATCAGCACTACGACCAGAAGATCCAACTGGCAAAACCTGTAGAAAAACTTGTGTTTTCCGCAATCTTCTCCGAACCATGCGGCGCTCAAGACGACGTTGTCTTCGTTCGCCTACAGAATCACACAAACCGAAAAACTCCAAGGCAGGTGAAGCTGACCCTTGTGGCCGCTTCTTCTTCTTCTTCCGGGTCGACGAGTTTGGTGGTGTAGACGGTGGATCATTCTTGCTCGCACGTTCTCCCCCATTTTTCTTCCGGCGTTGCTTGTTATCTCCCCCTGCCTCTTCGGATGAAGAGAAGGAGGCTAGACTGTCAGAGTCACTGCCGTCACTTGAAGAGCTTAGCACTTCCTCGCTGCCCCGCACAAAGCCTTTACCCCCCAGGGTCTTGTTCAGAGTGACTGGCGTGAGACCGTTGTAACGCAACAGGTCAGAAATCGGAATTGATAAGTGACACAAAGGTTGCCACGACTGCTCAGATGTAAATTTCGCTAGAGGGTTCATACTCGGTGTCGCTTCTTCTTGGCCCCAGACTATGACATGGAAAAAGGAAAAGACACCTTCAAAAGCATCCTCGAGACAAAGCTGTTGTCGTTGCCTCTCTTTTTCCGCTGCATCGTCCTCGGTTTGTTGTGGGTGATCTTCGTCAGCATCTGCATTATCAACATCTGCCGCAGAACGATAGACCTCATCTCCACCACCAGGGTTTGGCAAAGCCAGCTCGCTTCGTGTCAATTCCGAACTATAATGCGAGCGCACCAATCTCGCCAAATCGAACCGCAATTCCTCACCTCCAGTAGCAGGAAATTTGTAAACTCCATCGCGATCTGGCAAGACTCTACTAGTTTCCTGAGTGTGCACGATCAAAAGATCGCGATCACGTCCTAGTTTGTCGCGCCACATCCGTTTTGCGCGTTTTTCTCGTAATGTCAATCTCGGCATTTTCTCGAAAATGCCCATCTTCTCCTGAAACGCTTTTTGCCTTGCCTCTGGAAAAAACAAGAACTCATCGTTTTCCGGATTGTTGTGACTGTCGTTGCTGCTACCAGAACCAGAGCTTCCACAAGACGAAAGGTCATAGCGAAGAAGTCGTATTTCCACTTTGACTCCAACCTTGCTAAACACGTCACGGCGTCCTACTCGCCGTAGACTGTCGACACGCCAAACCACGCCTTCACGTGCATCGAATTGTGCCAGCCTCATGCGCAATTCCGTTGAACCTGAATCAGCAGTTTGGGTCAAAAACAGCCTTCCACGCGCTAATTGATCTCGACGAGATTGGGAAGGACTCGTCGTACTATTTGTCCGATATGCATCTGCTTCATCGTCGAAATTTGCCCCTCCAATACCAGTTTTAGTGGGTGATCCTCCTGAAGCTGTTCCAAGTTGTTGACGTTCCTTTTGTAATTTGACGATTTCTTCTCTAGGAATCGGAATCGGTGCAAACCGTTTCCAAGCACGAAGTCCAGCGTTCTCGAACACTCCGCGAAAAGGCATTTCTCCTCGTGCCACTTCTACGAATCGATTCTCCTTCGTCCGATTGTCTACCACAAAACGCAAAATGCGAACACCCAAAGCCAAAGTTTCGTCATTCAATGGCACGTTATCAAGCGAGACGTCTTCTTGGCCCCAGCCGTAGAATGTCGGGAAAGCCGCTCCATCGTTCAATTCCGTTGTAGCAGGTTCTAAAGCCAAGAATTTGCCAACGCCGCTATCCTGGAGAAGCGAAACTTCCACAAATAAGGCACCATCTTGCACTTTCGGACGCTCTAGTGACCTTTTGTTAAGTAGATTTGTTCCAGCGTGGTGCACTTCCGGAGGACCCCAAGGAGGTGGCAGGTTGAACGCTCGGTCGACGCGGATAGAGACTGGAAGTAACTGCTCGCCACTGGCACGAAGGGCAGCGGGATCTGTAGAAGATGGATGTTGTTGGGATGAAAAAAGCAACATCAAAATGGTCGTCACAACTTCGTCCTATTTCAACATTCTAGTTACTTTATTGTTCGGAGGGATAGGCCTAATCAGATTATTATGAGAAAAAAACTATAACTACCGGTTACATTATTCACAAGCATCGTAATTTCCAAGTACCAAGTATATTGGCCACGATTCCTCCAGACCCGATGGCATCTTCGTCCAGCTCCACTGTGTTGTCGTAGTCTGGTAAAACCTCCTCCATCACCCCCGCTCCCAAAAAGCTACACCAGATACCCGCATTCGCGACCAAAGGGAAGACCGGACTTGCTTTCCCAGGCTCATACACCGGCATCAACTTCAATGGACGCTGCCCTGAGAACTTCATCAGCTTGAAGAGACTGGTGGACCAATGGCCTAAAGCGTTTTCCTCAGAAACAGTGTTGGAACGGTACAGAACAAGAGAAACGAAGACGTCGTTTGCTGGCACAACACTAATCGCAAGTTCCTGGTTCCATTCGCAACTACGATGTTCACAGAATCGCGCACTCGTGCGCGCACTAGCCAATGCCCCGTCCTTTTCGTATGGCCGTTTGCGCGGATCGCCCCTCACAGCTCGCAACTCGACAAAAGCTTTCAGCTGGAAAGTAGAAGTTCCTAAAACGTGACCAACGAAGCATTTGAGCCGCACGCGACCTGTGCGTTGATCACCGGCTACCTTGCCAAAGCGCGCACGCATACGGAGGATCCCGAAATTCGTGTGGAAATGTCGTCTCCTAGGTTGTAGCGAAGGTGAGTCTTCCCCTTCTTCATCAGACGAAGAGCCACGGTCTCGTTTTTGTCCAGGACTCCTTCTTCCATGATCCTTTATTTCTTTCCCTTTTTTAGGAGTGGGAGACGATTTATCAGTATCGTTGTAGTTGTCCTCATCGGACGATTCCGTTGTCGGTAATGTTCCTACAGAGGCTGGATCTGAAGACTCGGCATTTAAGTCGTCGTCAGAGTTTTTTCGTTTGCCGCCTTTGCCTTTCTTCCCGGAGGTCGCAGTCGCAGAAGTGTTTGGCTTCTTATTATTTGGCGACGAAGTGGGTGATGAATTTTCTGACGAAGAAGCTGTTGATTTTCCACTGCGACCGTCTGATGAGTCATCCACAAAGGACACTCTTTTCTTTGAGGATTGGTTATTTCTCCTAGAAGATTTTCGCCTTCCCCATGAGATGTCTTTTCGTCTGTTTGGTAGACCACTGGGACTACTACCCTTCTTCCCCTTTAACAACCCCGCGGCTCCACGACTCCGACGTTGATTCAAAAACAGGCATGGTCGCAAGTGCAGGTACTTGATTCCCCGTGCTTCTAGGATGTCGCCAAACGGCACACAGCAATGGGCGAACTTCGTGTCAACTAGGTAATCGGCGTCCCATACTTCGAGATAGATGAACATGTCTTTCCCATCCCAAGGCTGTACGATGTGGTTGCCAACGTCTAAATCGAGCAAAGCTTCCCATACTGGCTCTTGTGAACCAGAGATGTGATCGGTACGCGAGACTGGCGTCTGCACTTCGAAACGTGGAGCGCGACCTAGGGGACTACGCAGATTAGCGCAGACGCAGAGTAGAGAAACCTCCTATTCTATTTTTCATTTTCTGTAAGCAAAGTTTCTTCTTAGAAGTCTAGAAGTACACGGTCTGAGTAATCTAAAAGTTGTTCGTCACTCATAACTTTAACTAACGACACCGCCACGTACGGATCGCATCGGCCTAGCGTTTCGCCACCGTGTTCCCACGCAGAGTCGGTAGCAGGCAGTCCACGTGCTTGGTGTACGAGCACCTGCACGGCAACAAAGTAAGGATCCTCGATTTCGTCCCAGTGGACAAACGCTTGACCCAGCTTTTGGCCAAGTTGTGAGAACCAGTCTCCACGCGCGGGCCCAGCTGCTGCTATGGTAGTACTAGTAGTGGTGGCTTCGTTCAAGAACTGTTGAGATGCGCTGGCGCTAAGGTTCTGTATTTGTTGTAGAATTCCACCTCCACTTCCATTTTGTGTCTGATGTTGAAGCTGCTGCTGAGCTTCAGTTCCTCCGGGACCTCCTCCAGGCTGTCCTTGTTGTTCGCCTCCCGCACTCCCTGCCGCTGCCCCTGAGCCGCCAGGCAAAAGATGCGCACGTGCCCAAGCTAGTGAGCCGGGTTTAGCCAATGCTACGGCTGCTTGTTGAACACTCGAAGAAGATGCCCCACCGCCCGCTGACCAACTACTGCCTGCACCTAGAGCACTATGCTCCGAAGATCCAATGTCAGCGCCGAGTCCACCCAAACCTCCGTCAACTCCATTCTTATCCCCATGAAGACCTCCACCATGCTTTTGCTTTTGTTTTTTCAGCTCCCTCTTGAAAACAGCAGCAGCACGCAAGACCTCGGCATCCGTGCGGAAAGTTCGTTCACGCTCTTCTCTCTTCTCAAGCTCTATCTGCTGCTCCTCTTCAAGCCTTTCCAGTTCGGAGTCTAATATAGCCTGTCTTGCAGCCTCCGCTTCTCGTTCTTCTTGACGCCTGCGCTCGACCTGGAATTCGGAGAATAATCACAAGTTGTTGATGTAAGTGATATTAGAGTAAGTGCGAGTGATGTTCGGCTAAAACTCAAAAATGCTAGCTTGTGCTCACCTAAAAATCTCAAAAGCAATTCAGTCAATACCTTCGCCCTCGCTTTAGTTTCTTTGTAGACGCGGTATTTTGCTTCCCAAACGGTTTCAAAATTTTGCTGTTGCAGAAACCTTTGCCGTCTAGTAGCATGCGACAGTTGTTCAGTTGCAGAAAGACCGCTTCCGACGAGACTTGCTCCAATTCCGCCACTTCCGATCGGGTGTTGACTGGGAAACAAGACCCTCGTGCTCGCATCTTGTGCACTTGTGGACAACGGACCACCAAAAAACAAACCTCGTCCAGCAGCAGTGCCAGTACCGGTACCGCCATCTTCAAGCACAGGTCTTGCATTATTCGGTGCACTCGTATCTGCTGATATCGGTGTTGCAAAATGTCCTACAATAAGCGCAGCACGTCTCTCGGACTCCTTCCTAGCAGCAATACGGAGCTCTGACTCAGTTTCGAGTTGTTGTCCTTGACGTAATCGTCTCAATGGTTCATCTTGTTGGGCAGCTGCAGCTGGTGCGGTAGGTTGAAGAGGAGCCTCAAGAGTTGCAGTGATCTCTTTCGACCGCTGCGCAAGCAGTTCAGACCACGCTGACTCACCATACCTTTGCCCTTCGCAGCCTAGCATAATTTCGACTCAGTGAGACGGCCTCTTCAGGATCGTCGATCGTCCTGACACCTTAACTTATACCTAGACGGACCATAGTCGAGGTCACCAATTTTTCTATCTTGTTTTCTGAAATGCTCATGCGTGGGCGTAAAGCAATGGTGTTAGGCCAAGCTTCTATTTTTGCGATCTTGAGGGCTATGGACGGGATTCGCAGTACAGTGAATACCGAGTCAATACTTCAAGACCGAGGTGACGTATGGACAACATATTACGCGGTTTTCATCATAGTTCTCTCCTACCGAAAGCGACCCAAGTCCGAGCTCTTCAGAGTACGCAGATTGGACACAACTTTTGATGCAAGACCGATACTGACATTCACGCCCGACCGATGACAGCATGACCGAACAATTTCCACGAGCTTCACCCATACTTCCTTTCCACCGAGACTCTCGGGAACACGTTGCAATTGTTTCAGCACTTACCATCTGGTGAGCCCCTCTTGTTTCAATGACTTGTTCACGTTCGTAATGAATGAGCGACATAAGAGGGGATCGGTTTGGAGAAGATTCTGAACATCGTTAACAAGCGAGATGCGTTTGCTCGCCTTAAGAAATTATTATCGGGACTGCATTTGCTGCAAGAATACCTATAGGTACCAGTCTATAAAATCATTCTTCTTGGGCACACCAAGACCGCCCGCCGATGAATAGGCAAGAGCTACCTTGCTCGACATCGCTATAACGGATCCAAGGTATGGTAGAATAGATAACATCTAGGAGGTATCGTGAATAGGGAACCGGAAACGACCTTCTTTCTAATCAAAGGTACATTTTGACTTCAAATGGGACATAAGCAAACACTTCATAACTGAAGCCTACCACTCCATCACTGAAGCACGCTGTTGTGATGCATTCACTTCTGAGAAAAGTATTTCGAAACCATATTCGTTTCTTGAAACATTAACATGATGCGGGGCGGTATCAGATCGAACACATATCAACATAACACTGAAAAATGGCGATATAAGATGGGTTGAGGCCGCGGTATCGGTATGTCATGATGAAATTATCGGGAGGGCCGACATTCCTTGGTTTCGGATCGGGGCAGTAATTATTTCGAAATGATGACGTTAGTCGGTTCGGAATTGTCCTACGACTTCCCTGAGTCTCTTCTGAGTTTTGCGGGTTCCTCTGATGTTGCAACTGTTGTGTTGAAATAATCCTTAAGATGAACCTCTAAGTACCAGGAAAACAAGCGCGCCTACACCCCGAGCAACCACAGAAGACACGAGACCTGCTGTAATGATAGACGCGCCTACACCCCGAGCAACCACAGAAGACACGAGACCTGCTGTAATGATAGACTGTAGTTCCTCAGTTTGTATCGTTGTCTGCCTGCTTCTCTTTGGCTGGAGCAGCTCCACAACAACCGACTTGGCATCGTCCTCAGTCGACGTGGTTGCCGCAACCATGATGCTTGCTTCCAGGGATAGATCATTTTCGGCGCCACCAATCGTGCCTTCGCGAACTCAATGTCCGGGTCATTTTTGCTGTAGCTCCAGCTCTTATACGCTCTTGCTCTGCGCGGCGTGCGACCCATTTTGATGCGTCGCGAGCTCGGATCCTGCCACTCGGCTATCAACCGTTTCTTACTTTTCGCCAATAACCTCTGAGACCTCGCTTTGCTCCTGACATGCTGCCAGCTGAGTGGAATGCGCCTACGTCGAGAAAGCTTCGTCATTGCAAAGGCCGCAAGTTGACTGCTAGAGGGGCAATCTTTGCCAGATCCAGATTGTGGAGAGGAAGTTGCTTTATCTGTTTCTATAGAAGAACCCATAGCAGAAGTAGCCTCATCTGTTGGTGTTCGTGTTACGTTAACTCCTCGCTCAACAACATCCTTCAACAATTCTCTCCTGTTTGTCAGAAAGGCATAGGCTGCTTTTCTTCTTCTTCTTACAAACTCTGCATCGGTGTCTGTTCTTCGGATGCTCCGCGCCAACTCCTGGACCGTTTCAAGCTCTTCGCGTCGCGATTCGGAGATCACTTCTTTACGCACAGGTTTTTTAAAAGACGAACTCGAATTCGAGTTGCTTCCTCTCATCGTGTTCATATTTCGATCATTTGATGCACCTCCAGCAGCTCCGCGTCCATTTGCCTGTTTCGGTCGAGTACTCACGGAGGCCCCCCGCTTTGCCGGATCAAGTCTCTTCACAGAAGACTCCTCTATTTTGGCCAACAGTTCCCCCTTTTTCTCTTCAAGCACTTGCTTCAGCGCTTCTCTTCGCCGATCCGCAAGGTCCTTGTCTTTCTGTATGACCGAGTCTGAGAGCGAGATATCTCTAGCAGTAGTGTGTCCATGATCACTAGAGGTTGTCGTTGATGAGGCAGACTCAATATCTTCGAGGCCTTGCAGGCAGTCGACATTGCGCAACCGCTCTACGCTTGAGGACTCCAAGTAGTAGCGATACTGAATCCGCTCGAAAATAAGCCCTCTAACGACGTTTGCAGAAAGCCACACCAGAGTCGCTTCAAATGGATACCCGCACAAAGCTTTGGTCAGAAAGAGCCCAAAATCGAAAATGGTCACACTTGTGCCACAAGTCACGAAAGCGCGCAGAAGTGGTCTCACGATGCCCGTCCACAGCCCCCATCCGCGCCACACAAAAAGCACCGTTCCAACCACAATAGCTGATCGCATGAATCGCAGTGGAAAATGGAGCGGAAAGAGCTTCTTGAAAAGATCTGCATTTTTCGCACCTTTATTTTTCTTCTTCTGTATAGAAGGAACTAATCGCAGGAGTGAAGTTGGTCGAAAGCCACAACGTTTCAGGCATCGCTTCACTAAGCGCGTAGCTGCCAGTGGTGCGGACACCTTCCTCCAACATCCTGCGACGATCCACACAAAAAAAGCTAGCTCCACTACTTGGTTCAACAGTAAGAATCGCAGCCAAGAATTGAGCACCGTGGCGATATTTTTTGTGTTATTCTGCGTCGATGTTGTACCAGAAACTCCATCAGGATTCAAGTAGTCATGGTCTTCCGGGATGAAGAGGTTTTCATCGTGGTTCATTTCACTTTCCGCTTGTGCAGCCGAAAAGACCATGGTCAACACCAACTTCACGACGTTGGTCCACGCCGAGACGAAAACGCCAACAACAAAGTTCAAAAGCAACAGGATGCAGAGACAGCGGGTAGAACCTAGGAAAAAACGTACTCTACTGCGATGAGTGAGCCAATTCCATTTCCACTTCTCATAGACCTTGTTCTTACGGATCGGGTATGCCTGTCCAGGCAGTTTCTGCCAGAAAGCAAACCTTGGCGCCTCTGGTCGATTTTCCCAATGTCGTTTCCTTCGACCAAGCAATTCTCGGATAACGCTTTTCAGAAGCTGCTTGAGGTATGTTTGAAGAGAAGGGTTATCTTTTTTAGATAGAGGCCCGCCGGAAACAGTTCCAGGTACTGAAACGCTAGAACTGCTGCGTGGTTCTTGTTGGCCGCCATTTCTACTAGATGAAGTCGATGACGAGCCTTCTTGTTTTGCTTTACCTGTAGTTGTTGAAGATTCCATCGCATCGACGAGATCTGCTGGTCTCCAATCAGGTTGGGTCCACGAACCTGGAAAGTCTTGTGGCGGCGGCCAACTTCGTGCGCCCTCAAGGTACTGGAAGAAGGCATCCTCTGGCTCCTGCGCAAAACCATCTAGTTTGACGTAAAACTCCCAGATCCACTCGATTAACTCCGGAACATCCACCGTCAGGATCGTCCGCACACGCAATTGCAGCCACTGTCGTCCATCTTGAGCGTAGAAAACGCGGTCAAAAAGCCATACAAGATGTCGCAGAAGATGATACCTGTAAAAAAACGTATACGTGCTATCATTGATGAAACTAACAGCGGTGATACACTGTAAAAAAACGTCAAATTGGTGACTATCATTGATGAAACTAACAGCGAATGAAGTAGAGTCAAGCGCATGATGTTCTCTCGTCAGAAGATAAGCATTACCTACGATATTAAAAACAAACAGGGGAATTATCAGTGTCACTTGTATGCACTCGTGGTTATCTATTTTAGAGCTGAAAGGCTTATTACTCTACGTAGTCCGCAAACCATTCGCAAACGTAGTCGGCCTGATCACATAGGCCAGAGAGTGCAGGAAACCCGTCTATGGCGAAGCGGCCCGTCTGTGTTTTGGCTCCGAGCTCGGCGAACAGAATTGAGCAGTACTTGTGTTGTTTACTGCTTCGCCATTCTTCCAGAACCGCAGCAAAGTTTCCCCAAGTACGCAAGAGAGCCGCAACGAGACACAAAGCAGCTACAAAGCAGAAGGTGAAAAAGCTGCTCCAGTATGCAGGTGCAGTAAAACACGCAAGTGTCAAAGACATAGTTTGTAAAACCGATCGCCAGCGGATGAGGTAGAAGTAAAATCTACTAACGTGTCCCCCTGCAGCTTGAAGCACCCTTTTCTTCCGCGACGCAGCAAACTCGCGTATTTGTGCCGCACTGGCATCATCATGCAACAACTCGCGCCAGTCAACGGCCCGCCTGACTCTGAGAGAAAGCGCAAACCATGCGCCGATCGCGATAGTCATCAAAACGGAATGAAGAGAAGTCCACGACATGTCTTCCACGACCCCTTCCGGTGCGAAAGGTCTGCGGAGGTTGTAAGCGTCCATGTCTAAATCTCAGTCAGACACGAACATGATCATTGTTACGCTTATGAGCGCAGCCGCGAATAAAACAAGAAGTACTTCTTTCTATTGTAGCCGAGAATCAGATACAAAAGCAAAACTCGTGCTTCCACATTTTTTACCGTAAATTCAGCAATTTATCATATTTAACGTTGTAGCTACGACGTCAGACAGTGGGTTTTCATCTGCATTCCGCAGTCCTGTTCAAGCATGCACATGATGATCTAAGATGACGACGGGTAGAGGTATAGTAGTTTTTGTATTTTTACGTTGCAGAAAAATGATGATGGCTTTCCTTTTCGAGATTTGCAAGGATCGGAGAGCTCCTTTCGGTCTCAGTGGTCTAGAAAGACAGGCGTAATCTTCCCTGGTGATCCGAAGACAAAGAGACAGGAGTCTATCGTCATTGAAATAATTGCATTGACGAGTAACAACAATTGCAACAAAAGGGTGGACGGTTCGGATGAGAGACATGTTTCTCACGTCATACGTCAGGAAACAGCACAACATCCGATATTGAGCAACACTACAAATAAGAACAAAAGCCATGGGGTCGCATGGATTTTTAGTTACATCATCCACGTAAAGGAGAGACTCCTTGATTTCGCAAAACCATTCGTAGTCTCAGAGTCGTGGCGCATAGTTCATCGATGGCTTGCATTTCGAACGGTGAAAAGAGTTGCGCGCCTTATTTCCAAATTGGGTCTTCAAGATCAACAGCTTGTGTGGTTATTGTGGTAATCAATGGTCATGAAGTGAAGGTGCCGTTCTAGTTCTATGAAGAGAAGAGTTGAATCAAGTTCAAAGTTCTTTGTTGTATTTTAGAACAATGATAGACGCATCAATATGCTTACTTTCATCAAATGACGAAGGACAAGATTACAAGCATGTTGTGGAAAATGATCAACATAAGACTACGCGGGGGTTGTAAAAAAAAACAGTGGTCATGAGCATGAGCATGAATGTAATTTATGCCGACAACGGAATAAAAATGTTGGTAAACATTCGTTTTTTCCGATCGTAAAAAAACAGGCTGGGTTTTTTTCAAAGGTATCGCGGAGTTCTTGTTTTCTTCGAAAAACTTTGCTTAAGTTGTACTTTCAAACATTTGCATCGACCGACCGATCGCAACCAACACGATCACGACCAATGGAAAAGCTAAATCAATGTGTAAATATGTGGAACGACTAGATTGCGATCAATTGTGATCCGGACAACATTTATTCAAATATTGGATGGTTGGTGAGAAAAAAAAACATCAATATTTTCGCCGCATGTAGTACTGTAATCATGATGGTGGAGCGCAGGCACTATATCAAGTCCAATTTTATATTTGTGTTTCTCCGTTTGTAGTTGTATGTCTATCTATTATACCATACAACAAAGAAAGGAACGACTCCTGCCTTCGCATCCATGCACGGGTGTTGTATCTGGGTGGTGGCCATGATCTTTTATTTCTAGTTTTCCTCTAACAAACCCCCCATCTATAGGGCAGATTGATAAATACATAACAGCGCAGTCAACGGCTTTAGCTTCATGTCTTTTAAAAACTCTGTGAGATACATATTGAATCGTTCTTCTTACTTGATGGACAATCGGCTCTAGCACTTCTTGTCTACTTGGACGATCCGCTCAAACTTTTCGAATGTGAAAGGCTTTCGCTTAGGCTATCAGATCGTTTGCTCCGAGAACGAGATCGGGAGCTCCGAGCATGCGATGACGATCGAGAGCCTGCCGCATCCACTCCGGTCCCTGCAGGAGCTTCTGAAGATTCCTTACTCGCCGCATGGCTATCTTAGAGCAGGTAGTGCCAACATCTTGAAAGAAGAAAACACTAGCATGCTTGTGAGTTTGTTGAGTTTCATATGATGAGAGGACTAGATTGTAGGTCGTTTAGGATACTAACCCCTGCATTAAGTTTAGTGATTAAAATATATGAACGTCGATTGCGCAGACATCTTCAAACCGAAGTACCAACCGACCCTGTGGAAAAAACAAGACTGCATGGAGGTGTGCGAAACAACATTTTGGAAAATTGTGTTCTCCTGACTGATGAATCTTTCGAAAATAACCCATAAGAGCTCGACGCAGCTGCTGTTTGAGCTTCCGGTCGCCTCTGTTGTTGAGAAGAAGTAGAGTCCCTTTTATTACCGGAAGTCCTCTTCCCATCTTCCTCTTCATCTGCCTTTTCCTCTCGACCACGACCACTAGTTCTATGTTTCTTCGTCCTCTCATCTGAAGATCGGCTTCTGTCACTACGCTTCGGACTAATGGGACTGCTGACTTGGGGACTGCGCGATCGCGACGAAGAGTCAGAGCGTGAGCTGCGAGGACTACGTTCTACTCTTGGCTTATTCTTCATCTCGATGTCTTTGCTCACTCCCGTTGCGGAGCTAGATGAAGAAGCTGAAGCAGAATTTGCATTTTCTTGTGTATTATTCTGTTGCTGTTGATTTGTAGGTGATTTAGGAGCGGGGGCATCTTCGTTTTCGGAGTCAGAAGATGGCTTTTTGGCGTTTTTGGAAGCTTGTTGATCTTTCTTGTTCTTCTTATTCTGCTTTTTCTTTCGCCCATTGTCTTTTTTGGACTTCGTCTTGTCCTTCCTGACCTGGTCTCCAGAAGCGTCCTTTTTGCTTTTGTTCTTCTTCGCCTTGCTCCCCGAACCCTTACCGTCCTTCTTCATGGCTTTCTTACTCTTATTTCCACCACCTGAAGACTTGTTGGTGTCCTTTTTGTTCTTTTTCTCAGTCTTGTTGTGTTTTTTCTCAGCACCTACTTGTTTCTCTGCTACAACTGCTGAGCTCGCGGACTCACTTCGCTCACGCTCTCCATCGGAGGAGTCCTGAGACCTTGCCCTCTTTCTGCCCTCTCCCACAAAATTAGAGTTGTCATTGTCCTCCCGTTTACTCGCGGCCTCCTCTTGATGCTGCGAAGCATTGCTTCTACGTTTCTCAGCTTCGTCTCCCCCTGTGCTCCTTCTAGGAGAGCGACGACCTTCTGCGACACCAGCGCCAGCCTCCGGTATATAATCATGTGCAGCATTGTCCTCTGCAGCATCAGCAACACTCTTTCTTGCTGACTTCTCGACAGCACGACCTCCAGGAGTATCAGCCTCCGCATTCGCAGCAGCATTAGTTGTCGTGTCTTGATCTCCCGCTGCTTTTTCTGTGTCTGTGGCAGAAGAGGATTTGTAATTGGTTGTGGATTCTCCACCATCTTCTGCCGCACCTCCAGTTGGAGCTGCCGCCCTGGCTTCAGAAGCCGTTGAGACCATAGAACATATGTTCGCAGCATTGTTGTACACTCGTCCAGGCTTAGCACGACGCCTGTTGCCGTCATTCATATCGCTGTGGTTTGATTCACGGGGTGACGCTGCTGCAGATGGGTTCGCAGACGTCACATTCGAGGTCGAGGTACTACTGGAAGAAGAGCAACTTGCAGAAATACTTTGACTTTCTTGTGCAGAAACGCCACTGCTGCTGGAACACGAAACCAATGAAGGATTGCCGTATTGTTGAACACGATCTTGATCTCCTCTTGTTGAAGCATGCTCTCCTCTTGTTGAAGCATGATGATCTTGTCGCGAGAGCTGCGGTACCGTTCGCTCACCTCTGGCCGTAGAGACAGACACGTTAACGCGTGGCACTTCTCTATTACAAGTGCTTCCCCTGTTGGGTACACCGAAAGGTGGCCGCATCGAATGCCTCTGGTCGCTATGTCGTCCTCCGTAGGCTCCCTGATTATAGAAATTGTTGTTGTTACGATGTCCCTGCAGATTGTTGCGGTCGATCATGTTGCTATCCTGTCCTCCGTGTTGCCCTCCACCTGCCTGTGAAGATGATCCTCCTGCATTGTGCTGATTGTTGTAGCCGTTCGGGGTGTTCCTAGTGCCATGCTGATCGCGATTATTTCCGACTTGCAATCGGTCTCGTCCACCACGAAAATTTCTGCGGCTGCGCGAGTCTTGATTACGTCCGGCTGTGCGCGTCCGATTTCGCGACGAGCGAGAGCGACGCTCTCGACCATTACGTCTTGGGGACATTGCTCGTCCACGAACACCTCCGCCCATGTTGCCACTACGAGGGCCGTGAAGATTATTGTTGTCTCGAATATTGTTGTAGTTACTGTTATTGTTATTGCCTCGAGCACTGTTGTTCATCAACGTGTTGCGGTCGATCATCATGCGGTCACTGCTAGCTGCATTGTTTACGCTTCCAGCTCCAGCACCTCCTCGAGAGGGCAGCATGTTATTGGTGGTGTCTCCTCCGCGCTGTCTCGAATTGTTGCGCCCTCGTCCTCCACCACCACGATGATTCGCACCTCCTGCTCCTCTGTTATTATCGGTACTACTAGGCGGAGCCCCAGCGGTAAATCGGTTATACACAGTCGTGGAAGCAGGATTGGAAACTGGAAGATGGTTTCCAGGTCCACCAGATTGTTCAGCACTTTGTCCTTTTTGATCAGCATTGTTTTGCTCTCCGCCTCGAATCGCAGGCAAACTTTGATCTCGCACTCCGCTGGCTCCGTCGCTACCTCCGAGAGATGGCCCCATATTGTTGTAGCGACTGTTGCCAACCGTGCCGTAACGACCACCTCTGGTGTTGCGTTGCCCCCGATCTGCAGCGCGCGAACGAGAGGAGTATCCTCGTCCACGTAGTACTTCTTTAGAGCGAGATCGACTGGGCCGACGGCGTTCCATGGACTGCTGAGCTCGATGCTGTTGGACGATGCTCTTGTTGTGGTATCCGTCTTCAACCTGGTGTACTCGCTGAGTTCTCGATGTACTTGTAGTTGTACCCGCTGTATTCGGAGGATCGTCGTTCTCCTCCATCTTCCTGTTGGTGTTCTCAGCACTACCACTCGTATGATCCCCTGTTTGTCCAGACGTGATGGGTTCATTCGTTGCCTTATTAGTCGCTGCAGAGGGATTCGTGATCTCCGAAGTAGGTGCTGCTGCCTCTTGACCAAAATCTACTTCGGGAATGCCACCAGTCGCGTTGTCCTCTGGCTCCTTGTTCGCTTTTTCGGTACCAGAAACAGGATTTTCACTTGTACTAGTTTGAGTCTCACCAACTACATCAACTACATTTCCAGGCGAATCGCCTTCGTTCTTTGCTGCGCTAGTTGCGGGCACCGCTTCTTCTCCATCTGGTGCTGCTGCGTCTGTAATGATTGAAAAGCAAAACTATAAGTCAATGTTGTTTCTCTTCGAGTAATTACCTTTACTTAGTACGTAGACAAAAAGGATTCTCGTCGGCAGATCGGCCTCTTTCCACGAAAACTACCGCCTCAAAACCAACTCCAAGTCCCTCCTAGATGTACCTTCTATCTATTACCTTTCCCAGAAGCTGCAGCTTCTGCCACCGCCTCAGCAGCCTTTATCGCAGCTTCCACAGGAGTCGTTTCTTCTGCTGTCTCGGCATCCTTGGTCTTCGACTGAGATGCATGGTCCTGAGAGCTGGATCCATTTTGCGGAACCACGGCTTCGTCGGCCCATCCAGCACCAATCGCACTCTCGGGAAGCGACGGGGCTGCTGCAACACCAATGCCTGGGACTGGTTGTTCAGAAGTAGTTACAGCAACAGCACCAACTGGAGGCACAACAGTAGCAGAATAAACGCCGAGAGCCGCAGCTTCTTTATGAGTACTAGATGTAGTAGAGTCTTTATTCGCATTCGCTTCACGATGATTATTATTTTCGGGACGCCGACCAGAGTTCAAAGTCTCGTAGGAATCGTGATAGCCATGATTTTTTCGCGGCACAGGAGGTGGTGGGTAGGCAGGCTGTTGTTCCGCAGCAGCGTTATACCTGTGGTGAGGCATTATCAACATGGTTTGGTTCTCTTGCTGATGGTAAACTAAATCTATTAGGTATAACATCGACAGGTAGAAGATGAGAAGAACTGTGAATAACGACACGAAAACCTAGCGCAATTTAAGTCAATCTAAATGTATGAGTCTAGTACCCAGCGGCGCCATGATGCACGGGCTGCCTTGTAGTCCAGTGTTGTTGCGCTTGCCAGCCTGATTGTTCGCCCATCCAGCCAGAGCCATGATAGTCTGCAGCAGTCGTCGAGCCCCATGCAGCGTTGTGTCCCGCCATCATTGCAGCTTGGCCTTGGTCTACAGGCATCATAGCGACGTGTCCTTGCTGCGGTTCAGCTACAACGCCATGATAAGGAGCCACCAGAGAACTTGTCGGCATCGAACCATGGGAACTAACGGACCAGATTTCGTCAGTCACCTTGACCTGCTTGTTGCGCTCTGTACCTTTCCAAGCAGACGCGGCTCCTTCGTCCTCAACAAATGCGGAACAGGTGACGGCATCGATCTCTTTCAGTGGCGAAGTGGAGCTATTAGGTGGCACAGGAGCGGCGGTTGCAGTTGCGGCAGCTGGTGGAACAGCTTGCTCAGGGGAAGTGGATGAAGATCCTTGTTGTTCGTCTGATAGTTGGCCCTGTTTTAGAGTCTGCGACTCGATTGCATCTCGGCCACCCTTTTCTTGGGGTCCCTTATACCTTGTATTTCACGAGAATCCAGGGAAAAGGGGACCAAGATGCCGAGAATGATGGACACTAAATGTTGACCATAATTGTTCATCATTCGTGGAGGTCTTTCCTTCCAGTGTTTGCTTCTCTTGCAACATTCGGTTCGTAACAAACTTATCGATGTCAGCAAACTCCTCCTCTTTCTGTGTTGGGAAAGTGGATGTGGATCAGAGCAAGATGAGCATGAGCATGAGCTGGATCTTTATCTTCCTACATTGCTGTCCTCGTACTCCTACTCTTCTACTCTCGTACGATAAAAAAGAGACAACACATTGCTTGAAGGGGTACACCTAAGAAAAGAGGGAAAAACGAACCGGTTGTTGTATTTCAAGTGCTTATCACAAAGAAAAAGTATAAGTAATACCTCCCGCTTTATTCGACTTTCTGTTTTGGCTGGTGTTTGTTCTGGTTCATCGTCCTTGAGAGAAGTGGACGATGGTCCTTTTTCAACTTGGTCTACAAGAACTTCTTGATTGACAGCTACTCCCGGACGAGCTTCCTCGACTCCTGCTTTCGTCGAAGATGCATCTCCCGTCACTGCCATCTCGTCTCCCACGACCACACTCGCAGTCGCCAAGAGACCACCAGAAGTACTACTACTACTACTACTACTACTACTACTACTACTACCTTTCTTTTCAGCAGCAGCTTGTTCAACAGAAGATCGTCGCTTCTCTGGTGCTGACAAAACGCTTTTCCTTGAGGAGGATGGTCCTTGTCCTCCTTCTCGTCCCTCCTGTTGTCCTACATCCTCATCTTCGGCTCCTGCTTTTGCGTTGTTATCATTACAATCTAGCAGCGTCGGGAGAGCAGGAGAATCGACAGCTTCTTCCTTTGGAGTTTCCTCTACAGCAGCAGGAGAATCAACAGAAGAGGCTGGTCGTGCAGGAGATAAATTCATCTCCGACTCGTCCGCTCTATTTGCTGAAGCTTGTTCTACTTGTTCCTCCAGCCTAGCAGTGCTCCCTTCGTTCTCCTCTACTGCTACAGCATTAGCAGCAGCAGCAGGTGAATTGTTCTCGTCAGATTGTTCAACTGCGACCTCGTCGTCTATAGAAACTTTTTTAGCATGATCATCACTCTCTTTTTTGTCTACTTCGCGCTGTTGAGCACTGCCTCCACACGCGCCACCAGCTGTACCAGCTTCGTCGCCCTTTTCTGCACCAGCAGCAGTTGAAAAGTTTACTTCCTCCGCTTTTTCCATGGGAGTATCTTCTCCGATAACAGCAGGCAATTGTTCCGTCGTCTCTACTTGATGAGAAGTTGGAGGCACAACAACAACATTTCCTTGTACCTGAAGCTGTTGAGCTGCCTGTTCGAGTTTCGTCTGAAGATCCTTGAGTTCCTCTCGAAGAGTGCATACTTCTTTATCTTTGTCCACGACTTCTCGATCTTTTTCCATGAGAGTCTGTCTGGATTGCGCTGCCACAGTCTCATGCTCCGTTTTCAGTGCGGCGAGAGCTGTCTCGAGAGCGCTCTCGTGCTCTTTTCGAAGATTTCTTAGAGACAGATACTGGAGGAGACACTTGTTTTTAGCAACATCAAGAAAAATGGCTGAAGCAGGTGTAGGTGTTACTCAATAATGGCAATGTCCTCCGCTGATGGGTATCCTCTTCCACCTACTCTGCCTTCTAATCGAAAACCTGAAGTAAGCGAGCCTGCTAGGGAATAATCTCAGGTACTCGGTATTTGTGTTACTTACTCGCTTATCTTGACTATTCGAGTAGTCTCGTTACAACCCAAGAACCTAACTTTTCCATGCCTTCTGTTTCCAAACGTTCTACTGCCTCCCGCTGGGTGCGGGCTGCTTCCCTCTCTTGTTCCACCTCACGTCGTATAGCATCGATTTCTTCTTGACCAGTTTTGATCTGACTCTGCTCGATTTCGTACCTGAAGATGATCGATGTTGAATAAAGTGCTGATGATTTCAAAAATATTAGAATTTAAAACACTATCTTCGGTAATGACTTTAAATAAGAGAAAGCAACCTACTACTTCCTGGAAGTAGTACAATTTAGACCACCTCTACATCGCATTCTTGTAACAAACGACCACTCCTACATAGAAAGATGAATAGATACTTCTTCTCTTTTTCTTCCAGCGTTTTCTCCCTTTCTTCAATATCTGCTTGCTTCTCTACTAGCTCGCTTCGCTGCTTTTCAATCGCAGCTTTCGCGTCTGCAAGTGCAGCACTGTCCTCAATGCGCCACACAATTTGAAGAAAGAAAGGGATGCTAAAGCTGGTCATGGTCGGGATCGATGACGGAGGTTTTGTTAAAAAGTATATATAGTGTGAATGTTCCTTCTCTATCTGTTATACCCGCGGACTCCTTGCTTCTATAATGGTCTAAAAAGAAGATAAAGAGCTAGTTGTGAAAGACAGCTGTTGATCTTGTTGCCTGATCATAAATTTTCTTTTTTTCTTCCCTTGCTCGCACTTCGGCATCGTGTATCAGTTTTTCA
This sequence comes from Amoebophrya sp. A25, assembly GCA_905178165.1. NCBI lineage: Eukaryota > Dinophyceae > Syndiniales > Amoebophryaceae > Amoebophrya > Amoebophrya sp. A25. The sequence goes on along the minus strand of CAJINU010000003.1, from coordinate 234,096 downwards.
GCTTCCCACGTTTCCCTGTGCTTCGCGCGTTCTTCCTCTGCAGCTGCTTGCACTTCTAAACGCGTTCGTTCCTTCGCCCCTTCAATATCCTTTTCAATTCGTGTTTTTTCCTCCAACAATCTGATATTAGGTTAGGTTAAGCCTAAAAAAAGCCTAAGCCACCCTAAAACCTGAGCCCTAGTGTAGCTATATCACTTCAAATTATTGTAATCACCCCACATCTCATCGCTAAACACGTTAGTTACCTGGCTTTTTCTGCAACTTTGGCTTCGCGCTGTTTCATCTCCTCTTCTCGCTGTCGATTGAAAGTATTTTGCGCTTTCTCCAGCTGCTCCCATCTTTGCTCCATCTGGAAAGATGTTGAAGGATGCATTCTTGGTGGACATCAACATGCTGGCTGCCAATCTACTACAACTTCGAAAAACTTCAACTTGTTACTTAATATTTGATAATTAAACAACATATTTATTCATATCTTCTGCTGCATATCAAAAAGGTCGTAGAATGAGAGGACTAATACTCCTTTTTAGCTTTTCCCATTTTTGCGCGAACAATAGAACTACAACTACTTACCTGTTCCCATCCTGCCGTAAATTTTGCATTATCGTCATTGAGTTTCGTCTGCCACTCATTTATCTTCGCATTGACATCGTTAAACAGCTGCTGGCGAGCATCATTATCCGCACGAGTTAGAACCGGACTCCGAGTAGCACTCAACCGATTCTGCGCAAGTTGATGTGAGGAGGCGAAGGAGTTAGAGGAGGTGGAAAATAGTGTGGGATTCAAGTCGTGTTACAAGGGGACTCGAAATCGAAATTCAACGTAGGAGTTGAATCCGAAGTTTGAGTTATTTCTAACCAACATTGATACATCGCTTCAAAGAACGAAGCTGCTAAACAAAGACGATCTCGCTAAAAAATCATTGCTTTCACCATAAGAGAGGATCCCAATTGCTGACTCGCGGCCACCTGTTGCCCAGGATGCACACGTTGGGGAAACATCTTGCTCGTCATCTTCCGTATCCAGTAAAAGTATTAATGAGATTTACCTAGGACTTTTCAAAGTCAGTATTTCTATGGAGTAAAAATCTAGTGAGGACTTCCATCGAATCAGTAAAAGTATTAATTGACAAAGTAGCTGTAATACGACTGAGGTATGACTGTAATCTTGGAAGTCGATCAATCGTGATAGAATCTATTCGCAGAAACTTATGATGTTGTACAATAAGTATCATGTGAATAGCACTTGGTGTAGCCCATCAAAGTTATGTGATGAAGATGATGATGTACAAGAATTCAATGTATCAGTTAACTTGTGAAGATCTATGTTGATATATTTTTTGTTTCAGAAGAAATGCTTTCCTACTAGTCATCAAACGAATGCTATCGTATGCTGCTCTTTCTGTACTGTCTGCGTTTCAAAAAAAAACCTATCAGTAGTCCGTATTCATACGTGTTCATCTATCTTGTCAACAAACTATTTCTATTCAGTTTGACAACATGAAAAACTCTATCGTCCTCCATTTTGCCTGATTGGGAATTTTGACATAGGAGCAACATTTTCGAGTAAACAACGAACACGTCTCAAAAAAACGTTCTTGACGTAGAAGAAGTCATGTCTGAGTGAATAGATGCAAAGTAATCCAAATGCAAGGTAAAAGCAACTACCCCATGTAAATAAGCATGAAGATCATAAAAAACTTTCGTCATGTTTGTGCTACGACCTCTTTTCCATACATTACCATCCTCTTTTGCTTGAAAATGGATCCAGAGATCTCTTCCAGGAATCGGACAGATTGTTTTCAACAGCCGTGCACCGTCATCGGCTTGGGAATAACAGAGGAGACTTCTTTGCAGCTTATAAGAAGAACACCCAAGAAGATGAGTCACAGTGTGGTCGTTCTAGTTTCTATCACATCAAACAGTCACAACTTCACAAGCAAGACATTCCTGTGAGAACAACTTTTTTGAATGGTGCGGATTGCTTCTGAAAAAGCTTTCTTGATTCGGACGGTACAGAGGAACAAACTGTGAGAAGTAGAACAAACGGTGAGGAAAAAACGAACAAACACCTTATCGATACTTTCTAGACATTCTTTCGACACTGCACACGTAGTTCAATAAAACTGCGGATCATATCCGGAAAGACCTCTGTGCAACAACCGGAAAGACCGAGCGGAAAATAAAAGGATATTATGATAATGATAGTGCTACAACCTTGAAAATAAGATACAACTTTTCATGTTGGTGTTCAAAGCTGGATTTCTTTACAAAAGTCACTACAAGTGTCTTTACATCAGCATAAATTGGAGATTCAGAAGATCAGGAGTCTGATGAGTCCCATCAAGGTACTACGTCAAGAAGAAAGATGAGTTCATCACTACCAAACCAAGAAGGCCCATCAAAGTTATAGTTCACGAAGGAGCACACCTAACTAGGAAACAAAAAAACCAAAAGAATCAAGTTACTGCTCCAGTAAAAAAACCAAAAGAGAACCAAACCTTGTTACTTACAATCGAAGATGGTGTTGCAGGAAGTTCTTGGCGTGGGACTTCACAAAAGTGAGGTCTTCCGGCAGACCATGAAGAGCGTCGTGGACGTAGTTGGTGCCAGCCTCGGAGTACCACCACAACATAAATTCGGCGAAAACCAAAGCGATCGCGACGGGGGCTGTAGTGTGGAAGGATGTGGTACTTGTGGATGTGGTACTATGTATTAGAAGGTAATGGTTTTGTTGGAAGGGCTAGATCAGAAGGTAACTAATGGTTTTGTTGGAAGGACTAGATCTACTATGTATTTTTAGAAGGTAATGGTTTTGTTCCAAGGGCTAGATCTCTAGAGGTAAAACTATTAGGAGGTAATGGTGTATGCAGCCTGTGCGAGTCTCAGTCTCGGTGAATATTTACAGTCCGAGGATGATACAGGAGGCGCGGTGTTTGAACGAATACGATTTTTCCGATAGAGTTTTGAATTTCAAAGCCTTACAAACACAACAACAACTAATTTGTTACCAACAGTCTTCAAAAACTGTTCAGCTGCAGCGATGCTAGCGGCGTTGTTTCGAGGGCTCTTGGGGTCTTCGTAGAAGCGAAATGCTGGCGCAATCATAGAAGCCAGGTTCCAGAGGAGGACAAAAGTAACCGTCGTCGCCCACAATCCCGGATTGGCACAAGAAAGGACGAGTAAGTAAAAAGCGACGAGGGCTGATGGAGGTGGAGGATGGAAGACGGTTTAGAAAGGTGGAGGATGGTGATGCAAGATGGTGATGCAAGGTACTACTAGTGGAAGGTTTAGGCTAATGGAGATCATGGAAGCGTACCAGTGGAAGTGGTGAATGTTTTCGTTTTGAGATTGTTGATGTTTGGTATGGCAACATACTTGGAAACTTTTTGCAGTAGAAAGTGACTGTGACGGTTGTTAAAAACGAAGTGGAGGTACCTTTGAACGCCGAGGCCACTGCATACATGCGCAGGCTGTTCACCACAACGGGAAAGAGGCTTTCCTTATCAGTGTCCTTGAATCCGAAAGAGGTAAGGTATTCCTCTGGCGTTTGCCACATCCTGTAGGCGAAAAACCCGCTCATCCCAATAGAGGCCGCAACAGAGCCAAAAGCAATGACAACATCAGAAGCAGGCACGGCCATTTTCGGAGATTTGTTTTGTGTTCGAGGGGTCAGGAAGATGACCTCGTCGCGGAGTAGTTGAAGATGTGGTTCTTGGTTGATGAGCTTGCGACGAGTTGTTTTAGTTACTCAGTAACTACTTACAAGGAGCTCTTCTCTCGGTCGGTTCGTAGAGGTAGATGGACTTCGAAATCACTCGTGATAAAAATCTTCTGAATCTCCTAGAAAGCGTAGCAGTTGTGGGTTGTAATGAAAAATGAGAGTTGCGGACTATATATATCTCGCACAAAGTTCAGCGCAGACTGCCTTATGGGCGTTATAGTTGGTCTACACGTCATTATAGTGAGTTATATTATATCGAGGAGATTGTCGTGCATCAATGTTGTGGACAGTTCTACAAGTCGGCTTGAGAACTGGAACAACAAAAGGACGCACGGTCACCTTCACAGAACACAAAGGCGAGCCACTAAACTCCAAGGCTCCACTCTGAAGTCGATGCATCAAGCATTCTCCGTCCAGGACTCAATCAGATCGTGAGTGAAAGAACTTCTTTTCTAGTGTCTTTCGCAAACCATAAAACTCAGGTAATCGCTTGATAAATGACTAATGATTGGTGCGTTTGGCAGACTACAGTAGGGTACGTCTTTCTTTGTTCAATATGTCTACGGAAAATTTGTGTTCAATTCAGATCTGTGCAGATGTTGAGCCACGATTCTCTTCTCTGCGCATTCGGGCGGCGCCTTCTATCATGTACCAAACATGAAGTGTCCTGACAGTGAAACTGGATGGAAAAGAAAATACAACAACGAACCTCACCTTTATGTCACCACGACCCTCTGGGATGAAAATTCACAGTCACAATCTGAATCTTCCCAATCGATCTCCACGACCAGCTCATGCCGCTACCCCCGCAGCCGCCGCCGCTGCACCATCGCGATAGTTAGAGCTGTCCGTAATTCATCTTTCAAGTGCATCCTTGAAAAGTACTATGGGAGAGTATTATTCCCTTAGGTGGATACTCCTCCATACACTTCTTCAAGGTGGACGCGGCCAAAGATGTATTAGGTACAGCCTTAAGATAGGAGGCAAAGGAGCGCTGGATCTCAGCGGCGCGAGCTGCGTAGGACTCTGATTCCTTTTCCAGCTGAGCCTGTTGCTTCTCCATGTTCTCCTTGGTTAGCCAGTCTCCTGTGATCCAAGGCTTCTGCATCTCGACTACGAGAGCGCGGGCTGCAAATAAGTTGAGGTATAGATACTTACGTATAATGAACAAGAACCAGTAGTATGTTAGTAGTGACAAAGAAGTAAGAACATGAAAAGGGAAAGTATTGATGTTTCAGAACAAGCAAAGCCTGATTCGCATGTTGTCAAAGTTGATTACCTTGTTCAAATTTCTCTATAATGCAAACACTATCAATCTCTAAGTGGCTTATTATCAAGTGTGATAATGTCATCATTTTCTACTTACTTCTGCGAAAAGGAGGACTGGAAGTTACACTAGTTGTAGTAGTACCTGCGGTGTCGTATTCTAGTGCTCGTTGTCTGTAGAACATGACATGCTGCTGTGCCGTCACCAAAGCCTCGTGAAACGGCGCTACTGCGTCAGCGACCTCCTTTGCTTTGTTCATACTAGAGGCACTTTTCCCCATCTGTTTGGAAGCAGCAGCTAGCTGTTCTTTGGCGGCCTTTTGGATATCCGCTAGCGTTCCGAGTGCTGACTGTTTTGCCGCAGCCTCCACTGCACTTTCGATGTCGGCCAAAACTTGTGGGAATTCCGCAACTGCTTTCGCCGCAGCCTTGGCAGAAGATTCTGCCAAAGCTGCTACTTTTGCTGACGTCTTTGCGAGGTCGGAAAATGAAGAAAGAACAGGATGTATTAAGGATAAGGAAGAACAGGATGTAAGGATACGGACTGAGAAGAAGATCCAATTACTTTCTGGAAGAGAGAAACACCTCCTACTTGTATTTGTATAAACAGAGCAGCAGCAGTCTACTCTCTTGATGAAGATTGGAGGGATCGGGATATTAAACGACCTACTGTCTTCGCGTAATAAGTTGTTGGAAGGGCTAAACGCTAGAGGTAAAAACTAACCGGTTGTCTTCTCATAATAGGTTCTCGTTGCTCAGCTCTATCACGTTCTCGATATCCACGCCTCCCATCGCTGCACTTGATGCAGTATCTGCCGATACACTCGAAGATGCCGTCAGAAGGCCAGCCAGCAGGTGGCGCCTCCTTCTCGTGAGGCTTGAAGATGCAGATCTCATCTTCTTAGTTCTTGAAGATTTAGCCTTGAAGCTTGCGATACCGATCTCTTCCATGACTTGCAGGAGGAACCAGCTAAAGATCACTCAAGCTTGAGCTTAACCATCAACAGCGATGACTGTCACTTTTTTTCTTGCATTCACACATTACTGCCCTCTTCCGCTTACTCTGAGACTACTAGTACAACAAGCATGTGCACTCTACTATCCTTTTAGCCGTCCTCTTGGACCTCTTGTCGCTCCTTTCTCTTTCTTCTGGCGATGCGTCTTCTCTTATGTCATGTGTGTGCTCCTGTTGCAGTCCAACATGAGCAGCACCTAAGAGACAATATTGCGTAGAAGTTATGGACTAGCCACCCCCTATACAACGGTTATTCAATGCACCTTCTCTCAAATGTCCCTCTGGTATCTCTCAATATTAGTGCCCATACTTGATGGCCAGGAGCTTTCTGGATTGGGTTCTTACTCTTAGTACTGAGCAGCTTTCATTTCCTATGTTGTATGTGATGCAAAATGTTTGACGATCTTCTGAAACATTTCTGTGAAATCTGCCAGTGAAGATCATGCATAAGCTATGTAAAAAATGCTGTCGTGGGCGATGGATACTAGTACTTCTACAAATACATCAAAAACTCCATCCCTATAAAATGTAACTAAGTACATCAGTATCGAGACGAACAGAAAAACTACTAGCTACTAGGTGGAAGACGACTATGCTCTTTGGAATTGCAGACTAGTACTAGGAGATACGACTAAAATCCCACACACCGAATCCGAAACGCAAAATCCATCTACCACTTCTAACTGTGCACGCACATTGAATGCGAACCTAATTTCTACCTGTGCACGCACATTGAATGCGAACCTACAAAATTGCTAATCGTTGATTCTATGAAGTCTGCACATGCCTCTACCTCTGTCCCATCGTCGCTTCGTGACCATTCCGGTTGTTTCTCGTGTGAGGAATTTTTGCTGTGGATCATTAGAGCAGTCTTCTTGGCTCTTTCAGGAGTAGGAATAAATTTTTGTATCAATGCTACGTTTTCAGAAATACTTCTGACGCGAACAGAACTGTAGAGGAGCGGAAGCCATAAGTCTACATAGCCCACCACATCTTCATCCGTGTGACAGCAGACAAGGCAATTCTTGTCCATCCGGCCAATAAGCGGGAATGCCCCATCACGCTTCGGACGATAAAAAGGCTTAGGTTTTATTTCGTGTTCACTTCTTCTGCTCTGGAGGTTGCTCTGCTTCTGACCAGAAGATACTACTTGATTCACCTCTCCTTCATCCACCGAAACATCGCTGTTAGGTAAGCTGGTATTCGTTGTCTTTTCTTTACTTGTTGTACTTCTTGATCTCGATCTAAAACACGACAAAGACTTTTCTTCCTTCCCTGCCGAGGACTTCATCAACCTTTCTCCCGACACCGCAGAAACTACAGCAGTGGCCCAAACTTCCAATGGAAACAGGTAATACATCGAAAAACCACAACCTTCCAATGGCTTTTCTACAACAGTTTGCAAGTGTTTCTCCGATAAAATGAGACCTGCCCCATTGTGAATGCGATACCATTCACGCAAAGCTCTGGACGCAGCGCAGTCTTCTACTGCAAGGTGCTTGGACGTACCTGCAGGTGATGTATCACATAGAAAAACGTGTTGGAATTCAAACGAGCTTAGATGTTCGAATATCTCAAGTCGAGCCCTAACTAGAAAAAGAAACAAGTCAACTTCTTACTAGATGTTCCTTCACTGGTATCGGATAAACATAAAATGAAACTAGTGAGTAAATCATACTAGTACTCAAGGGCTCTCTCCCCGCCCAAACAACTGCTTCAGTCTTCTCCACCTCAATCACCTCATTTGCTTTATGAACTGGCTTCGAATTGCGTCGCTTACTTGATGCCGGAGCGGCCCTCAACTCCAAGGCTAAAGGTGGACCGCCGAAAAAGGTGCTTCCATCTCGAAACGAATACAGGACGAAAGCCTCTTCCCCTTCATCCCCTTCTAGAAGTGCAACTTTCACCCCTGTACACCGCGCTAACACTGCTTGCTTTGCGGACCTGTCGTGTGGTCTCAGATGATATAATAGCAAATAATTTGTCGGAAAGGTATGAATAGAAGTTTGAAGTCCTCGTCTCGTGCCCATCGATGAAGATGAAGATGAACGGAGCAAGTAGAAGGAGCAAATAAAAAGTGTTCAGCAATCATTAAATACCTCAACTCCATCGTCGCAGGTTCTCCCCATATAGCCTCTATTCGCTCGGCTACGGTTGTACAGCTGTATAGACAGTTCCAAGGACCCAGATTCCGTTGTAGTCCATCTCGTTCACCTCTTCTAGAAGGCGACGCAGTCGTAGTAGACGATGAAGAAGGAGTCGGTGGCGAACAAGGGACTACAGTTCTTGTAGTATGTAGTGTATCGTATATTTTGCTGTTCGTAGTTGTCGTGTTTTCCCGTAGCTCCGCTCCGCCTTTCCGTCGTCTCAACAGCTGCGTCCCCACACAGTCTTCAGATCTGTCGATGTCTGTTGTCTCTCCCGCTGTCGTCGTTGAAATAACATCAGCGTCTTCCTCCCGCTCCCTAAAAATGCGAGATGAAGTTGTAATTGTGTCATCAAGAACTACTTCGTGGTCATGAAGATTTTCAGCATGCTCATCTGCTGCACTTAGCAACGTTACGTCTGCAGGAGAACGCGGAACCTCACCCACGACGTACACAGGATTGGAGGTCGCATGTTGAACCAAAAACTCTCTAGGAAGACTCCGATCTGTACCACGTGCCAGACGTCGTTCGTGCTCCTCCGCTTCATTAGCGTGTGCTCGAGTGCATTTTGGGTCAATGGGGATGGGAATTTGCTCGCCTCGAGGAGGTGAGTATTCACGACTATGAAGGGGAAGAATTCTAGCAATGCTGGGCCGGAATCCCCCTCATCGATCTGGGCCCATTTTGCCTTGTACTTCATGCCTTAACTTCAAGTGCGGCTCGTTCGTAGTAACTCCCAGGAAGTTTGGAGGTGTTGTCGAAACTGTGTATGATAATCTTTGAACGCTGTTCCTGGTCTTCGTTATCATGGAAAGAGGCATCTGAAGCATGCATACCCATCTGAGGCATTTGTGAAGCGCCAAAGGGGGTCAACGTCATCGTTCTTGCAGTCGAAGAAGTTGTTGAGGATGGCATGACTCTATTATCTTGTTAGTCAAATCTCTTGTCTGAAGACAGTACTAACCTTGCTGCTTGGCTTTACCTTTATTACGTACTAGGTTACGAGTACGACCTGTTACAGGTCCCTATAATATTCGCTTCTTTTACAACTCGTTCAGACTACTTGAAGAGATTTTTCTGCACAACGATTGGAACCACATCGTCTCTGTGAACACCCGCCTGAAAACTCTTCTGTCTCCAGACCTGTATAACGAAAACTCTCTGATATTGATCGTCGAATGAAGAAAGCGCGCAAATGAGGATGTATACTACACAGGAAGCGTCGAAAATCGACTCTTTGTTGTGACAGCATATCGAGCCTTGCTGAATCTGCTGGTTGAAGCAAGTACATTAAGATGCCATTGTAAATGGTCAGGGGCAACGACAACCGAATGAACAGTTGGTCAATATGAAGCATGAGGCATGTGATAGTATTAGCAGTCGGTCAGAGTGATGGCGTCTCATGTAGCTCTACTATACGTCTGCAGGCACTAAGAAGCTGGCTAGAACAGCAAATCTGTTGCCATGCCTTTCTGCGCGAAACTACTTGCGGATAGAAGCAACTGCTCTGATGTGGAGGTCTCACCACTACCTCTTTGTCGTGACACGAGGTGTAAAACACCTGAGACAGCATCACTCAAGAAAGGGAGACAAGCGAGTTCGTGCATCGGTGCGCCGCAGACTACTAAACCGCTCAAGGCACCCCACAGTTGCTTTTCTGAAATTGCAAACGCGGCTGGTCCATGCTTTTTTGAATCTTCTCCCGCTCCAAACACTGTGGCGAATTGCTCGAGACCGCCATTGGCTAAGGGCAAGTCGTCACATGGTAGACGTTGTACTTTCACTGTCGTGCCTACTTGGTTCGACGAACCAGAAGTACTAGACGTGGAGACAGCGACAGGGGCCTCTACTTTATTTCCTATTTTCTTAGTCCTTTCTTCTTTTTCCTCCCTTTCTTCTACCTCCTTCCCTCTTCTCAAGCTGGCAGAAGTCTTCTGTTTTTCATGTTCGGCAGCTCTTTCTGCTATTGCTGGTTCTAGGAAGTGCCACAATGTTTCACTAGCTTCTTCACGCAGAACTTGGCGGAAACGACGCACGAGATTGCCAAACAAGACCAACATACACCAACGCATGCTCCATGGAACCTTTTTTCGCCGACAAAGCAAGGGCATAATCCCTTCCCGAAAAAAGTCCACCACACAAAGATAAAAGTCATGTCTTCGCAATACCTAGTGGACGGAAGATGGAAGAAGGTGGACAAAATGTGGAAAGAATAAATGTGGACATGAATGTGGATAGAAGTGGGAAGTTCTTGTTTGAGAGTGAGAATCATTTACGTCATACTTCTACTAGAGAAAAAGGATCGGTAGTTGATGGTCTGTGATCATGATCATTGAGTCAATACGAGAAAAAGGATCGGTAGTTGATGGTCTGTGATCATGATCATTGAGTCAAAGAATAATTAATCTCCGGAAAGGGACAGGAGAATACCGGATCCGCACTGGCGATAAGCATCCGCAATTTCTCCGGGTCTCGCATTTTCGCTACCTCCTTTATCAAATGCGTCAAAGCATCCGTCGTCACTGGTCCAGCGCGTGGGATAGGTTGACTTCTTAACGAGGACGCTCCCATAGGATCGACCATGGACCAATGCACTGCAGTACTACGACTATGACTGGACAAAGCGTTGCCTTGTGAGGGAAGAATCACCAGCTTGCCTCCGATTTCGGTACGACTGCGAGGTGGCGGTCGCATATCGTGAAACTTTCGTAAAGCAACGTCAAAATCCTCCACCTATAATGTTCATGTTGTATATGGTTGAGGTACGTCGTGGTGCTTGTGTTGAGTGGAGGTTTGTACTAGAGATTTGAGGCACTAACATTCGGTTTTTTCATTACTACAAAGGTTGATACCTAGTAGAGATGATCTTTCATCGTTGAACTAGAGATGATCTTTGGTCGTTTAAGTTGGTAACCAGAGATTAGCTAGGTCCATAGCAGTTTGCTAATCAGAAGCAAAGACTGTTGGACTTTCCACCATTTCAAGTAGGATCGGAAGAATCAGGGGGGTCCATCCGATCCATCCAAGTCCATCCTACATCCGTTCTATAAACTACTCTAATATTAAGTACGTTGAGCGAATGCACTCCTTGCATATTTCTCAGCAGCGCAGTTACTTCTTCTTGCAAGTAGCGCATGACAAGCTCTGCTGCTCCTTTCCCGAACGTCTCGTTTTCGCGTATTCCGAACTGCAATTTTCTCTGTGGGTCTACCAAATTCGCCAAATCAAAGGCAGGTGGTATGGGGAATTGGTGTTGATGTTAGAGGTAGGTTTTTGGTGCTCGCTTACCCCGCTTGTTATGCCTTTCTCCCTTAGAAGAGGCATAAAAAGCGGTAAGAAAAGCACCTTTAACCTACCCTTAACGATGGAAGGGAGTCGAGGAAGAGGCTGCTGTAGCAGCAACACTAGCAGCGGCGAAAGTTGTTGGATTCATCATGAAGGAGGTACTAGTTGAAGATGAAGACGCACTACCACCACCTGTCGGAGCGGGAAGAAAGGCACCAACTGGACCTACTGCTCCTGTTGATGAAGATGATGATACACCTCCTCTTCCAGCGACGCCTCCTGGTGGAACTACGCTTGCAGCTGTAGAGGGAAAGAGTGGCGGTCTGGAACTTGTTGCCGAGCCGTTCCCCGATGACAAGACAGAAACAGGGGAGGGCAGCGCTTGTCCTGGTGAGGCAAATACCTGCTGCTGACTTGGTGCGGGGGGTATCATATGTGTCAGCTGCGGAGGAAGTTGTTGTTGTTGTTGTCCGCTCACAGGATTCGTTCGTCCTGCTGCAAGATTAGGATTATAACGTCCAGGAGCTCCACCTGCAATTACTCCCATCTGGTGTTGAGCTACATGTTGAGCGCCGAGAGGTACAACAACATGATGTTGTGCTTGTGGGTTAACAGCACCGATCATATGTTGTTGATGTAAATTGCTTTGAAGAAACATCGTGCTAGTCGACGACGCTGAGGGTCCCACTCCAGGTCGCACTTGTTGCGCCGCCTCTGCAGCTGCCGTAGCACTGCTTAGAGCTCACCCTAATCCATCTCGAAGCTCATCCTGAGGGCGTTATCGCCTTGCAAACGCCTCTGAGATGCTTCCGAAGATGGATAAGGGTGACCCATAAACTGCGCAAGTTCCGACGTGGCAACGGCCTCTTCTCTGCTGCAGTTCTTGCTACTTTGCGAGGTCGCTCGCCATCTGATGATGCAGGAGAACTCTCAGCTGAAGCAACATGCTTTCCCTCTCTAGTACCCCCTCCACCGCCGTTTGTCGTGGCATGATTGATATCCGTGTTGCTTGGAGTCCGAGCCTCGTCGTCCTTTGGTTCATCTTGCGCAGGCGTCCTCCCGCTTTTTCTCTTGCCTGGAGAGGAAGCACTAGCTGCTTGCTGCTGCAAGGTTTGTGTTTGCTCTGGTGCAACTGCAAGGTATTAGAAAAGTTCGCAAGAAACGATGAGAAGAGAACCACAGGAGTTCCTTGTGAACAAGATTCACTGACTTAGATAACTAGACCAAGAACAGTGCTGTTGATCATCTTCATCCGTCTATTTCATTAAGATAGAGTAGATCTTTGTTCTCTACTTTCATCTATTTTCCTGTCCATAAACCACACCACCTCCAGGACCAGGGCTAATACCTGGCTGCATTCCTTGTTGACCTCCTAGACCTAGTGTCCTCGTCAGAGTTGCCGGATTATAGCCTCCCTGCTGCAGTAGCTGCATCACCAGAGAGCCTTGCTGTTGTTGTTGGGCATATAACTGGTGCTGTTGTTGTTGTTGTAAAGGTAACCCCTGAAGATGTCGTCCTGTCGAAGATGTTGCAGCCTGCGCAAGATTTTGATGATTTGCTCCCGCAGCTCCTGCTACAAGCGGATTTCTCCCAGGGATAGAACCAAATGCAGTCCCCGCACCCACAGCTCCACCGTGTCCTGGTGCTGCTAGGATGGGTGCAGTTCGCATTGCCATCTGTTCGACACTCGTCAACTGTCGTAATCCTTGTTGATCTGCTAGCTGCATCTGCAAATACTGCTCTCTCGGCACAGCAAACTTCCCTTTCGCTGTCTGAACCACCACATGCCCACCGCCCGGCTGCTGTTGACTGACGAAAGCAGTCTGATGCTGTTGACCTTGACCTTGTTGTCCTTGTGGAACTAGATGTCCTCCAGCTGTTGTTCCACCTTTCGAGGCGGACACAGCCGCATTTTGTGATCCTGCTGTGCCCTTTGATGTGCTAAGGTCCCCGTTTTGAGCACCTGGCATCTTATACAACACAACGTCGGGATATTTAATGGAAGTGATATGTTGAGTACTACGACCAGGGTCAGCTACTATAGTTCTTCGTACTTTCCTTCATCGGTATACTTGTTCCTTCATCCTGATCGAAATGCCAGCACAGGAGTATGTAGTTTCGAACTTCCCTGTAGTCAATGAATCATTCATACACAAAATTTAAATTACTAAATATATGCTTGACCTGCTCCGATGGAAAAACGACATCAATTTCAGGACTGGATCAAGAATCCAGTCGGATACGGACGAAACAATGGGTGGAATCACTCTTGGCGTAGCGCTGGCTGAAATCCATATAGTGAAAGAAAGGTTGTGAGCTAAACTCTATATTTCGCAGGTTATGATATTTGTGCAGCGCGTGATTTTTTCAGACCTAAAAAAATTCCATCTCCATAAGATCCAACTCCGATCATTCTCTGGGCTATTCATTCGTTGTACTGACTAAGAAATATTCGTAACGTTGTGCTGTCTTCACTGTTTTGTCCCAGTAAGATCGATGTCAGGACCACTTTTCTTAGTCACGATTAAGGTTCTTGTTGGAACCGAACTAGTAGAGCTAGAGGTGAATAGATACTTCATTAAAAAAAAAAGTTCTAATTCTAAACAAAGTATCGTGTGCGGCAGAAGTAAAAATCTTCTCTTACGACTCATTTTTTAAGAAGTAGATTCTCGCGTCGGAGGAGTCCGATTCATTTATTGAGATTGCTCTTAGCATTTCTAGGTGAACAGGTCTCTGCGAGCAGAGACGAGTTGGGGATCATTTGTTCTTCAAATGAACATAGGATCGGCAAACAACGAAATGTTGGCGCACGGGGCACGACATAATTTGCTCAAAGGTTCACTGTAGAAAAGGCGAAAGGCTGCTGAATACAAATTTTCATTAGGCATCTTCAATCAACTTTTTCCAGCATCTTTTTTAATGGCGGATTTTTTTTGTTTTCCCAATACCGCAGGCCACAATATACGCCAAAAAATAGCACATATACCGCTAGCGCGATGTACACTTGTCGGACTGGTTTCTTAGAGTTTCTTTGCTGTAGACATCGAGAAACAAGATTTGATCTAGCCGTGTGCTGCAGAAGTACAACTACTGCATAACAAGAAGAAATTATATCCGTTTGTTACTCTTGAACGTTTGCTACTTACACTCAACATTCTGCCGCAATTTACTTCAAGAAGAAGCTTACGCTTGTGCAGAAACAATCAAATCAAGTTCAAGCAACGTACTTATGATCGATTTAAGTACTTACTTAGTTGTATCCAAACCAGGAGTGAAGCAAAAACCGTAATTTTCATATCCAACCACCTTGCGAATACGGAGCCACCGATGATGAGTGCAAAAAGGTAACAATCAGAAACTTGTAGAGTCTGCAAAAACTCGTTTCGTGCTTCTCTAGCCTCTGCGCGCTGCCTCTGCGCAGTTGGCCGCATACGATCCGCGAGAGAACGATAGAACATTTTGTTTTTGATCCTTACAATGAGTCTGAATGTGGAACAAGTGAATCACGATCACGAATAAATAGTTTGAATTTAGGTTTATTCTACAACAGTGATATTTGAATGAATGAATGTACCCACTCCAGGGGTTTAGCAAGTTAGTCTATGTACCCACTCCAGGTTTGATAAAAGTAGTAGCAAGTTAGTCTATTGTACTTGGTACCTTGTTCCATCTTCACTACTAACAACTTGAGTACTTGAACTTGTTACTATTTGACTGTATGGTTGTTGATCTTCGCGGTGGTCACCACATCGATCTCTAAGTCAGTGTTGTCGGCAACGAAATCTTCGAATATCCTTAAACAGAATTCAGACATACCAACTGTCTTAAATGCCAACTAACTTCGCAAACCTGTTCTTGTAGGCCAAAAATAAGGGGGTTATTTCAGGGCTCGGGCTGTACTCTCGTTTACCTCAGGTCTCTCGCAGCAAGTGTGGGGACAAGCATCAACTCACCTGTGAAAAGATGAATCGGAACATATTTACTAAGTGCTCGAGCACAGACGAAGGCCGCAGCAAAAGCCCTCTATTCCGAGGCGCAACGGAATGTAATTGCGTGCGTTGCACCACCGGAGCAGCGCACTCAGTTCCGCGTATTCCGAGTAGGAAAATCGAGTTCAACAGGAGTGATAAAATATTCATGGGGGGCCGGCGCGGGTAGTTGGCCATCAAAGTGGAAAGGGAAGTAGTGGTACAATGTCATCAAAAATACTAATCACGAGAAGAATGTTTCATTAGATTTTTCTTTTCTTGGTCAGTAGTTGTCTTCTTATTTCTTTTTCCCGAACGTCTTCTGAGCAAAGTCTTCCAATACTTGCGGCACTGTGTCTACTGGCAAAGCACTACTAGAATCAGCAGAACTGTCGGCCGAAGATCCACCTAGTAAAGGTCCCAAAGCACTCATGATCACGTTCTGTCCTGTGATTTTCAAGTCACGAGGATGCAATTCGGCCTCTCCCTTTTTGAAGGCTTCTTCGACAGCCTCAAGCGTAGCAAACTTCTGTTCCGGTCCAAATTTTTCCACATCCTCAGGGCCAGACCGAGATACATGGAAAAACGTCTCAGTGCCCTCATTAGCCAACAATCCGAGAGATTTGAGTCGATAGAGATAGTCCAGGACCTGTTGTAGGTGTGTTGATGTTAATGTTGCATATGAAAAAAGTGTCACATGACTGAAAAGAAAAGTCCTGTTCTGTGATGCGATAAAAATGCATATTAAGGTCGAGAAAAAGGAGTCAGTGTGTATAAGTGGATTCCTCGACATCTCCCGAAACCGAGGATACCAAGTTAGCCTAGCAATCTTCTGCTGCTCTATGGTATAACAACAAGTGAGAAGTAAGTATCTATGTAGTATTTTTATACCGGATTTTTCTCGACCTCTCCCGCTAAGCAGAACAGCTTTTTGATCTTCTTGTCGAGTTTTTTCGCGTTGTCACCCACCGCTACTTCCAACTTCAAAGAGCCTGCCTTCGCACCCGCTTCTCCAACAGGAGGACCGTCTGAGGCTATGGTTGCCCGAAGAAGATTCTGCTCTCCAATACTTTTAGGTGGAGACACCACCTCAACAGTTGACACTTTGTTTTCAACACCATCCACGGTGTGAATGTTCTCGACTATGTATTTCTGGGCAGCCACCAAGGCAAGTTGTTGTGCTTCATTGCAGGCGAAAAAGGTGGTCTTTCTTCGACTTGGAGCACTAGTTGAGGCACAGGAAAGGGCAAGCACGTCTCCAACACCCATCAAGCCCGCCACAACCTGCCCACTAGCGACGAAATCTTCACTGGCAGGAATCATGTCACGGACCTGATGTGGTGAGAAAGTTGTTTGAGGGCGAGCTTTCTCGATCAACGTCTGATTCGAGGTAGATATTACAGTGTGGAGTACCCTGTGTCATTTCTTTGGTGATCTTCAACAAGCAAATAAATCAAGGAACATAAAAAGAAGTTAAAGATTATCAGAAGCAACTGCTCCAACCACTTCTAGCACGACAAGAAGTACATCAAGATCAACGCGGATTACAAGTAGAAGGACGCACAAGAAGTACATCAAGATCAACGCGGATTACAAGTAGAAGTACGTCTTCTAGCATAAGAACTTCTACATCAACGCGGATTACAAGTAGTACGTTTCCAAGATTGTAGACTCTGCCCACATCGATGACAGAGATCCAGTAGTTGTTCGGGTCCTGCAGGATGGCTTCGCTCTGCCACATGACTTCCACTGAAGCCATCGCTTCTGGCACAAACCTTTGCAAACAGTCCAAGAACAAGTCGAACCAGCGTTTTTGCATGCCCATGTCGCCATTAAACTTGTTCAAAACGAAGCTCGACCAGTCAGGGACGAAGAGGACAATCTTCTTGTTGTTTGTTGTACTGGGATGTTGAGCAGGTGCTGTACTTAGTTGTTTAACCGCGTTCTTTAGAGTAGCAGCAGTGTCCAGCACGACGTCAGTCGGTAAGCCGCAAGAGTTGATGTCAGTTCCGTTAGGGTTGGGCAAGAAAACTACACCCGAAGCTGCATTTGGAGAAGCTGAAGAAGATGAAGAAGAGGAGCTAGACCTAGAAGAAGAAGAAGATGCTTTAGCTGCCACTAAGCACCTCAATTTCTGTTTGACCGGTCCACCTGCGGCTACTGCTTTCTTGTGCTGTTCCACTAACTCCAATTGCGCTCTTGCCTCTGGGTTTTTCTGGAATTTCTCACGCACACCAGCTAGAAGCTCGTTGACGCGCTCAATCACTGCTGCTTTCAGATCCGCCTCTGAAATCTTACCAGCACAGAAGTCGTCACGGACGGTGGCTGCGTTGGTGTAGGACTGGACAGAACCAGACGATGCACTAGTACCACTAGTCTTGATCGTCAACGGTGCTGCCCTTGCATCGGAGAAGATGACGTGCTCTACGTAGTCGATGATTGGATTTTTTAGGACATCGAAGTTCAATTGCATGCTATCGTCCTCTAGCTCCGCAGCATCGTACAGTGCGTCTGGATTAACTGCCTCACCAGCGCCACCTTTCGCCGCTTTCTTTTGCTTCTTCTTGCTGCTTGCCGATGCTTTTTCTGCAGCTAACTTCTCGGCTTTCTCCTTCTGTTCTTTCTGGAGTTTTTCCAACTTGTCCAAGTTCTCCTGCGTCGGCTCACTCGGACAATAGGCATTCGTGATTTTTCTTCGCACATCTTCCTCGCTGTCTTCCATGAAAATCGCGCTATCCGGATTACTCTTGCTCATCTTCTCCTGACCAGCAAAGAGGCCGTAGAGCATATGATGTGACAAGATAATCGGTTTGGAGCTGCGTCCGGCCAAGGCACAGTACTCACGCGCCAGCATATTCACCTTGCGCTGATCCACACCGAGTTGGCAGATGTCGGCTCCGAGAAAGAAAATGTCGGTACACTGCATAATAGGGTACAGAATCTGAGCACCGGAGAGGGACTCCTCATCTTTTCGACCCATAATCTGTCCACACTTCTTGATTCGCCACAAAGAAGAAAGACGAGAAATGTCCAACATCTGTCAGTTGGTTGTGGTGGGCATGTGAGAAAGAGGGCCGAATAGGAGTTGTGATTAGCAGTTGCCTAGAAACTCAAACTTTATGTGAACGGAAGCATTATTTAGGAGCTTAAACTACTGCTCTTATATAACGGTGGAGCGCGCCTAACTAGGAGACTGCTCTTATATATTGATAGAAAACTAGTATATCACCTGCAACCAATATTCCTTCGCGTTCTTTTCGATTGCTTCGCTCGTCCATATGAATTTTACTCGTTCCATATTCATCCCTGTCGCTTTCCATACTTCAATCAAGTAGCGCCCGACGTCTTGAATCTTCTCCAAATCGCCTCCCATCTTGTTGTTCATCAAGCCAAACCAATCGGCAACCCAAAACTTGAAGATGCCACCAGCCTCCGTACATTTGTTCACGTTGATGCTCTTCATGAGCCCTTGGGCAATGTGCATACGACCAGACGGCTCAAAACCGTCGTAGAGAACGAACTCCTTCTTTTTCCCGAGTAAGTCCTTCAGCTCGGCTTCAGAAATACACTCTTCGCCGACAGAACGGAGGAGGGTGAACCTTGTATGTAGTTGCGGACAGAGCAATTTTTATGTCTAAGAAAGACGATGATCAAGGAAATGCACATGCATACGTCTCCCTAAGAGTAACCATCAATAATTACTAGTCAAAAGTGCAAATCAATACGTCAACAATCCTGTAAGTTATAATAGTCTTTTCCCAGCAGTATTGAGGCGTGTGTAAAGAAAAGTCTCACCTTGGGTCCTCTGGCGCAGCTGGGGCCGCTACTTCCTCTTCCGTCGCTGAAGAAGTTGCTGACGATGATGTGGCTTGAACAGCCGTCGCCCTCGATGGAGCTACCTTGGAAGCTCCACTCACATCCCCAATGTACGCGCGGATTGGCGTAGCAAGCTCATCATCTTGACACAACGTCATTTTTGCTGATGCAGAAGAAGTCTTTATTTCTGGAAAGGGAAATAGAAGAGTGAAATACGGTCGAAGACGAAGCAGATGATAATGATTTATTCTACGGCAACAGAGACTCAAAAGCGGATAAGGCAGCGTTGCAATTATATCTTTTCTACCTAGTAGTTTTAACAAAATTTGCGGACTTGAAAGGGGTCCAATGTGAGCTCTGGTGTAAATATTGTACTTACTAAAAAGATGTTGTGCTCTCAAGAACATATCAAAAACGCCTAAGAAAGTTCAAGATCGCATGTGCAGCAGTGGTCGTTAATCAATTCTAGTTTCATACATTTGCTCAGAGCCTCTAATTTGTGTACTGTATTCCTTGGACCATCTACTTCATGATCATCCTCGAATCGTTGGATCGATCCTGAAGCAGGTATTGAGATATCCAACATTGATTTTCGAGAACATTATTTGACTCCTTTCTTTTACGAGGCAAAGGGTGCAACAGGGCGATGTTACTCTGTTGCGTAGTGTGCAATTCCGATTTCTTTTTTCCTATTCTGGATTCCTCCGTCAAGGAAAATTTTAATTTACGCTGAGTTTTGAAGTCCAAGGTACTCATGCGATCGTGCTGCCTGTTGCTCCTCCACACACAACAACAATTTGATCACAGTTCAGCTTTTTATTCAGGTGACCAGTTCATTATAAAATTCATTGCGCGTTGTACTTAGTCTACTTATAAGAAAATCATGCTCAGCCCAAAAATGCATCATGTGACTAGAATGTGACAAATTTCCAATAACCCAGAATCCAGTGATCATTTGAAGACAATTTCTTTCTGAAGACAGTTCTGCTTATTTACCTCGTGAATCAGTAACTATAGCCTCGTCCCGAAGGTGGGGATATAATCGATATTTGCAAAGCAACATCCCGCGGGGATAACGAATTTGCTTTTTCATAGACCACTAGTGTATTTCTTCATCTTCGCAAAGACCAGTTCTGCCAAAACTAGTCGAAGGACAACTTAGCACTGGTGCCAAGAAGATAGAACAAGAGTCCCGCCAAGTTCTCTTATCCCGCCAAGTTCATCTCTTCCTCAGCCTCTTCCTCAGCATGTTATGTGCCAAGAAGGACAGCTTAGCATGTGACTTTCTTCCCTAGCTCCTTCATGCTCGCTTGGACGCTGTCCGGGAGCACTAGGTTGCCGTCCATATCCTTCTGAATGTCTGGGTTTAGCATGTCCTGCTCTGCCACCTCGAACTCACTCCGGACCAGGTTCTCGAGACATATTTGCTGCGCTAGGAGGTCCTTATTCTCCTTCACTACCTCTGACAGATCGTCCATCTTTGCGAGCTGGTTTTGGCTGTGAGTGGGTGAGCGAGTCCTTTTGACTGTGAGTGGTGTGCGTTGTGGGAGCAAAAAGATCATAGTGTTTCTGACATGACAACTAAAACGAAATCATCTCCATAGCCAAAACGATGTTGCAAACTAGTACTAGCGTGACAAGCAATAGTATACGCAACGAATCGAAATTTCAAGTACAATTTCTCCAATTGCTTCTTCTTCGCTTTGACGTTGTTCAGCAGTTTGTCGACATAAAGCAAATCCCTGCAACTTGTGTCCACTAAAAGGCCACCTGGAGTAGATGGGGAGCAGAAAAATTGATGATGACTTGCATGTAGGGATACACCTAGGTGGCTATGAAGGAAAACTAACGGGGTGTTTTTCTTTTTGTGCGTTTAGCGTCGCTGGACCTGAGCCAATCCCTAGAAAAAGGGATAAACCAATCTAGATTTGTGATGCTAGATAATTGGTGATGCTATTGATGTGTGTGTAGTCGTATCAGCTCAACCTATACTACCTTTCGGTCCACACAATTCTGCGAAAAATTGTTTGCAGTCTGTGTCATTTTCCATGTCCTCCGAAAAAGCTAGGGCTTGAATCGGCACCCCTTTCCCTTGCATAACCTCAAACACCGCATCTGTGTTCTCTGGGGGCTTGCTACAAGCTAGATATATCGTACTAGGTTCCAGCTTCGGGTTCGCTCTACCCTCCTCAAAACACTTCTCGAACATTTGGACCTGGATATTTTTTTCCAAAGTCAGTGGGGTAAAAACAAGTACATTCAGCGTTCCACGTCCAACTCACGCTATAAGGCTTAGATAAAGCTACATATTCAACACACACAACTCACGCTTTTGGACGAGCCTCCTTCTTCAAATGAAAAGCAATAGTTGTACCCAATCTGGTGGATATTCACTCTGGGCGCACAACTTCGTCGTCAACTGCTTGTTTACCCACTTGAGACTGTCAGCCGCTCCCTTCTTCGGGTCTTGTGGTGACTGAAAAGTGGGACACCATTGCAGCCCTGTCATATCATTGGATTTTTAGATAGTAGGAAAGTGGTGAACAAGGAGGAAAATTTGGACGCCTGATGCTTCGTTGAAGATGGCTTGAAGAACAACGCTTGATTCAGTTTTACTCTCTCTCTCTCTCGAGTGACGGATCTATCATATGATCTGAACAAAGTATCAAAAGCTTAATACAGCATCCATCCGTCCCAAACAGCGCGACATTAAATGCGGAGCAGTTTTCCTCGATACAGGTCTGCACGAATTTCGTTATCTCGTCTATTATGTTCGCTATATAGGGCGCCGTCTGTTTTTGTGGTCGAGGTGAGAGAGGGTGAGAGGATGCTTTGCTTGAAGATGAACCTCAAACAGCATTGGGAAAATTGAGAATAAGATTCAGCTGCATCATGGATATATTTTCTTCAACGCTTACGCTATCCACCAGTTCTCGACATAGATACGCAAATTTTTATTAAGGTTCCTCCTAGTAGAAATGATGGTGATATAGTACCTACCGTGATTTACGAGTGTAAATCATAATACCAGACTCGTTGCTTCTGCTACTATCCAGACGTTTTTCTTTGGACACTTTTCGCCGAATTTTGACCCGTTCACATATTTCGGCACGAAAAGCTCCTGTTTCTCCGAATACATTCGAGCTTCCTTGAGCTCATCACTCATAGCTGTCTCTAGAGCGTCTATTTTCTCTATTTGCGCCTGCCTCTTCGCCTGCTTCGCCTCACTCTTCTCCAACTGCTTCAAAAATTGAACCTGGGTTCTTGAGGGAGGTCGGGAGGTGGGGACGTTACGGAAAATCAAAATGGGAGGGAGGAGGAGGTGAGATGAAAGGTCGTGGAATGTGAATTGATTTTTCATCTTGGTGCAGTGGTAAAGAAAATAATTCATAATCAATATAGTGAAACTATTTGCAGAATGTGAGTGTGAGTGTCATTACCAAAGGAGGTAATAAATTCCATATAATTCGCTCATTCTAACAGAGCAATTTATAAGGTTTCACAGCTCGCATGGCATGGAGTGCATGGATCCCATGGAGTAGCATGGAGCTAAAGGGGGAGCTTCTTGCGCCCCTTAAAGCTCTGCGCTCCATGCACTCCATGCTACTCCATGCACCATGCGTGCTATAAACTCCTCTGTTCTAACTCACACTCATTCGACGAGGTAAAGTCGCAGTACACTCCTCTTCTCCGCTTGTTTCAATTGCCCCTTATACATCTTCATCACCTCCTGCGCTTCTTTCCTAGGTCTTGGCGCCAAATTTATATCGCTACTTGGCCTTGATATTCTACTTGGTTCTATCCTCTTATCGTCTGTCAGCTTCACGCAACTCTGCTGTGTCCAGAATTGTACTGCTGGTTTCAACTCCGGTAGACTGAGATTAGAGCTTCTCTTCTTGCTTCTTTTCAGTGCCTAGCTACAACATCAAATCCTTGTTTTTACTTTCGCCGGGAAAAACAAAAGAGGTTCACGTACTACTGCGACGATTTTCACTTTCAATGAATCATTCTCAACATTCATGTCATAATATGAAAGTTTGGTGCTATGCACAACTCGTTCGTCGTCAGTTCGCCTTTGGCTGGTGGCGGTGCTATTTTCAGCTCAATAAACTTCCTACCCCTAAGGAACACATCCTCGTGCACGAGGATGGGTGCCATGGGGTCTTTCTTCATCTTCGGTGGCATTTTGGGCAGAGATTCTGTTGGTTCTCCTGCTGGTGGAGAACAAGGTCAAGCTCAAATCCAAAGGAGAAGTTGTAGACGTAGATGACTGTGGAATACAGCCTCCTCCTCCTGTTCTTAGGTAAGCCAGAAGGTGACAGGTGAGGATGTACTAAACAGAAGTGGAGGTCCAGGTCTTGTGGTGCTGTAGTTTTTTCGTTCTGCTTCTCTTCTTGTATCGCGAGAATACGGAAAGCAGTAGAAGCAGAAAAGTTCGTTATTGTCTTGCTCTGTTCACTCTGCGCTGACCGTCGAAAACTCCCTGGTATGGTACGTCAGGATGACCTGCGTCCTCAGAAGGCTAGTCTGTGCTTCAAGTCGCGGATTCACTGAGATGAGTACAATCGAAGACGCAGTATCTCCAGCTCTCCTTTGCTCCGAAGCGCAGCGAAAACCTCAGCCTTCGAATATTTATCCGGTCGATGTGCTTCTAATTCACGGCCTACTACACGGTACGTAGCTCCAAGCCTAGGGCCATTTTACGGCCTCGGCGGCCCAATGCCCGGGCTGATCGTCCCGAAATCACTTCAGCCATCTACCTCTTATGTTTATCTATCATGTGCAATATTTTCATACCCAGTGTAGTGTATCGCCGGTTAGTCTATGATAGATGATGTAGTTGTAGAGGCCAAGGAAGTTTAAGTCGTTTGAGAAAAATTTAGCTCAGGAGGAATCAGCAGCCTTTTCAGCGTTTTTCAATTTTGGGACATAAACAACGAGGGGCATGGGGACGATGAGATTTTTGCCTGTTTTTCGACAAAGTACGTGATGCAGTTGTTTGCACGACAATCGTTCGCTTTTCGACCGCTCTTCCTTATCTCTGTCTCTCTCATGTCGCTCACGACAGCCTGGGTAATGCGAACAATCAAAGCAGTGCGCGATGCTCGACTACAAAATGTCTAGTGAAATTACATCACGAGTTGGTTGTACACGCATCCTGCAAAGAATATCCGATTACTACACTGAAAGAAACGATAAACGATACTCATCTCGATCGCAAGACCAAGATATATGACAATGAGGAGCCCACGAATTACCTATCAGCCGCAACACAAACCCATGCGGCTATGTACATCAATCCTCCTATTGGCGTTAATATTCCTAATTTCTTAACATCTGTCAGGACTATTCCATACAAACTCCCAGCGAAAAACAGGTTGCCTAGCAAACACAACCCCGCTCCTATGTTACTCGTGTTCGCGTGCGTCGTGCCCTTCTTCACCTCTTGTTCCCTATGCATCACTGCAAATAACCCCAACAACGTGTGTACAAAATGGTATTTGACACCGGTCTCCCAGACATCTAGCATTTTGAGGTCCGTCAACGTTGATTTGAGCTTATGCGCGCCAAAAGCTCCTAAGGCAACGGCCAGTGCACCGGACGCGCAGTGCATGGACCAGTAAGACAACAGAGGATTGGTACCGGAGAGAGGCATCTTCACTAGATGGTAGGTGCTTGATTGACTGATTGATGTGCCTGGCAAGAGGTCGAAGGTCTAATTGTGTGCATTCAGATCAAAGATCTATTCATCCTCCCATGTTATCATATTAATACTTGTTTTCAGAGGAACCGGCGTCGGTCAAGGAATCCTTCTGACATAATCGATTTTTTCTTGGAGTAAAGCGATTCTTCTCCTTTATGATAGGGGATATCAAACCTGCTTCCCTGTTACCGTCCACAGTCTATCTAACAACCGAGCGACAGGAACGTAACGGAATAGCAAACATGATACGGTGGAACACGATCATCATTACAATGAAGAAGACGGACAAACGATCCCCCTTATGTTCGTTCGTCCGCGAAGGTGAACGAGGACCCTGCACGCGGAAATGGCTTGCTTTTATGAGGAATCATTATAGCGAAACAACAGTTCTGATATTTTTTGAGGTCTAATAGTAGGTAGTGAAGAGGAGTTTCATTGTTCTGGAAGATATGTCGCGTAGGAGCATCAAAGCCTTTCATACAAGGGTTGATTGAGATTCATAGGATTCAGCATATTCATCATGTCAATGCAGTCATCTGCATATGACAAAAGAGCAGTCGCATGTTGGTTGAAGAGGACTTCCATGATTCTGTGTTCCTTCCTTTATAAGTTCTTCATCATCATTTTTCACCGCGTAGGTGCAGCCGTCCAGTCAGCTAGATCATGTACAACATGTTTTCCACCAACCAGAATTGACAACAAAGCTTCACGTCTACTGACACCTTCCACAAGGGTTCGTAGAGGACTCGGTCATATGTTTGGAACACTTCTATGCATCTTCCTCGCTTACAGATTCGAGGTCTCCGAGGTCGGCAGGCAGGCCAGCGAGCGCGTTGCCAAAGGGCCTGTCATCTGGTGGTTTAGAACTCGAGCTGGCAACCTCTTCAAGAGGATTCTTCCCCTTTGGAGATTTTGAGGCCCTGTAGAGGAGTGGGTAGTTTTTCAGACGGTGGTTGTTTAGAACTCGAGCTGGCAACCTCTTCAAGAGGATTCTTCCCCTTTGGAGATTTAGAGGCCCTGTAGAGGAGTGGGTAGTTTTTCAGATGGTGCTTGGTTGTTGAGAGCAAATCTTTTGGTTACTACAAGATACACTTCAATTATGCTGTAGCTCCGCTCTTCTTCAGCATCCCTAGTAAAAATATCACAGGCTAGCGCAGGGATGACGACATCCCTGCGCTGCTGTTAAGTTTATTAAGTCACTTCGGGCTGTCTCGTGTAAGTATAAGGTCTAGACTTAGAAAACAAGACCGCTAGGCTCTGACATACTGGCAAAGTGCACGACTTTCAGGAAAAAGGGAAGAAGAGGGAGGAGGGAAATACTGCAGAGACAAGAAGGAAAAAACTCACCCGCTACTTTCTGGAAGCGGCCAACGATTGGCAGCAAGAACGTGGGCCCGAACTGATAGGAATACGCACAGAAGTGCGCTGCTTTGACGACAAGCGTCGCGCGTGAAAGTATCACCAAAGGGCTGCACGCGTCAGAGCAGGGAGCCCTCGCACGAATCAACTGAAAAGAACCCAGGCGACGCGACCTGACTGCACGCGACGCGCGTGAGAAATATCTACGCGCCGCGTCTCCGGTCAGTCGTACTACAGTAGCCACGCAATGGCCGAAGCCTCAGCAGTATACTGCTGAAAAAGTTGAAGACTGCTACTCAGCAGAAGAAAGGCCACTACGTTCAGAGCCGGACGGGTCTGGTGCTGCTGCAGAGAATTGCTGCGTGTGACATCTTTGAAGATAGAAGCTGCAAACTCTTGCGCGCAAGATAATTCGCACCAGATTGAGACAGCGCACCCGCTCGAAAATTTTGACCAGTATACGCGAGAGGCCCAGCCTAGCTCTTGCCACTGTGTTGCTTGTCCAATGCAGTGAAAACCTTGAAGAGCTTGCTGGCGCCAAGAATTGGAACAATCTTCGAGGCCGAGCGAATCAGAAAAACAAAAACAGCGACCGCCCCACGATCGAGAGAGAACTTGCTAAAGCACCTCACACAGACTGAGGGAACACCTAAAGGAGAGGACTTGGCTAGCGAATTAATAGAGAGCAAACTTGTAGCACGTACGGACCACCTGGATCCGATAGGCCAGCGCTTTGGCTGGCTCCTTGCGCCAAACGAATTGAGAATATAGCGGGCTGCGCTGTTTCAGATATTGGCGAAACCGTCGCGGGGAAGCTTGTCCATGCTTCTCCACGATCATACAAAAACCGCGCAGCGGGGTAGCCTGAAGGAAGGCCAAAGTGCTGCACTGCTGCAAGGCTTCTGCCCTCTACCGTAACGCAAGCGCTGCGCCCATCGCTTTGAGCTCGTGGCCGTGGCTTATTGAATCCGGCAGCGGCTAAGGCAGTAGCATAGTCCACAGCGAGCGACTTGACTGGTTCCGCTGGTTTTGGGATTGCTATCAGGGAAGCGAGTGCTTAAGAGGCACGACTTCGCTGGCCCGCGAGTTAGAAATAGATCGACGCGGTGCGAATCCT
The DNA here is from genome assembly GCA_905178165.1 of Amoebophrya sp. A25. Lineage (NCBI taxonomy): Eukaryota > Dinophyceae > Syndiniales > Amoebophryaceae > Amoebophrya > Amoebophrya sp. A25. The sequence continues at coordinate 206,696 of CAJINU010000003.1, read as the reverse complement.
ATACGCTAACACTGACGAAGCTGCAAAAGTCTTGGCGCGTTGTGGTTGATGGTAGCACAGTAGTGCCCATTTTCCATAGTGTTCCCGTGTGTAACCGAAATTGACTGTTCTCTCCACGCAACAATTGCCATCCATGTATTTGGGATTGCGTGAACACTTGAATACTTTGTTCAAGTTGTAGCCAAGTTTCAGGAAACTTACTCACTTTGTTGTTTACGTGTTGCTTACTTGCATATACGTGAAAACGTAGTTACAATCTAACTCAAAACAAACGTAGACTACATCGTCGAAGGATGCTCATAGGTTGAGAATCGTCCAGGAGTCTCAGTGTTGTTTTGTCGTGCTTCTTTGTTGTGCTTGTACTTACGTGCACACCGTTCTTACGTTCTGAACTGAACTAGCTTGCTCTCGCTGACAAACGTCTAAAACTCATGCGAAGTTCTGTCATACATGACCGATTTCAGACTTCGCACTTGGACCTTCACAACGTGCCAGTTCTCTTGACAACTCTTGACTGTCAGTTCTGGTTACATCCACCCCTCCCCCTAATGGTGCCGAGTTCACGGTAACTCGAGGACTAGTAAATCCGTGGAAGGAGTGAATGAGGCACGCTACAGAACTGTCTGTCTTGCGGCCGGTTAATGTTTGACGCCATTAAACAATAACTTTTTTTGGTCCTCAGTTTTATCTGCCCATAGGTAAGGTAGAAGCGTAGAGATAGTTCGTTTAGAAAGCAGCTGGCTCACTGCTGTCCTCAGAAGTGCGTACTTTTAGTGTGTTAGTTCTCTGGTCCGGCTGTATTTGCTTGGTCGCCAATTCTTCCACTCGGTAGGGAAGTTGGTGGCTGGCAAATGCACCACGGTGTGCTCAACAGGGTGCTTGTGCGAAGTTAAGAGAACCCGCTATCTGGGTGCGGATTCGTGCAAAAAGGTAGCGAACTTGCTGCAAAATATGACTTGAAAATTGTCGAAAATCTGCAAAACTATCCTGCATCTCTGCGTTCGAAAGTCGCTCAAAACAACGCTGAAACTTGAGGGATTTCCGCTGCCCTCATCGATCTTGAAACTCGATGGGGATCCGTCGAATGTCGCTAAAGGTCCGTTAGAAATCGATCTTGAAACTCCGCCCAGTGGTCGTTTTAAAGACGCTAAAACCCTCTAAAAAACCGCTTTTGGAACTCGGTTGAAATCGGTCGAAAGTCGATCTTGAAACTCGGTAGCCCGAAGTTGCTGCCGACAAAAACCCGCAAAATGTACAAAAACCGCCTTGCTCTGCTGTCGTCAAACTCGTGTGAAACGTACTGCGAGTACCTGTGGTTTGCTCGCAATAAGAGTATCCGTCGGAATGTGCATACTTATAAAAGAGAGCACCTTTTAGTCCCAGACTTGTTTTTGGCTGCTGGGAACTTTGTGCTTCTGGTTGGGTCGGACTTGAAAAACTTTTGAAAACGGAAACTCCGAGCTTGAACCTCGACTGCTGTTATACTGCGCCGCATATCATGCTGGGACGCATCTGATGGCTGAAGTCGTACGTGACCACGTGCGTCTTCAGTTGTTTTGACTGCATAATCACGCAGCTAAAGTCGTGTGATCTGAGCGAATTGCACTGGCATGAGCACGCCGCATTTACGTTACTTGAGGGAGGCCCGTGAACACGAGGCCAACCCTTGATCACTTTGTTTTTATAAGCGTTCTCGCTCGGTGTAGATCACCGATGGAAGAACGCGCTGACGACGTTGCCCCGCGACCGCGACTGCATTGGACTGCCGTGAGCGGATGATAAACTTGCCGGTTAGCAGATTAACTCCTATGCAGTCGTCGTTCTCGTTTGCTGTCTGATATGGTGTGTCGAAGAATCTGACATATTTTGAAGATGACACCTTGATCATGATTTTGGCGCTGACTCGCGTTGGTGTTTCCGTCTGAAGCACTTTTTCGACAAGCTCGCCACCCTCGGTCTCGTCTGATGTACGATCGAGGATTATCATGTCTGCTGGTACAACGTCTAGTGTCCGTCCTGCTGCGACTCTGACGACGAAGTAAACTTTGGAGAAGTCGCACCCGTACTCGAGCCGGGACTTCGCCTTCTTCTCTGCGTAGTCAACACGCTTGCACACGAAATCCCCTTCGTTGATGTCGGTTCCTGCAATTGCGCCTCGACGTTGAAGATGCGAGTTGTTGGACTTGGTGTGGATCTCCTCTGCAAACTGCGGTAGAAGCTGACGTAGGTTGCGCGCTCGTTCGAGATCACGCTTCACCGGTGGCCCAACGCCTTGCGCGTTCTCCTCACGTATGAGCTGGCCGCAAAGTAGCTCGCTTGGTGCGAATCCTCCTAGTCGGTCTAGCGGTGTGTTGCGACTCAAAATCTGCAGAGCAGGCAACGCGAAAGGCCATGACTCCGGTGCGGCGTGACACGTCTTGAAAACCCGCTGCGCATCCCACCGGTTATCACGCTCTACTTCGTGCCGGCCTCTGGCGTCCTCTGACAAGGTGAGCGCCAAGTAGGTGCCCCTTTCTCGGAAGTCACGCTTCACAGCTTTAAAGGCCTGGTCTGCTGTTGCTCGCATGGGCCAGCCAATTTGTGGAACTAAGACTATACTAAAGGCGTTGAAAGCCTCACGAGGAGATCTCGTCTGCACCGGAACGAGCCACACGAGCCCAATTGACCGCTCTACGACTCGCAGGACGTTGCGGTAAGTAACGCCGTCTATTGTAGATGGCGGTAAGTCCGTGATGTGGTCGATCACCACTTCTCGGAAGAGCTCAGAAGGAGCCGGGTTGCACAAATACAGCGAGTTGCTGTCCTCGGCTGCATGAAGCGCCAAGCACTGGAGGCACTTCTTGATGACTGACATGACTGTGATCATCAGCGTCGGCCACGAGAAGTAACGTTCCACGGCCTGTTTCGTTTTCATCGGTGAGGAGTGTAGTGTCCATTTTCGGTGCACGAAAGTCACGAGCGCGACGCGAAGGTGCGTTGTGGATGCTACGAATTCGTCTTGTAACTCGAAATCCGGAGCGCTCTGAAGCGGGATGTAGATCTTGTCGTCGAAGAGAAGGACGTCGCCAGATATTCGGAACCGCCCGCGCATGTTTTTCGCCTTTCTTTCTTCGGCTGCGGTAACTCGCTGACCTGCCAAGAAGCGCAGCATGAAACCGAACTCGACGCACGTCGCTTGCTTTTGTCGTAGCTCATCTATGGAGATGTTGTGCATAAACAGCGAGACTGCAGTCCGCTGAATGGAGTCACCATCTTGCGCCTCTGCGTCACCGTATGCTAGCAGAGCGAAACATCGGCCCGCAATTCGCTCTGGGATGTGCAGTTGAACTCCTGTCGCCATGGTTGACTGAAATCCCGATAGTCCTGCGAACTGCATCTTGCTCTTCGAGACTAGTACAACTACGCCCTGATACGGTCTACCACAGGTGATTACGCCGGTCGTATCGTCTGGAACCGCTGCGGAAACCCTCTCAGCATCGCGCAACTCTTGGAACGCTGCCTTCGCTGCAGCTTGCTGTTTGTCAGAAAGCTCGATTGCGTCTGATGGCTCGCCGAGAAGTCCGAGCCCAGATCCCGCGTCTGCCGTGTCGACTGGATCCTCACGCGTGAGACCCGGAAAAGACAGCTCCGAATCAAAGTCAGAGAATGCGTCTGAGTTCGCGCCTGCCTCTGTCTCGAGCGCCGCTCCGCACACTGCCTTGCTGATTGCGTGTTCTTTTGCTGCGTTCGCATTAAACGATAGCGCGAAAGCGTCTTCGTCATACGAGAAGACCCACTTGATGCCCGCTGTGAGTGGGTCGATGCCTAAGTGCGGCATAAGCCCAGACAGCACAAGATGCGCGACCTCTCTTTTCGACGTTCTCGCTCGTCGAAAGGCGCCGCCAGATACTAGAGGGATTTGCACTATCATCGGTCGCTTGATCTCCTTGCGCAGCTCTCCTGCGACGACTCCGATCGACTGAGCTGCTTGGACTACTTGTTTCGAGTAGTCTTTCTTCGTCATCGCCGACTTGCCGTCTGGCCCGACGACGTAGATCATCGCTAGATTTGTACCCGGCCACGTCACGCTGGTGGCTGAGGATACCTTTGACCTTGCGTGCGTGTACGAAATTGCACTAGCTCCGCCTCGGGCTTCTCGTGCGACCGTTCCAGGATCTCGCACTGCGATAGCGACACACGACTTGATGAGTCGTTCTGTGTCTTTCACGCTTAGACCTGCGGCAGCAATTTCCGTTGCGAAAGCCTTATTGATCCCTTTGCCTCCAATGAAATACTTCTCGTTTCCTGCGTTGACGCCAACCTGCAGCGAGTTTGCGCACTCTTTCGGAAATATCGGCGAGTGAACGGCGCGGGGTCCGAACACGATGCGCTTTCGAGCGACTTGGACTTGCGTGTAGTCTGCACACGTGAAAGCCATGCTATCCCTATCGGCGCTGTGTGACGCGACGTCCTTCGCCGCTTCATTAGTGTCAAACACCGTCACCGAGGCGCCGTCGTCGAAGTTGACTTTTGGTTTGATCTTTCGTGAGTTTGTCTTGTGCTTGCTCTTTGCGCTTGCTGCCGGTGCAGTCAGCGGCTGTGGCGGGGGTTGCTGTTGCTTTTGAGGCGCTGCTTGGTCTGGAGGTGCAGCCTGCTTTGGAGGTGCTGTCTGCTCTGGAGCCAAGATATCGTCCTCGACGTCGTCGTCTGAAGACGCAAGTGCGTCGAACGTATTGTGGACCGGGCCCGCGGCTGGGGAACCTGGCTCACACGTCTCCAGTAGCGCTTGGTCGACGAGTGACTGTTTGGTCGGAATACCAGCTAAGATCTCAGCGCATATCATCTCGGTTTTCTTTGGAACGCGACGCCATCGCGTCTCCGTCAGTCGCTCAGCGTACTTGCTCGCGGGGATCTCGTTAGGCTCTGGCGCGACGTGATCTTTTGCAGAGCCGTGGCCGAGGCACCGCGCATACACGACACCGGGCGCAGCCGAGAGCGTCATGTAGTTGTCGCACTGGATGTCGTCTGAAAACATCACGCACTTGAAGCTCACATCAACCGCAACCGCGCCGAGTGAGAACCCGCGCTCAAGTGGCGAAACAATGAGGAATTCACGCATGTCGTTTCCGTGATGACCGTCGACAACTTTGGCGCTGTCATCCTGGCCCCATCTTCGTCCGATGAGCGCTCTCGCAAACCGGAAGCAGGCGAGCTTCGCTGGCTCGGTTCCGCCATATTTTGCTGCTGAGAACCACTTGCTCACTTTTTGCTTCTCCCCTGCATGTACTACATCCACCTCACACACGAAGTTCTTGTAGTGGTAGAGGGTTGACGACGAGAGGTCTTCCTTGAAGAAAATGCGCACTGGTGTCAGCTCTGCGTCGGTATTGCTTAAGAGCTCGTCCAGCACGATCTTCGTCTTTTTCGGTGCGCCTGTCGTCGCTTTGCTGCTCGTTGCTGCTCCAACTCGCTGACACGTGGCTTCGTCGATGACTATGTGTTCGATCGCCAAGTCTGCCACGTCGTCTGCAGCGCGTAGTGCGCCAAGCGCGTACGCCGATGTTGCTCCCTCGCTGTGGGCATCACCAGGAGCCGAATCGAAATCATCGTCGAAGAACTCGTCTCGAAGTGCTCTATAGGTGGCCTCATAGTTTGGGTCATTGCGCGACGACGGGTTAAGCAACCAGTGCTGCATCATGGAGCAGCTCTTCTGCACGGCTTTTGGAACGTCCGTCAATTCACTCGACTCGAACGCATCATAGAGACGCGAATTACCATCAGCAAACCGCAAAGCTGTTCCGCCGATCCACGCGAAGTAGAGCTCGTGCAGAAAAGGGCGCATCTTCATGATGTCCCGCTTGGTCGTCTCGTCAACGTTGGTAGAAAAAGCAGAAACTTCGAGGGACTTCGGATCGTTCGTCTGATGGTCATGCCCCACTATGGTCGGCCAACCCCGCACCAGTGGGTAGAGCTCCGTGACAGCAATGCGCATTGTCCTTAACTCGCGGCTTTTCGCTGGGCGGTTTTGCTCGACCGTCCATCCGCGGCGTATGACCTTATGCGTACGGACATATTGCTCACCGCCATGGAGGCTTTGCTGACGTTGCTCTTGCGTTGCCGGAGGCTCCCCAGGCCGTGTCGCGTATACCCCGTGGAGTGAGGCGCTCATGCCTTTTTTCGAAGAGTCGCCGAGGATGTAGAAGAAGAGGACAGACGAGAAGTCGATTGGATAAATCACTAAGGTACGGTCGACCGATGATACTAGCTGCCTCCAATACCGGTTAGCTTTCTCATCGCTCGGAAAGAGTCGCATTGGGAGGTGCCGCTTATTTGACGCCGGTAGCGTGTACCGACGTAGGTGGTCCGCAATCTCGACGTATGCATAGAGGTAATCTCGGATACCCTCCCACGCAGTCGAATTGATTAGCCCTTGGATTGACTCTTTTGTTGCGACGCACTTCATATTGTCGAGTTTCAGAAGAGCTTTGTCGCCGACCGCTTCACCGCCACACTCTGTTCGGCGGAGGCCCAATCTGGCAGACTCCAATTGCGCGACCTGATTTTTCTCGAGGGAAAATTGAAATCCCTTGAGCAGCGCTGCCGCGAGGAGTCGCCCGTCAGCGTCTACGCACTGATTCTCGAGGAAGACACGCCCGCCGATGTCCTCGACTGCGTGTCTGATGTCCGTATTCTCGGCGAGTGCCCACGTTACCACGATGGACACTGGTCTATGTAGCTCTCCCGACACTGGTGCTATTGCCTGCGCTGAACCGCCGGGAGTGAATACGTGGAGGATTTTGCCTGCTAAGTCACGCGTTGTTATTGATGTCAGTGCGCTCCATTGAACATCTGTGAACCGATCGCGCCAGCTCACTGTTGCAAACGCCTGCATGATCTGCACCGAAACCTTCGGCGCGGTGTCCGGCGTGGCTGGGTCTTCTATCGGTGCCTTCGGCAAGACAGACGCCGCCCGCCTCGAGTCCGATATGTCGAAGCCGATCGTGTACATGCCTGCGTTAGCTGACGCGCCTCGCATGATCTTGTCCGACACTTGCTTGTGGAGGTCGATTCGCTGCTTGCTCTTCTCTGCGCTGTATCGGTACTGCTTGTCGCCGATGAAGTCGAACGGAATGCCTGGCATTGACCGCAGCTGCTGCTCGCTGTCTGGCACGACCTCAGGCTCGTCTATCGTGAATGTAGGTCGGTCGATGAGCAGAACTGGAACCTCTGGAACAGTCAGATCAGGCAACGCGCTTGCGCTCTTGACCTGGACGAACCTGTCGTCCCCACTGGCTTCTATGTCGTCGACGAACGTCTCGAAGATCATCTCGTTTGAACCCGACTCCATCTGGCCGAATGTCGTGTCTGTCTCCGCGTTGAACAACGGCGGTAGCTGTTTTGCTCCTAGAGTGGAACCTATCGGCGCCAGCAGCGGCACTGCCGAGACGTTGGACTGCCATGCGACCAACCGTGACGTTTGAGGGGACACACGCAGCCCAGAGAAGCCGAAGTATGCGTCCTTTCCGAACTTGAATCGACGGATTATTGACGTCACCGATCGCGGCTTAGTGTACCACACTGGGCCTAGCGTGTTATCGTTGTGGTCCTTGTAGTGGATAGCCACTCGCTTCTCTGGCTTGCCCGCTGGGTTTTTCACGTCTGGCTTCGGAACCAAGAACCCCGTGGAGATTCCAAGCGGCAGGCCGATCTCTGACGCCAGCGCCTTGTCATACGGTCTGTCGCGCCCGACTTTGACCGTGGTGACGACGTGGTGCGTCATAGCCTCCGTGTCATACGCTCCAAGTGCGATGGCTCGGCCAACAAACGGCTCTGCGCCAGGCGCAAGCGTCCACCTAGCCTCGGCACCTTCGATCACCGGATTGGTTCTGCCTGGTGAATGGTACGCTTTACAGCGGTGCGCGGCGGATGCAGCAAGCCGTAGACCAGTCTCGGCTGATAGCTCGCTTGGGAATTGCGACGTGTAGTTCTGGACGACTTGGATCTCGAGCTCCTCGTCCGCGACCTGCGCGTCGTCTTTGTCTTGCAGCTCCCGTAGGCGCGCGCGCAGCTTCATGATAGCATCTGGCGCTTTCTGCGCACGAGACGCCTCACGCTTTTCCCACTTGGTCACCTTGACGCACTGTTCCTGTTGCAGCATGTATTCCGCGACTTGTTCCGGATCCGCTATATGCTGAGCCATCGCAGGCCCGCGGCAAACCTTGACCTCGAACTCGTCGTCTTCTAGTGTTGGCGCGATGTAGTCGCCAGACTCGTTGTGCAGCACGAGCTGCACCGGCGGCGCCTTGCTGAACTTTACTGCTTCAGGGGCGCACTGGCGCGCAAATACCGGGGTAAACCATCCACCCTTGGCTATCAGTCTTGCCGTTGGTTCTACTACTATGAATCCATACCCGAGCTGTGCCTCACGCGGAAGGTTGATTTGGACGATTGCTGACTGTTTCGGCCCGAGCAAGTCATTCGACAAGACCGGCACTGGCGTGACCGAGATCGACGGAACTCGAGTGATGATCACTGGGCGCGCTGCGACGGGGCAGCAGTTCCTGATGTGACCCTCGAGGTGGTCCAAGGTTGGCGGATGCGACATTTCTGGTTGAATTCCATCTAGTAGCACAGGCTGGCTCGGGACCATGCCAATGCGTAGCAGCTCGAATGCGCACAGGTTTAGTGGCGATCCGGTGGGCTGCGCTGACACTAGAAGAAGCACCGTCGCGTTGATGAACTTACTCGGGTCGTGCCTGTCATGGATCTGGATATCGGCGAAGCACGACGTCGTGAACGAGATGCGAGTTCCAGAAGGTATAAACTGTCCAGCCCGCAGATCGACGTCGCATATCGGGCGAACCGCGTCTTTGAAGGCTGGGTTTGTAATCCAGCTCTCGTACAAGTTCGGATCTACCACATTTGCCATTGTGTTTCCTGTATCGCTCTCTGCCCAGTACTTGTGACCAGCGATAGACACAGCCATGTGATATCCGTGTGGCTTTGCTGGGTCTGATTCGGTCGCGGCTGCCGCTGCGCCGACCCGCCCGTGCGTATGCGTCGCTGCAACTGCTGTCGTGTCGGGGTACATCGAGGCAAGGGCAAGCTTCTTGATCTCCGGCTGCGGGTTGGCACTGCCGACCGCTGGACGAAGAACGGCCATCCTTGGCTGGATCTGCGTTCCGCTGGCGTTCGTGATAGGACGCCCGTATACTGCGGCCAGCCCCGACGCCGCTGGTTGTTGCGCCGTGGCGCTCGCGACTGCTGGCTGATGGGTAGCAGATCCGGCTCCGGCGGTCGGCTGCTGAACCTGCTGCGCCTGCGGCTGCCATTGCGTAGGCCACTGCTGTGAGTAGTCCTGCCATGACGCGTCGTCTGCCCATCCCCATGATTGTGTGGCAGCGCCGTAGTCTACGGAGTTTACAGACTGCTGCGGCTGCTGCGATCCTTGCCTGCCGTAGTGTCCTTTGCCTTTGCCTTTTCCTTTCTTGCCTTTGCCCTTTCCGTTGCGCCAGTTTGGATCCGTCCCAGCGCCGAGAGCGCCTGCTGTCTTCGCAGCAGCGTCTGCGTCTCGTTGCGTCTTCTGGGCCTCCTTAGCGCGTTTCTCTGCGTCTGTTTTCTCTTGCTGGGCCCTCAGGGACTTGAGCACCTCGGTGTCGACCTTGATCTCGTCACTGATGCAGTGACTGCATCCCGACGCCTTGTTTCGGATCGGCTTGATGCCTGCCTCCTGCATCCACGTATTGATACACAGCAGCTTTGTCCCCGACGTTGTGCTTATCTGGTGGCTCCCTGCGCATGTCGTGCAATCGCCCATGTGTCCGCCTTGCATCTCCTTGAGGCCATGCCTGTTGATCATCGCCTGTAACCACTGGCGGAGATGCGAACCGAAGTGGCCTTTGCCGTTGCACTTGGTTTTGTCTGGCTGGCCAGCGCCCGTCTTTTGCTGCTGCAAGAACATGGCTAACTTGTCAGGGTCTACTTGCTTGTCCTTGGCGAACGCGTTGACGCTCCTATTCTCTTCAGGCGAGAGCGTCTTGCTTGCTCGTTTCCCGTGAAGTCCGCCACCGGATCCGCCGCTGCCTGCGTTGGCTCCGCCGCTGCCCATCTGGAGCCCCTCCTCAGCTTGAGCCTTGATGTTCTTCAGCAGCATCGCCAGCGTGCGTTCGCTTGTCTCTTTTCCGAGATGGCGACAGCTTTGGCGAAACTCCTTGACATACTCATCCGGAAGCACCGAAAGAAAGCGGGACATGATCTCGGCGATGTACGAGTCTTCAGACTGCTTTGTGTCTTCCGTTGGTGCTTGCTGCTTGCGCGCCCTTCGTTCCGTCACCCATGTTTCGAAATGCGTCTCCACATTTCGCACCCACTCGTGCACCGCAGAAGCGGACGTGTTGGCGGGTGTTGTTTCACGGAGAACCTCGAAACTCAGGTCCACTGCGCCCTGGTCTGACTCCGGGAGTCCAAACGCAGACCGGATGTCCGCGATGAACTTCTTCACCAGCTGCTCGTAGCTATAAGTGAGGGTATTTTTGAGCACGTACTCTTCCAGCATGAGCGGATACTGGCGCTTTGCAGGCGGCGTCTTCTCCTTCTCGAAGAGGTTGAAGAGCGTCTGCAGTGTCGCCATCCGTGCCAATGCTGCCTTGTATATCTTGAGGGGAATGCCACCAAGATGCTTTGCGTTATCCGACCCGAGCTGGTCCCAGACTGCCTGCCAGTTCCTGTGCGAGCGCTGGATTAGCAGCTGCAACGCATCTAGTTCGGCTTTCGCCTGAGCTTTCTCAGCCGTCTTACCCGTGTATTCTGCTCTCATGGATACTGTCTGCTTGTTCTTCACGATGTCCGCTGCGGACGCTTGCTGGGTACCTGAGGATTGCGCAATGCCTCCCGTTGGTCTTGCGTCGACCTGCAGCACCGCTTGCACCACCACGCCCGAGTCCGTGTCAGGCACGAACATGTCGATGCTGCGCACCGCCGACACTGGGTACATGACTGCGTCTGCTATCCCCTTTTTGATAGATCGCAGGATGCCTGGTCGTTTTTCCGCGTCTAGCAGCTCGATCGCCTCGACGCTATGCACTGTAAAGTCCACTACTACTAGGTTTGCCCTCGCCGCGTCCTTCGCGTCTTGTGGCGTCTCCCACTCAGCGATGTAGAAAGCGTTGAACACTACCTCGTCATCCGCGATGGATGCGCCTGCGTCCAGCCTACCAATTGCCTGTGCCGCAGCAGCGTAGCTCTGCACAGCCTCCTGCACCGTCACTATGCGCACCTTACCGAACTCACACGAAGAAGCCCCCTCGACGACCGCCGTGACGTAGACGCGGAAACGTTCTTCTACGTCCTGGACTGCTCTTGGTCGGTGTGAAGCTTGCTGCGGCATTGGTACTGCGCATGTTGTCGTTGAGCACCTTGACGCTGCATAACCTGACTTGGTGGCATTTACAGGGTTTGGGTTAGCGATCGACGCTGGTTTCTCAGTCTGCTCAGATTCCGAGACATTGTCTAGCGCTTGGTCCGCGAACGTAACCGTGCCTTGGATGATGATTGACCCTGTGTAGAGGACTACCGTCACTGCAGACTCAGGGACTCCAGCCTCTGTAGCGATTGCTGTCACTATCAGCTGGCGCAGTTTTTGTCGTTCTGCCAGCGGAAGAGCTGCTGCTTTGTCTGCATGCACTGACTCGTCTGTAAACTGAAACCACACGACGTTGGCGTCGGTCCCTTGTTGCGCTACCAGCATAACCTGCGGGGCCAGCCGTCGTTTCTTTGCCGTTGTGGACGATGCTATGCCGAGGCCTCGCGGGAGGACTATGCCTCCACGTATGGCGAGGATCGCGTCCTCATCATCTGGGAATTCGTCCGCGAGTTCCGCCTCCGTTATCGTCTCGTCGCCTCCGCAGTCGAAGTCGCTGTCGTTGTTGATCATGACGAATCGCGTTGTTGTGTCCTCCGGGAGCGCGTCAGCCGAGTAGAAGCATCGTTCCTCACCAGCGTATAACTCGAACTCGTCCACCGTCGTGTCTGCCGTGGGGACGACTTGCGGCGTCGCCGCTGCCACGGTGTCCTCAATGTTCTTCATCAGCCGCTTCTCTATTCCTGCTAGGAGAGGCCCGAGCCTGGTTTGCACCTGTTCCGTCACCTGCTTCGCGATGCTGTCTCTGAACTCGTCCACGCGAAGCTGCATCGCCACGACCTTGCCATCCTGCTCATCGACGCGCTCCGAAAGAGCGCGGAGCTTCTCTGTCCAGGCGTCGTGCTCCTTTTTGTGCTCAGCTCGCCACGCGCTTGACTCTACGCGGAGGTCACAGATGAGCCTCGGGCAGTCGCACGTGTCTGGCTTGGGGATCGGTCTGGCTTCGATTTTTGCCATTCTGCCCCTCATGTTCGCAACGAGCTCCATATCGTCGCGAATCTTGCCGATTTCGTAGCAGAGGTCGCGCTTGTTGTCCTCGACCTGCTCTTTTAGCTGCTCTAGATCCTGCTGAAGAACCTGTCTTACGCTATCGTCCTCGACGTTCGCTGGAGACCCAGCTGTTGGCGACATCGCGAAGAACTGCGCTCCTGTTTCTTTTGCGTCGAGTCGAGCCCTAACGGCGTCCACTTCGACCTGCATGGCGATGAGGCGCGCACTCGTAGCGGCAGCCTGCATCTGCGCGTCAGTTGCTGTCTGTGCCGCTGCTCTCGTAACGTCTGCTGAGATGCCACTCGTGGACAACTCGGACGCGAGTGTTGCTTTGGTCACTACGTTGTTTCTGATCTCCAATAACGCACTGGAAACTGATGCCGCGTGTCTGGTCACCTCCTGATATAGCTCGATAAGCCAGGAGTGCGTTGTTACTACTTGCGACTTCACCTTTTCCGCGTCATCTCGGAGGAGGTCTGTTGTTTCGCCCGTCTTGTGCACTAATCCGTTTAGTCTGCACACGTGCTTGCCCAGGTCGTCGAGCATGTTCTGCATGCTGCCGTCGTCTGCTTGCTGACCGAGCTCAAACGCTCCGGCCTCCGTGACTATCTGCTGCAACGTAACGTGAACGCTACGAAGTACTGCAAAGTGCTCCTTGACCCCGCTGGACGACACTGAGTTCATGCTCTCGTCCGAAGAAGCTAGGCTATCGAACGCCTGTGGCGGAGTGCCAATATCGATGCCCTTCACTATCAAGCTCATCCTTCGGCGCGGATGGAGCTGATCAGTTTCGTTTGGTCCGAGTGTGCTGCGAAGCTCGTGCGCTTCTTTTTGTCTCCCTTGATCGTTGTCAGAATGGTCAAGCGAGCTCATTAAATCGCTTACAGCTCCAGCCTGTTAGTGTTACTCGGGGCGGCTGTAATTGCTTTTAGTCCGTTGCAATCTCCGGTAGGATTGTCGGAACTTGGTAGCAATTGCACCACGCTGCGATTAATGATCCACCACGATGGAGTAGTGGCCTCACAGCACCTGTAGAACAGCTTCTGCGGTCGTACTAGTCGAGTCTTGCACTTGATTGTCGCAAAACTTTTAGAACAACTGTCGACTTGTTCGCGAATCCGTCAAAATGCCACTCTTTAGCTCGCAAAGCCTTGGCAAGCCGTTGCTTAGTAGAACCTCAAATGCGCTGCTTCGCAAAACCTCAAATGCGCCGCGTCGCAAAACCGTCCGAGGCCGTTGCTTCGCAAAACCTCAAATCCGCTGGTTCGCAAAACCTCAACTGCGCCGCTCCGCAAAACCGTTCGAAGCCGTTGTTTCGCAACACCTCAAAGCCGCCGCTTTGCAGAACCGTCCGAAGCCGTTGCTTCGCAAAACCTCAAACCCGCTGCTTTGTAAACCGTCCGACGGGTTGTTTCGCAACACCTCAAAGCCGCTACTTCGCAAAGCCTCAAATCCGCTGCTTTGTAAACCGTCCGACGGGTTGTCTCGCAACACCTCAAAGCCGCCGCTTCGCAAAGCCTCAAACGCGCTGCTTCGCAAAACCGTCCGAAGCCGATGCTTCTTGAACTAACGTAACCTCAGCGCGCTGCTGCAGCCGTAATTCGCAAAACCACGAGAAGCCGCAGCTTGTGTCGCAAAGCCTCAAAGTCAAATCTGTCGTCGGACCGAATTGCAGTTATATGTTAGTCTTCTGCGATTCTCCCTCGGATGCTGCTTGGGGTGCTGGCTTATCTTCCACCGTGCTATCCCGTGGCCAGCTGCAAGACAAGACGTCACCCCAAGACGTAGCAGGGAGAATTGCAGCCGACCTTAACGCTTTTGCGCAACCACTTGAGGCTGATTGCTGTTTCGCAAAACCTTTGAGAACCCGTTTTCTCGCAAAGCCACAAAGCCTGCCGCTGCTTGCTTCGCAACACCTCCGAAACGCCGATACTCGCAAAACCACAAAGCCGCTGCTTGCTTCGCAAACTGTCCGAAGCCGTTGTTTCGCAAAGCCGTTCTTTCGTTGTTTCGCAAAATCGATCGAAGCCGTTGTTTCGCAAAACCGTTCGAAGCCGTTGTTTCGCAAAACCGCAAAGCCGCTGCCTGTTTCGCAAAACTGTCCGAAGCCGTTGCTTCGCAAAACCACAAAGCCGCCGCTTCTTCGCAAAACCACTAGCCGCTGCTTACTTCGCAAAACTGTCCGAGTCCGTTGCTTCGCAAAATCGATCGAAGCCGTTGTTTCGCAAAACCAAAAAGCCGCTGCTTGTTTCGCAAAGCCACTAGGTCAGCGTCTTTCGTTTGACTTCGGATGGGTGTCCAGTTAGTGCTACTGCGATTCTCCCTTGTGTGCTGCTTGGGGTGAATCTTCCGTCGTGCTCTCCCGTGGCCGGCTGCAAAGATGTCACCCCAAGACTCGATAGGGAGAATCGCAACCGACCGTAACGCTGCTGCGGCCGTGGTATCTCTGGGTGTCGTGTACTACGGTCGACTGCAGGAAGAAGAAGTAGCTGCTGCAGGTCCACTACTCTACTAGAAGATAGAGGCCACGTAAACACGCGCGGAAAAGGGGAAAGCTGCTTATCGGAAAAGTAGAATTTGACGTAGAAGCGCTGCTTGCTGGTTGTTAGTTTGGTCTGCGATCTCCGCTTCGCAGCTTGGAAGTGGCTTTGCGTCTGGTTTCGGTTTTCCTTACCTTGCTAGGCCAGCTGCAAAGACATCCCAAGTTGCGAAAGGGAGAACTGCAGCCGACCTTAAGACCGGGCCGCGCTGTCTTCGTTAGCTAACCGCTCTACTAGAAGTCGCCGAGAGAAAAAAATTTTACGTTTTTACTCCAACGGCAGTCTTCGTCAGTCCGCGTAGCGCACCCACGCAAGAAGACTTCTCACCAAGAAGAAGGAAGAAGAACAAGAAGATAGATAACGCAAGCAAGCACTTTCCGTCGGTTAGCCAGCGCGCTCCTTCTGCTTATCTTGTTCTTCGTGTATCTATCGCATGTCGCTGATAGTATTGCTATCTATCCTTATGTTGTTGGATTTTTATTTTTTTAAAAAACACGAGACTAGTGTAGTTGTATCGTGCTATTCAACTGTGGTAGTTGTTCGTCGTTGCCATCGTTTTACTGTGCCGGATGATCGAAGTCGGATTCGATTCTCGGCTGATGCACCAATGTAACCGAAAATGACTGATCTCTCCACGAAACAATTGCCATCCATGTATTTGGGATTGCGTGAACACTTGAATACTTTGTTCAAGTTGTAGCCAAGTTTCAGGAAACTTACTCACTTTGTTGTTTACGTGTTGCTTACTTGCATATACGTGAAAACGTAGTTACAATCTAACTCAAAACAAACGTAGACTACATCGTCGAAGGATGCTCATAGGTTGAGAATCGTCCAGGAGTCTCAGTGTTGTTTTGTCGTGCTTCTTTGTTGTGCTTGTACTTACGTGCACACCGTTCTTACGTTCTGAACTGAACTAGCTTGCTCTCGCTGACAAACGTCTAAAACTCATGCGAAGTTCTGTCATACATGACCGATTTCAGACTTCGCACTTGGACCTTCACAACGTGCCAGTTCTCTTGACAACTCTTGACTGTCAGTTCTGGTTACACCGTGCTTCATGCTCGTGCGTGGATAGTGCTCGCGCCCGTGAAGATCATCCCAACCACATCGCTGGACTGGTGTTCTGTTTTCTTTGGTTTCCAATTCCAAAAAGAAACTTGCCGCGAGTGTCTCCGTCGTCGTTCTCGTTCAGCTGGCGCCGGCGCATGTGCAGCATCTCTTGCCCCGGAAAAAGCACGCTGATGGCATGACTTGCAGCAAAGACATGACAAGAAAGCAGAAGAAGACGCGGGGCATTTGAATTCTATGCATAGAGAGCAAAAGAGAGACCAAGCCCGACCGCGATGGCATAACAATGAAGCGCGCAACCCTAACGCACTCGGTGGCCCTATTTTGCTTTTTTGTCCGGTTTAGCTCCTCTCATGTCGCGCGCCGTGGTGCATCGGCTGAACCGTCGACACCGATGGCGTCGCTTGCAAAAAATGCAAGAGAACACGCGCACAGTGCGAGACGCGTTAGCCAGGTAATGCAAATGCCGCGCGCTGATGTGAGGCGGCTTCTCCTTTGATTGTGCGGCCCTATTTGGCGTCGTGTCATTTGGACGCTTCTGGCGTTTATTTTATGCGTATGGCATGCGTGTGGTATGCTGTGGACTGGTTAAGCTGATGGCTCACCGGTATGCCGTAGCTTTGTTCCTGTGCGTGGCATTCGTGTTGATCTTGATCCTTAACCGTGTGCGAAGTTCGTCACAACTGTGGCGCCATTCTGGGCCAGTCTGGAGGCTCTCCATGCAATTCGTAAAGGATAGCGCCCGCAGTGATTTGCTGGCGCTCTTTCTAATATATCACCGAGCGAGGCACTCGCTTACTGTTCCCGTACGTATTACCTGCGTGCTTTTTCTATATTGCTCGAAGGCCTCCACTTGGATAGATGGAAAGTGAGAGGGAGCCATCAACCGGGCGCCGCGCTTTCATTCTCGAACTTGATCGATTTGCTTTCATTTTACTGAAGTGATCGCGATGCGTTGCGTTCTAAAGTCGGAAACTGATGAGAGTGCGTCTATCGTTGGCGTTCGAAAGCGATGCGAGCCACAGTGAGGAAGTTACATAGCAAGCTACTCCGCTTCCATGGCCATCATTTTTTTGACAGCCTTCCCCGGTGTTTTGGCAGCCTTCTTCGATACTTTGGCAGCCTTCGTCGCTGCTTTCGGTTGCTTTGTGTTTTTTTTAATTGGGTTGCCCACTTTCGCCATTTTCTTCAAAGAGGCAGGCTCTTCCCCAACGCCTTTAGCCTTCATGGCTTTGCTCGTGCTAACGCTTTTCATTGTCGTGGCAGGTAGCCTTGGGCGATTCGCTGGCCGCGAAGTTGGTTTGTTCTTGTTTCTTGCTTGAGTGCTTCCGCGTCGGTGTTGGTATCGGAAGAAGAGTGGAAATGCGGAGGGGTATGAATGTGACGAATTCCCCCCAAGCTTTTCGGTTGCGTATGGGGTCGGGTAGCTTCTCACGCAAAGAGTTCGGCAGACACTTACCAGCAGCAGCCGCTTGAGCTCGCTGGGAGCTCCGACGAAGAAGGCGCAGAGGGGTCGGAAGTAGGCAAATCCGTGGGGTGCTGCGTAGGGGCTTGGGGGTGGTTGGTACGCAGCAGCCAGCGCCAAGCTTTTCACTTTCATACTTCTCCGAAAAATCGCGGCGGAGCACGTCCGGCACCGTGAGCAAATCAGTACGGACTTGCGATTTATTTTCGCCCATACTGCGCACGAGTTTCAGCGCAGAGGCATCGCCACCCTTGTGGCTGGTGGCTGACGTCGCGCACTCCTTGGCGGGTACTGCGGCTAGCTACCAACTGCGCCCGCAGATCATAGACCTGAAAGGGGGAGAGCCTTAGAGGGCTGGGCCATGGAAACTGGAAGCGTTTCGAGAGAGAAACACGACGCAGAGACGCAGAGCGTAGACGAAAACTAACGAAAGCGCCAACTTTAGTTTTTTGATAAGATAGCAGAAATTTTTTTTCTGTTTCCTATGAAAAAAAAGGCAGAACGCAACGCCGTAAGCAGGAGCGTGCGCATTCTAGACCATCAGCAGAGTAAATGCCTTGCGTCTCTCTACGCCTTAGATGTAACGCCTGAAAAAGCAGAAAAGAGGCCAGCTGTACGTAGACGAAGCGCCGACAGATCGAAAACAAAGAGAAAGTTAGCAAAAAGATGGTAATCAAATGTATCGACTCGCTTCTTCGTCTACGTTCTTGGTCTAGCTTCTTTGTCTCTCTCATCGTCTCCAGCATAAAAAAATCATCGCCGTGCGCCCGTCTTTCGTCCGTCTTTATGCTCAAAAAAAATTCAGACTCTCGGGCAAGGAGTGCAGAACTTCTCGAAGCTCACAATTCGATATAGCTTATACGAGATACTATACAAATTGATTTACCATTCTTCTCCCGCCGTTCCATTCGCTACACTAGCTTTCTGTCCTTCGGAACTAGCAGCAGCTTCTTTTCTCTGCTCTTCTATCGGTACCTCTAGTTCTACTTCCCCCCATGCGCGGCCCACAGGCACGTCTTCGTCCCTCTCGAGCTCCTCCTCCTCGTCTGAATCCGCCGCACCACCACGCGTGCTAGGGGAGCCCTCATGCGTGGTTTGACTCGCCGCAGTCGACGCAGTAGCAGTTGCGGTCCCCTCTTCATGATGAGCGGCATGAGCCAGCGAAGGATTCGACTTAAACAACTGCTCGCCTGTCATCTTCTTCGGAGGGGCCATGCGAGCCTGAATAAATTTGAACATAGTAGATGATCAGCTAGTCAGGACAAGAATCAAATGCTATTATTGATAAACATAACATAGATATTGTGAGATAAAATTTTGATACCTATTGACCATTTGCTCCGTCTAGTACTAGAAAAGAAACTACTACACACTGGTTCCCACCTAAGGAAAACGTAAAACATCAATATTTATCAAATTATAAATTAGTTGAAGAAAAGCAGTACCTTCAGCAAAGCCTCCTCTAAGATGAGTCCTGTATCTGGATCTCGCCTTAACTCCAATCTCGCACTCTCCAGCCACCACGACTTCAGATACTGCATATCCACTCGCTTTAATGTGGTGTCGCCATAGAGATTAGAAGAAGGAGATGGGAATAAGAATCTCGGATAAGCCGGATTGTAGAGGATGCATCAAAGGTTCATATGTGAGGCAAAAACATTTAGTACGGCACACCTTCCAACACAGACAGTCTCCACTTGTTCACAATGACACGACTAGCGGTAGGATTTTGGTGTTTCTGTGTCCCGTTTGTTATGCTTTTCTCCCTTAGGAGGCGCAAAAAAACGGTCTAACAGGAACACCTAAAACGTACCCTTTTTAGCACGCACAAATTTCACAAATATAAATATCGCATCATCCAATGCCATAAAAAAAGGTTGTCTTTTCTCTTCCAATTGGAGGAAGATATCTCTGTCGTCTTCTGCATTCTCAGCGTCTACATCGTCCTGACACCTTATAGTAGGGTTGGAATTATCCGCATCCTCTTCTGCGATCCAGAAGTCTGCTTTTCGTCGTCGAATGAAATGGAGAGTTGTTACCTGAAAAAGGAGCAGGAAAATTGATGACGAAGAGATGAAGAGCTCAACAAGAAGACAAGTAGAAGAAGACAAGTAGAAGAAGACAAGTAGAAGAAGACAAGTAGAAGAAGACAAGTAGAAGAAGACAAGTAGAAGAAGACAAGTAGAAGAAGACAAGTAGAAGAAGACAAGTAGAAGAAGACAAGTAGAAGAAGACAAGTAGAAGAAGACAAGTAGAAGTGGAGATAAATTTTCAGATTGTTTGGTCGTCGTGGTCAATGAAGTTATTGCATCACGAACAAACTCCTTACTTATTTTTACAATGTACGAGTAAAAATGCAAATGCAGCTCCTTAGTTACGATGTGTACAAGTGCGAGCATGCAAACGTTGTATTCATTGGGACGGTCAGTCCTCTAAGAAAAAAAACTTTTGTTGTATAAGCTTAAGTACATTCTTCAAGTGTTTTTCGTGTTTTGGATCGCCCTGCACGTCTCGGACGTAGACACTGCCGCCAACGGTACTCAAATTCGTGCCTTTCGCGTTAGCCATTCTAATCGCGGTTTTAATAGCTTCTGCGAAAGCCTGCACAAAGATAAAAATAAAGATAAAGATAGAGAAATTGCGTTTTTAATAGCCTCTGCGAAGGCCAGTTGGAGTTCGGTCGTGAAGGAAATTATAACAACTCGAGAGATTGACATTGAGGCTACTGTAGAGAGCTTACTACGTTCCTTACCCTAAGATCTTGGCGTAGTAGATTTTGCTTAGCTCATGTGGTTGGTTCTTAAGTGGAACGCCAATATTGGCCGGTGGGTAAAAATACCTTTTGCGTTTCGTCTGGTATATTTGCTCCACTTCGCTCTTCTTCCATGTTCTTTTCTTTTGCCTTCTTTTTGGCCGTTGGGTCGAAGGCTCGACCTTTCTTGTCCACTGCCATATTGAACAAGCCTGCTAGCAAGGCCTGTTGCTGTAACGCTTTCTTGTTATCCTTTTTCTCATCTTCCTTGGGTTTCTGCCTCTTGTCATGTGCAGTCGCGCTCTGCTGGATCTGCTTTACCTGCTGCTGCACAACTTTACTTTTGTTTTTGCATTAGAGACTCAACATCATTCAACCGCCAATCTCAGGTAGTGAAAATGTTCTAGCTCATTCATTACGACCTGAGACTCAATCAGAACTGGTGACATCAGTGGTTCTGTGGTGGTAGGAAAGCTGTCCACCTGTGAACACATTCATTAGTTGTACTCAGATATCAAAATTGATTGCTTCTACTTTCGAGACAAGAAAACGTCAAGCCTTAATTGTTCTTTAAACCGAAAGTCTTGTCTTCAGCGTTCTTGGCCCGCTTCTCTTTGGCGGCCTTTTCGGCCGCCTTCTCCTCTTTAGTCTTCTGCTTCGGTGGCATGATTTTTCTTGTTGATTGTGGTAGTTCTCACTCTTAAATAGTGATTACTTAAACTTTTTTTACGAAGATACGTGATAGGTTATAAGCAAAAGGACTCAAAATCACAAGACAATACATAGAAAGATTTGGAACGAAGTTACGTTGTGATGTAAAGCCTCTTGAATGCTTGGTCGTCGTGGCCTGAGGCCCTGCTACGTAGAAGACAGTCGGTAAGTGATATGAAGCGGTGTATGAAGATGATGTTGTATTTATGATTCGTGGATCCAATTGAGAGGTGAAACCAGGAGGCGCTCAACGAGAAAGAAGGATTCCAATTTTGGTTGGGAGCCAGGAAAGGCATTCTGGATCCGACGTAATGTCTGCGTGACTAGACAAACCAAGCCGATGAGATTGTCAAGGGAAAGTTCGTTTGCCATTCAAATTTGACTCGTGTTTAGGAGAACTACATGAGAACAACATCATGCCCAAGAAGGAATGGCAACATCATCTCAAAAGTTGAACAAAAGATCATCTGCTCGTCCCTGTGGATCATTTCTTTTCGGATCGCATCCATTCTCTTTGCCAGTCTTTCTCTGCCATCGAGAGCATCATCTGTAGCGTTCTGTCTTTTACATGCACGAACACATTGAAGTCGCAGGAAATAGCGTGGTAAACGCTCTTCTCATCTTCCTTGTTGCTTTCTCAGAAGGTGGAAAAGAAGCACTTATCATCCATGACGCGCAAACTCAGAGTTTTATTCTTCAAGTTCTGTTCAAATTCATCAAGTATTGTTGTAACAAGGCGGCACATTGCTGTTCACATCATTCCTTAGCCATCTCGTCTGCTGCAAATGCAACGCACGCGTCTAACTTTTTCCCTGTTCCTAGAATTGAGTACTCAACCCTCGTCGAAAGATAACCGTGCGCAAACGCCCAACTACAAGATCTGTTTAATCGGTGGTCCAATTACATTGAAATGCTAATGCTCTTCTATTGTATCACCTTCCCGTGCTCTCAATCTGCATGAAAAAAGCTACATGTTTTCTATACATGATAAACAATTCAAAGTTGCAGTAGTTACTAAATCTTCATCCGTTTCCAAAGAGAGACTACTCTTACTTGCGTGATAGCAATCATTTTTCGGATACGCAAACCGATTCTTAAAAATCAAAAAGTATCTGGCGTTTCCAAAGAGAGACTACTCCTACTTGCGTGATGGCAATTATTTTTCGGATACGCAAACCGGCTCTTACAAATCAAAAAGTATTCATTTTGCGTTTTCAAAGAATTCAAACTCATAATTTCTTGCATGGAATATTGACCAACTCACTTCCCCTACTCCTCATCTTTTGCCGCTTTACTTCCTTTCTTCGCGACTTTTTTGACTTTTGCTTTTGCCTTCTTTTTATGTGGTATTTGCTCGCCCTCTGCCTTTGCCCCTCTTGGACTCAGCTCTGGCTTAGAGTCGGCTTTTATTCATCTAGGTCCTCGCATCTCGACCACTTTGTTTCCCATGAAAAGAATAAGCACAAGGGAAACAAAAGGGTACCAAGATGCCGAGAAAGATGGATACTAAATGTTGACCTTAACTGGCCGTGGCGCACCTTGACCTCCGCGAGCTGTGTCTCCACTAGGAGCAGTTCCTGTTCCACGACCTATCGTAATATTCACGTTCTGTCCTTCTCCATCACTTTCATCAGGCTCGGGCATCGGATCATTACCCTCGTCTCCACGATCTTGGTGCACAACATGGTTGTCTATGTCTATGAGTGTTTCTACTACAGTAGAGGTTGCTGGATGTGGATCAATATTAACATTATCCCGTTCTTGCTCTTGATCATGCGGATGCTTTCCCCAAGCATGTTGTTGTATGTTTGCGTCTGGTACAAGGATGCGGCGACCGCCAGCGCCAGTAGTACCTGCTTTACCCATCAAACAACTCCGTGCCATTTCTCCGTCTTCGCCATCCTTTTTGATGATCCCAGGAGCTTCGAATTTCTCTGGCAACACCTTGTCTGCTCTCCTTGGTTTCTGATTCGTTGTGTTTCCATCGTCCTTGTATTGCTCTTCAGCGTGTTTCTTCTTTCTTTTACCCTTGCCTTTGGTTTTCTTTTTGTGTTTTTCACCAGCTGTTTCCTGTGCTCCTGCATCCGTTTCTTGGCTGGTCCTTCCTCCATCTGCTTCTGTAGTCTCTTGTTCCAGAGCAGACAGACGCTCCTCTTCCCTCTGTACGTCCTCTGCCAGAGGTACTCCGGAAAAGTCGTCTTCTGTCTGCGGCAGTCGCGACCATCTTGGCTTAGCAGCTGGGGATTTCCTGCTTCTAGATCTAGAAGTTAAACCACGTGAGACTCGTCTTGGCGACAATCTTCCTGATCGCCGTTTATTTCCATCAGCATCGACAGCCTCCTGCCCTATGAGGACCTTCTCTGCATTCTCCTGCGCACCTGGCGCACTCAACCTGCTGAGTCTGCTGCACCTCTCTTCCACGATCATTTTATTGCGAATACTGGTATTGCTCAACCCTGACGACTGTGAGGATCGGTTTATGAAGTCCTTCAGGTCAATTGCGGCAGGATCTCTAGAGATGCGTTTTCCCAAAAGTGCATTCTCTCTCGAAAACCGCTTCTCCACTGCGGACATACGAGGTGTCAGAGCACTACTACTTGTACGTGTACGAGGCGTCATACCTCCTGAGATTCTACCTCGTCCACTGGCACGCGGTGTCAAAGAATTGCGACCACTGGCAAACGTAGACCGCGCCGCAGGCAATTGACCTCCGATTGTAGAGACCCTAGCAGTACTGCCATCTTCTCGAACAGACTGGCCTGTACTGACATTAGACCTCAGCACATAAGTATATTCATCTTGATGAAGTGCAACATCTTTGGCGTGTTGTCCCCTTCACAAAGGGCCCAAAGATGCTTCATAAGATGAAGTGTTGTGAGCCTTAATGACACGCAGTCCAGATTGATGCATCCGCTCGTCTTCCTTCTGCTGTTTCTGTTTCCGATGAGGCAACATCTTGAACTGCCTAACGACCTTTGGTGTTGTGATCAGTAACGCGTCCATTTTTTGCTGTGCGGCTTTCTCTATGACCAACTCGACATCGATGTCTTCGACATCTGCTGCAGCCATGCTCTTTTTAGAACTAAGCGAGATCCATCTTCAGCAGCATCTTGGGTCTCCTTTTCCCTTTGAAAACGGGACCAGGATGACAGTGATGAAGATGGATTTCTTGTTGCAGCCATACTCTTTCTTACTTTCTTGTACACGGCAGCGTTCGTGTGCTCTTCCACGATGTCAATGTCTTCATTGATTCCATCTTGCTGTCTTTTCATGTTCTCTAAAGAATCCAATCCCACACTGACTCGCTTGGATACTCGCTGATGGGTTGTCGTCTGTTCTCGCTTATGGCAAAAGTGGACGGTCAAAGCAATGCCAACCACAATGGCTGCACCAACTAAGATCAAAACCACCACCATGCCGTTGTCTTCTTCTGTTGAGGTCGCTGTGTCATCATCTTAGAGCTTGGAGAAATCCATCCTACGGAGCATCCTGGTGACAATTTTCCCTGCTTGGAAAACTACACGCCCATTAAGATGCTGCTGGTCAAGTAGGTGGATTTCTTGAAGCCTTAATCATCGTCCGTGGTCGAGCCAAGCAATCCGGACACAGGCGCCAGAGTGACCCCTGGACACAAAGGTGGGGTCTCGAAGGCCGTCGTTCCCGCGGACACACCTGCGACGCCGTTCATGGCCAATTTCAGCGAAAGGACTCCCACACTGAGCACAGTGGACACTTGAGGTTTTGCATTTCCTGCAAAAAGCGGATCGCTACTCCAATCTGTTTCACTGAAGACAGCATTTGTCGCGACCGCAATGTCCGTCCCCTTCGTTTTCGCCAGAGCTGGCACTGCGCAACGCTCTGGCTCCTTCATAGTAGCATCCACACGGAACAAAATCGTCCACTCTGTCGTAAAGGACGACTGCAGTCTTCTATTCAGCATATTTGACGTACTTCTGGGTGGAGGAGAGGCGGGGCTTCTGTTCTTGCTGTAATGGCGATCATCATCATCGTGACCTTCCTCTTCTTCTTCACTCATTTCTGATAATGATCTGAGACGCGACGTTGACTCCATGATAGATAAGATTTCAACCACCAAATTTTGGCCGGGTAAGCTGAGTCCGTCGCGAAGCCCTTCAGCTTTTTTCTGTTTGAGTTAGAGCTTCCTTATACATTGTTGCACGGTGTAAGCCTGATATTGTGGAGGTGAAAACTAACCGGTTTTGCGAATATATATTATACCGCCCACGTGCCCCCGGCGTGTACACACGCCGGGGCAGGGCGGAAGGGTCTGGCAAATGCTACGAGTTACATAAAATCCATACGGCCTACCGGCGTGCTACGAATTACGTAAAGAGTGGCGGGCTATGGAATAAGCAAAGCAGCTCCGCGCTACAAGCTACTACGTGCTACATAAACCCCCACCCTGGCAGC
Source organism: Amoebophrya sp. A25 (assembly GCA_905178165.1). Lineage (NCBI taxonomy): Eukaryota > Dinophyceae > Syndiniales > Amoebophryaceae > Amoebophrya > Amoebophrya sp. A25. Next base: position 181,338 of record CAJINU010000003.1, on the reverse strand, counting down.
ACCCGAAACGCCCAAAAGGAACTACTTCGAACGAATGAGGCAAACGGGTAACCAAATACATACGCCGAGAGTCAAATCCTTGAGCAGATCACTCCAGGCCTGCTGTTTTCGGTTCTCAGCGTAGTGGCTGGGCGAAGCACTGCAGTCGACTCCGCTCACCGTGAGAACCTCGCGCGCCCCCTGGCCCGGGTTTTGGGCGTGGGTCCCCTACTCTTGGAGTGTGTTGCGTCTCCGGCTGGCATGGCAGTGTCACGAGGGGGGCCCCAGGCTTGTCGCTTTCGGTTCTCCGCATAGTGGGCGAAGCACTACGCCCGACTCCGCTCACCATGAGAACGTCTACCGTGGATCTTTTCCGTGGAGAGAACTAGGGGGCGGCCCCGTTCTACTCTCGGCCTGTTTGCGGGGTTTTACTCTTTGCGCCGTTTTGGGTTTTCCATCCAAATCACGCAGCTTTATGGTGTCGCGTTGCTGCCTACGCTTCAGCTGCTTCGCGTGTGCTCTCTGTGAGCCATTTACCCTCCCAAGCTTACGGCAAGTTGCGCTCTATCGCTTAGCTTCCCTATCTGCTTCTGGCTTTCTCGAGAGGTGTGGGCATGCGTCATCTCAAGGCTTTGATCTAAGTGAACAAGAACAACGCCACGCGAGCAGTGCTGTGCGGCTTTCATGTGCTTGGGCGATGCAATCTGTGAGCCGCTTGAGCTTTCTGATCAGAAAGCAGGCCCAAGCCTATGGGCTTGCTGGTTACTTATGGCTTACTCGAGAGGCCTTGTCCTTTGCGCCCATTCTTTTCTGATCCAAAAAGCGCAGCGCGATGAAGTTGCTGCGTACTTGTGAGCTGCTTAAGAGGTCCCACCCTTTGGCTCAGTTCAAGACCCTCATCCAAACGGCGCAACGCTGTGAAGCTGCTGGCCCTTTTGACTTGCTGGGAAGGTCTCACCCTCTGACCCAGCGCAGGCACCCTACCCAAAAGGCGCAGCTTTATGAAGTTGCTGCCTACTTTTGAGTGACCTGCTTGAAAGGTCTCGGCTTTTGACTCTGCTCAAACCTCCCACCCAAAAAGCGCAGCTGTATGATATTGCTCTCTACTTTTGACCTGCTTGAAAGGTCCCAGCCTTTCAGTCAGCTCACTCAGAGGTCTCCCACAATCAAAGGGCGCAACTCTATGAAATTGCTGCCCACTTTTGACCTGCTGGAAAGGTCTCGCTCTTTGGCCCAGATCTGGCCAGCTTGGTTATTCAAGGCGCGCAGCTTTATGGAATTGCTGCCCAATTTTGACCTGCTTGAAAGGTCCCACCTTTTGACCAAGCTCGGGCATCCTATCCAAAAAGCGCAACGCCATGGGGCTGCTGTCTGCTTTTGGCTTGGCTTGCTTGAGAGGTCCCGCCTTTTGCCTTTCCTTGCTCAAGCTCCTTGCTCAAAAAGCGCGCTCTACTTCATGAAGCTGCTGCCTACTTTTGGCCTGCTCGTAAGGTCCCGCGCTTTCACTCAGTCAAGTCAGGCGCCTTACTCAAAGAGCGCAACTCTAGGAAATTGCTGCCCACTTTTGACCTGCTTGAAAGGTCCCACCTTTTGACCCAGCTCAGGCCACTCAGGCATCCTATCCGAAGCGCGCAGCTTTATGCGATTGCTGTCGTCTTCTTTTGGCCTGCTTGAAGGGTCCCACCTTTTCACTCTGCTCCAGCCTCTTATGCAAAGCGCGTGGCTTTATGCGTTTCCTGTCTATTTTTGACCTGCTTGAAAGGTCCCACCCTTTGACCCAGCTCAGGCCCCTTATCCAAAGAGCGCAACGCCATGAAGTTGCTGCCTCCTTTTGAGCTGCTTGAAAGGTGTCGCCCTTTGACTTAGCTCAGACCTGTTATCCAAAGCGCGCAACTCTATGCCGTTGCTGTCTGCTTTTGAGCTGCTTGAAAGGTCTCACCCTTTGACCTTGACGTCGCTCAGACTCCTTATCCAAAAAGCACACCTCTACGAGATTGCTGTCTACTTTTGACCTGCTTGAAAGGTCTCACCCTTTGAGTCAGCTCAGACCACTTATCCAAAAAGCGCAACTTTATGAGATTGCTGTCTACTTTTGAACTGCTTGAAAGGTCCCACCCTTTGACGCCGCTCAGACTCCTTATCCAAAAAGCACAACTCTATGAGATTGCTGTCTACTTTTGACCTGCTTGAAAGGTCTCACCCTTTGAGCCAGCTCAGACCTCTTATCCAAAAAGCACAACTTTATGAGGTTGCTGTCTACTTTTGATCTGCTTGAAAGGTCCCACCCTTTGAGCCCGCTCAGACTCCTTATCCTAAAAGCGCAAACTTATGGGATTGCTGTCCACTTTCGAGGTGCTTAAAAGGTCCCAGCCTTTTAGTTTGAGCCAGCTCAGGCTTCTTATCCAAAAGGCGCAGCTTTATGAAGTTGCTGCCTACTTTTGAAGTGCTTGAGCGGCCCCATCCTTTGAGTCAGCTCGAAACCCTTATCCAAAGCGCGCAGCTTTATGAAGTCGCTGGCTACTTTTGACCTGCTTGAAAGGTCTGACCCTTTGAGCCAGCTCAAGCCCAGGCGCCTGATCCAAAAAGCACGCAGGTGCTAACTTGCTCAGCGTATAGCTGCTGGGTGCTTGCCTCTGTTTGCGTTTCTTTGTTTGCATGTGGGTCCTTTTTGTAGCACATACGCAGACGCAGCGGATTTTCTTCATGAGATGACTGGCCCCAGGCTGAGGCGCTTCGCTCTTCGTTTATTTTTGACCATGCAGCGCGGTCCTTGGCTTGTGCTGTTGGTTCAGGGTTTTGAGGTACTGCCGAAAGCCTTAGCAGGAGCAGAATCGCGGGAAAGTTGTACTCAAAAACGCGGCACTTTTACGGCGCGAGATGTATACATCTAACCCGTACATCTTTCCCATGATTTCCGTACATCTCAAAAAAGTGGAATTTTGGAAACCTACTACGAATCGCCCCGGTGTAAGTACATCTCAAGAGTACATCTTTCCCGTGATTTACGTACAAGATATATATCTCGAGATATATATCTCAGACGTATACATCTAGCCCGTACATCTTTGCCATGATTTGCGTACATCTCAAGCCGTAAAGTCACTCCCGTTTAGCATTCAAAATAAGTTTTGGTTTATAATATAGATAATTATAGTATACTTCATCTCGAAACAAAAGCATCTTTGCCGTGTTTTCTTTCCCTTGGAAAAAAGGAGGACGACAAAGAAAAGATGCATTACAGTATTAAGATGCATTATACTGTATTAAGCCTTAACTGAAGAGCGATGATGCCTGTAGTATGGGTCCCGTGACGCCAGCGGGAAGGACTTCTAAGGAAGTATAATTTCCCTCAATGCGAACGGGATAGGCAACATCCGGACTATACGCGGCTGTAGTACTCGACGTTGATGTTGTAGTTGATGTAGCTTGTGTGATGGTCGCGCCGACTGTGGTAGCTGGTCCTGTTGTCGATGTGGTAACCGGCGTTCCTACCGAAGACCCGCGCACAGGCCCTGCTACCGTGCTAGCAGGAACAACAGTGGTGGTAGCAGCAAGAGTCGTGGTGACGACCACTGTAGTTATAGGAGTCATTGTTGTAGCTGGCCCAGGAGTGCTTGTGGTCGTTTTGCAGACGATGAAACGAGCATACGCATCAGCAAAGTTCCCTCTTGTTAGAGCTACCGCGTGGCATCCCTGAGGCCATGATCCTCAGGCCCTTTTTCCCATTGAAAAAGAGCCCAGGGATGATGCTGAGGATGGTCACTGACTTGGTTCTTGCCTTAATGTTCCTGAAGAGCCTCCAAAAATACTCAATTCACGTTTCTCACCTGCGGATGATGTGGACTCGTCGGACTCGGTGGACACCAGATGATTCATTAGCGCTCACCCAAATCCATCCCGAGATGCATCCAAGGTGGCTTTTCCCCTTGAGAAGCCTCTTGGGGGTGCTTCCGAAGATGGATTGGGGCAAGCCATAAATTCAAATACGTTTCATTTTTTCCTTCCCCTCCTTCCCTCAAGACTCGAGCGCCACCCACGCTGGTGCCGCCGCCAACAAGGCCAAGACCGCCAGGTGGTGGTGCGATCGTCGTTGTCACAACGAAGGACAGGGGAGGACCTGAAGGTCCTCCTCCTCCTACAAAAGAAAGGCCACCAAGAGCCGGCGCCGCGGTTGCTGGCGGCAACGTAGTAACAAACGAAAACAAAGGTGGAGCTGCCGTGGTAGGAGGTAACGTCGTTGGAGGTAATGTTGTGGGAGCCAGAGTCGTTGGAGCCAGAGTCGTCGGAGCCAGAGTCGTTGGAGCCAGAGTCGTTGGAGCCAGAGTCGTTGGAGCCAGAGTCGTGGCAGCACCAATACCGCCGAAAGAAAATGCATCCCCAACAGACTCGCGCATCAGTGCCAAATAGAGCAAGTCGCCATTGGCCGAGTTGAATTTCGTGGTCGGCACATTCAGATACTTAGCGGATCCGGTACCTCCACTCGCGAGGCACGTATATGTTACTTCTCTTAGAGCTCAAAGCAACTCATTTCTTCCTTGGAGGCATTTCTTCGGAACAATCTATACTAGGAGGAAAGGAAAAAAGCCGAAGAAAATGTTGACCACTGCTGGATGAAATGAAATGAATAAAGTATATTCGTTGTATCGAGCCTTAATTCTAGATAGCTTCCCGCCGTCGTCCCGCCCGTACCTGCTCCACGCAGGTACGGCTCTGCACGATAGCACTCGCCCGCCGGGTCATCCGTGTCCGGGTACCTCGTTAAAATAGTAGTAACCGTGCCTGGCGCTGTACCAATGGAGATACTGCTCGCCTTTGCGCAGTCATCGAGTTTCACCTTGTCCGCACCAACGAGTTCACAGACATGACCCTGAGAAACCGCAGAGGCCTCGCATTGATTCACAAACGTCGTCTTTGTGGTATTAGACAAGGTGGCAACAGCGGTCGCACTAGCGAAGACGAGTCCAACATCAACTTCGGACTGCTGGTGCCACAATAGGCCATTGGAGGACAACAAAGCAACGACCCGTGCTCCCTGACGATAGCAACGCGACATGATCATCTTGCCATCGAATATTCACTGTGGGTGTGGTTGCCTATAAGTATAAAAAAAAAACGACACCGTGGTTGACTCTATCTTCGAGAATCAAAATGAAGTTCCTAAGATACTCGGTTCAGCAAGGAATTCGAATTATCCACATCTTGTTTTTCAAGAACAACACTCACATCAGCTTAGGGGGATAAAATTGGAACTACAATATTAAGATGCGGCGTAAAGGGGGGCGTACAAACCAAGCAAAGAATCTTGTAGTTCAGCGTGTAAATTAATAGTAGTCCAAAGATATTCTGCCTGCGACCACAAACACGATAAAGTAAAAAAAGAAATCAGGATGGCAAAAATCTTGAATGATGGGACTAGTACAAACAGACCTACCATTTTCCTCAAGACAGATTCGCACTTTTCTCAAGACAGATTCAGCTGCAAGCGGTTTTCTCCAAAACAGATGACTCAAGGATCGATTATAGCAGATTTGATGAAGTAGACTCGTCAGGAGTAGCTTCATATCATTTCTTCTCTCAAAGAACAGAACCTGTCTTTTCAGATTAAGTATTCAAGTCGCCTATCTAGCTCTCTCGGCCGATTGATCACTCAAATAACCTGTACCTCACAAAGTTTCTAAAACAAAGCGGAAGATTGTACTAGAATATAAGATTCTACGATTTCGAAGAACATCGATCAGGGTTCCCAAAATCTTGTGATGTCATCTTCTCCTCCAGTTTCCTGTAGTTTCCACAACTGCACTCTGTGGTTGAAATATTTGATATAATTATGGGCGTCACTCCTGGAGTTGGCTGTTCTTAAGAAGTCGAGATTGTAAATGTTGATCGTGGAGCATCTGCAAAGAGTCCTCAGCATGCAGGAGCCAGCACATGCTCAAATCTACGCTGCAAACCCCGTTGCAAACTCTTGCAATCTCGCTGTCAACGCCTCATCTACTGCTGGCGGGTTGTCGGGGGTAAAAGCTTCCCCGGTAACCGGACAAATGTCGCCTTGGACCGCTGCCCAAGCCTGCAATGTCGCCAGTTCGTACACGTAGGATATACCAGTGGTAGGACTGGTCCATCTGATAGGAGTCTGCAGAAATTTGCCGTCAATAGCACAGCGGAACTCCTCAGGTATAGCTTCTCGCGGACGCTGGGAATGGCTTTTCTTAGAAGCGAGTGAGCTTAAGGAAATTGGGGAGCTAGAATTGAGTCCACTAATGACGATCAAACTCCAGTGGGTTCTACTAATCGAGGTGCTAGCTGTAAAGAATCAATGTTTTCACTTAGTTATCCAGTCTTTCCACCACTTGAACCAATTTTTCATTGAATTCAAGATTTGATCACCTGCTTTTACTTAAATCGTGTCACATCTTTGTACGACTTCTAGACACTTCCTGAAACACGACTCATAACTTTATTCCCGCCCACACCGCTAAGCTGTCCCACAACCTCAGCCGACGGAGCGTCATCAGCCAGAAGCAATGAGGGATCGACCACACCATTCGCCACCAATTGTTCTCCAGCATTGACACCCTGTGAATTGTAATCCTCTAATACTGCCGCTGGTGCTTCGCCTGTTCCGGCAGCAAATAGGCCCATACCAGCAAGCATGTCGGTGCCAGCTTGTTTGAATTAGAAAATGTTGGGACTTTGATGAAAATGATGTACCACAAGCACAAAGAAAGACTCTATCTCTAAAAACTGCTCCTGTAGCTTTAAGCAGGTACTACCTGTTCTTGCAAAAAATAAACGCCAAGATTTGTTATGTGTGTATCCCTAATGATGCTGTTGTGTTCCTAGCACCCGTAGAGATAAGTTCTGATAGAAGTGAACATGACCGAAGCCAAGACGCTAACAGCACATCTAAATCATCCTCTTGCCTTAATCTTCCACTGCCTGTGCATCCGCTGCTGCCAAGTTCTGACCACCCATAAGGGGGCCTGCGTTGGCCACAACACTTCCTTCCCAGAAGTCGCGAATCGCTCCAGCAGCACCCCCATTCTCCAGTGCTTTTTGCAAGTACTTCTTACAAGTGCGCCAGTAAGCAGCGTTCTCAGCTAGTCCTCGTGTTAGAGGTTGCAACTTGACCTCCCTAGCCCGCTGCATATCTAACGTCATGTCATGGCGCCTCTTGTATAGCAATGTGTCTCTATGTATGAGGCCGTTCAGTGAAGTAGTACCTTCGATGAAGCCGTATAGAGATGCGCGGGATAGAGAGGTCAACTTCCAACCCTTAATCTTGGCAGCGCTAAAAGCCTCACTTTTTCAGCTAGCTCTGAGGTCAGTCTTTCCATATCATGCTCCAGGGAAGCACCATCAGCATCCATGCTAACCGTGTAATCAGCAGGATTCATGCTCAACAGTGCTGCTTTCGCACTAACAGTTGCATCTGCCGCAGACGAAAGGACCGGAGCAGGGTTTTGCAGACCGTTGGCGACTAAGGAAAGGAAATCGACTCCGATTACCTTTGATTTGGTAGATAAATTTTGTCGTGGTCATTCTCGGAGAGTATCATAAATGGTCGCAAACTACTTGGGCAGTTTACCAGTGAGTAGCGGAGGCTGTGATGTCGTGGACGTGGAATCTTCACAGAAATTAGCATTTTCATTGTGACGAGTTGGTTTAGCTCTACAACAGGTGAATGCAGGTAGAATCTATGATGTTCTTGAACTACCATATCTGGCAATCCGAATACTCGAAAAACTGAAATAAGCGAGTAACTGATCAGAATAACCGAGATACTGATGAGAAGGAAAGGTAGCCTTGACGTTTAGCTACCTCCCTTATTTCAGTCAGTAACTCGGTTATTTTGAGTTTTCGAATACCTGATCGCAGTTGACGTGTTTCAGCGCCAAAAGTGTGTCCAAACAGACGCAGCTCATTCGAAAGACGCTCCGGTCGATGTCTTGTTTCGCCGCGTGCGTTTGTCGACTGAGGACTAGCATGCGCAGTTTCAGGTCCAAGTCGCTGTTCATGCCCACCGCATTATGGGGAGCAAAATGCGGCTTTATCAGGTGGGTGACAAAGCCTTTGCCGTGTAGAGTCAAGTGCCGTTGCATCCGACCAATTAGGGATGGATATCTGGTGGATCACGAAGATTGACGGATCTTCAAAGTAGTACGTAGGCATCGTCCTAGTACTTACTACTAGTAGGAAAATCCAAAATCCCACTCGCGACAGCACAAACACAATTTGTCAAACATAAGTAGTACCTTCCAGCCCACACCCTATAGTGCGGATCCAAGCATACGTTTGCAATCTCGCTCATACAGCGGCAAGTGGCAGCAAACAACAAAAGTACGGATCTCGCCAACTCCTGAGCTTTATAGCCCAAAGGCACAGGTGGCTGAGGAACCAGAACTTGAGACAAGTCTGGAGATTCTAACACAGCCATAAACCACTGTTGGACTTCCGGAAGTGACTCCCACTGCTTCAGCGCAGAAGCCAGAGCACGCAGAAGCTCCTGGATAATATCGTCGTCCACAAAGGCGCAGGCGATCTGGTATTGAGTTTAACACGGTTGTAGAAAATAAACGTCGAAGATAGAAGAGAGTCAGTAAAAACATTTATAATTGTCCAATCATTCATCATTTCTCTTTGTCCAACCATTTTTACCTGTTTCTTGTATTCGTAGACATCCGCTAAATCTCCCGTCTCATCGTTAGGCAGTTGTCTGCCTCCCTCCTCTTCCAGGATAGCCAAAGTTGAGCTCTGTTGTTCTGCTACTCGTGTGGCCGCTTTCACATTAGCCGTATTCGACCACAACGCCATGAGGGGCACCGCGATATCGCTTTCGCAGGGAATCAAAGTTCGCGCAAAGGCTACAGGAAAATAGACCTCGTTACCGCACAGTTCGAGAAACATCTCCCCATCGATTTTGTCAGCACCGCCAAGGCAAAGAGCCAAGGTACGCCACATCACGCGACAACAGATCTTGGCGTTCAAATTAGAGGAGAGAGGTAGAGTTGCTAGACAAAACTTGGAACAAATTGGACTACTTGTACGAAGTTGCTGAGGTTGCTAGACAAAACTTGGAACAAATTGGACTACGAGTACGACTAGGGCGGTAGAAAAACTTGGGGAGCTGACGCCAAATCTTAGTAGCACCAGCAGGAACGAGATTAGACGAGTTATCTCAAGCGAGGATTCCTTACACAACTTACTTACACCCTTTCTCCTTTTAAGGAAGACATGCAGATTAGTAGAGGTCGACCTTCTAGGTGGTTTGTACTTCTACTTCTAGGGATATGCATGGAACAACACACCCTTTCTCCTTAAGTAACACTTCGTCATTGCTGGTATCGTCGCTGCCGCAGTTGAACACCACTTCCCTGAGGCAGTAGTCGAAGTGATCGCCTATGAGACCAAGGATGTGTTCTCCAATGGACGCGACCGGGTCATACATTTGCTCTTCCGTAGCTGCGACGAAGGTTTCAGGCGGAATGTACGCGACAACGGGCTCTTGCGCACCCACAAACTGCGAAAAAATCACGGTCGATAGTGTGAAAGAATGCAGAAATTAGAAAATAGATAAGATCAGCACAGTCGATAGTGTGAAAGAATGCCGAAATTACAGGTTCAGTAGAAGTGAGGATAAATTTGGTTTATTTCTAGGGTGTGGATATAGTCTGGGGTTTGTCCAGCTGCAGTAGAGTAGACAGGGTTAGTGCTCGTCGTCAACACTAACAGTTGCTTTGATGAAGCTCTGTCATCTAGGTAGTGTGTTATTGTGACTAAAAGCTCTGCAATCGTGGACCGACCCAGCACATCAAATCCCCGCCTTAAATAAACGGTGCCACGGGTCCCTCGACTTCGTGAGCACGACTGAACTGTGTCAGTGCGTGTGCAGTCACCTGCAGCAAATCCCCAAAGAACAGCCTTTGACCTGCAAGCGCGCCTTCATTAGAAAGACTTGATGCCGATTTATCCATCTTTCTTAGCGTGCATCTATCTTTGACCATCAGCATTTTCTCCTTGAAAGCCCGTCTGTCAAAGATGCTTCTCAAGGAAGATGAAGAAAGAATTACGGTTGTAAGCCTTAACTTCATCTGTCACTGCTTGGCCACTGGAAAGAGGTTCGAGAACCGATGCGCCATGCTCCACGCACTGGTTCAACTTTTGCTGGATCTGGGGATGCAATTTTTCGACCAGGTGCTGTTCCTGGAGGCATTCCACTAAACGAGGAAGCTCCTCAAGAACCATATTCACCGCATGTTCCTTCGACATCTTTGCAACTGGTGATTGTTTTATTAACAGTGTATCTTTATTGTTATTCAAATTGAGAACAATGATGCACTTTTACTGTATGGTGAAGGTGATAGTCAATGGTTGGGAGAAGATTATAACAACTTTGTATCCGTTATTTCAGATTCTGACAATGAATCAGACGCGGTCGAACAAAGGTTACAATGTTGAATAAGATTGGGGATCACTAGAAGAAAAATTAAGGTACAACTAGTTACGACAAACTGTGAATGCAAGGGTATGCTTTTTCATTATTTAACTCGACTAGTAGACAACAAAAATTTACAAGAACGAGGAGCAGGAGAACAATGCATGGGGACCTGGTCAGTATCATATTCTTGATTAGATATAAGTTGTATTGATAATCGAATGGCTGTCTCAACATCTCAGTAAAGCTATGCCTACAAAGAACCCACAGACAGAAAAGTCCGCTAACAGAATGTTTCAGTTCATCATCATCTCTGACCCTCTTGCTTCATCAAGTAGTTACCACAGAAATTAAAACCCAGCTTGCTATCGCAGACAGAAAAAATAGATCTGCACAGAAAAAATATTCACTGGGATCATGTGTGAAGTCGAAGATGGAACCGTGCTTCACGTAGCTGCAACGAAGTCACAGTCCAGAAGAAGTGTGTTTGTGTGCTCTCTCCCTCTCTCCTCACCGCAACCCTTTCTTCAGTTCAATAATCGTTAGATGCGGCAGAGTAAATCCAGTTCAAGAATAATCGTTAGATGTCATGCAAAAGAAGACGGATTCCACTTGTTTCAATAAGAACAGTCACTCACTGTAGCAACATGTTTGCAACAGTAGAAAGAACAAAGACCACTCAGATAGAGGGGTCGAGGATCAGCATGCATGAGGCCGCCAGTTAGATGATGTGAGGGGGAGTCCAAAAATCCAGCAACTACGTGTACCAGCAATAAAGCCAACATATCAAGAACTACTGGAAGTCGGCATTATGTAGTTCGCAGCGTCGAATCGGGCTTCAACGCGTTCCTGGAGGTGTTTCACAGTCTCTACCCGCAACTCATGAGCCGTTCGGTCCAGTGGCATCTTTCGTTCCCGCAGAAGTATGAAAAGGGAAAGAACGAACGATTTCATCTGTGTTGTATATAGTGCATGAGTTGAATACTTATTCCATCTTCATTTCTACTTACGAGGTAAATTCCAATGAAGATGTTCTAGCTTGTGATTGATTGAATGATGTAATGAAAGTTAGAGTCAGACTCTTGCTCAGGATTGCAGCCCTATAAAGACAACAGAAATCCTGTAAACTACAACACCCAAGAACATAACAAAAGCAGCTGCCAGCTCAAATTTCTTGCGCTCCTCATCCTCATCACTTCTTGGCCCTGACACCGTAGCTCTTGAGCTGTTATGGTTGTCCAGCAAGTATGATTCAAGATTCTCGCTTGCCAGTACTCTTCGACGTTTTACGAAAGAAAACGCCTCACCAAAGTACCGCTCGAATTCGGGAAGGAAGTTTTAGAGCAGGTGGGTTGTGGTTGTACTTCATCTTGATTTTCCTACTATGAAATAGAAAAGCATCTTCATTGATGTAGTGGCGCTTTCTCAAAAACGAAGAATAAGTTGTATTTAGTGTCTTAGATATTCTACATCATTACAGGATCGATACTCTACATCATTACAGGATCGATAAGGATAATGAACATCTCACTTCCTCATAAAAGCGCCGAATATTGACCCGATAACTGCATCTCCACTGCAAGTGCGCCGCCGGACCCTTGATGCTGGCGAAGTGCCCACCTGACAGGTTCCGCAGAGGAAAATCGGACCGCCATGGTGGTATCCCGACATTAAACTTGATGTGGTCTGAAGGAGAACGTAGATGAGGCAGATCGAAATCGGGATTGCCTCCATCTTCACACTCGATTCCATCGTCAATGTCGAGAAAGAAATTGTCTTAGAGCTTTTGGAACTAGTAAACGAGAACTTATCCTCGTTAAGTCGAGTCCTAATTTATCTGAAGAGCCTTAATTGTGATGTGATAAGCCTGCATTCGTGGCTAAGAATTGCTGACTTTGCATGTGCCCTGGTAAGTTCAGTATTAGCAAGTGTGCGCCAGGTGGTAGGAATAGTAAATTCGATAATCCACTTGCAAACGTCCCTATAACAAGCGCAGCTTCCGCAAACAATTTCATCTGCGTCTCGAAGGGTTCGGCACCTGTGTGGACACGTGGATGTTAGCGAGGAAGATTTTACTTACAAGGTTCCTTTTCTACGTAGCGTATGAAACCGACCCCGCAAAGTCTAGAGGACGGGCAACACCATGTCACGGGGACTAGAGGTCGTTCAACAACATTTGAAATTTCCTAAAAAAAACTTTTTCCTACTTCTTTTTACTAGGACCAAGAACTACATACAACGGCACAACAAACTCAGTGACCAAGAACATGCCTTAAAAATAAGGCGAAGCGTTGCTAACGAATCTTGCTTCGCGAAAAAACCGAAAGATTCGACTCTGCACCGCACTCACGAAGGCTTCCTCGTTCAGCAAGGTTCTGCCCAAATTGAACAATATACCCGATGCTGCACGTTGCTTTCTATCAAAGGAGTCATTGTCATCATTGTCGTTGCTCCTGAGAATGGAGCTTGGCTTTGTTGCTTCTGTCTCCACTGTCGTCGCTTCCTTTCGTTGCTCCTGAGAGTGTAGTGTGTTCTCTTCTTGACGATCTTGTTCTTGAGGGTCGCAGTTTCTTGTTCTTCCTTCACCAACGTCACGTTCGTGAAGATCCTCTACTACGCCCTTCGACTCCTCTTGTTCACCTGTATTCAGAGGAATAAAACTCCGGTCCTTGTACAAAGAGTCGCGTACAATGTAGCTTGGTAAGGCTAAGTCTGCACTCAGGTTCACTTCATCAGCTTCTGTCCCACGGACTCGTTCTGTGCGCTCCGTCGCTCCAATGTTTCTTTCCCGAGCAGGCGAACAAGGTCATCTTAGAGCGACAGCGAGGACTCAGTTACAATTGAATAAAAATGATCCAGAGTTATGATTCCCCAGATGTATAGTTATGATTCCACCCCAGATGTATTACAATTATTCCCCAGATGTATAGTTATGATTCCCCAGATGTATTACAATTGAATAGAGATGATTAAGGCCGTGATGAAAAAATGCGTTCCTGGGATGATGCCTTAACTCTCTCCTATGCTGTCGCCCAGCTCTGCTTCCAGCGGCCTTTTTTCGATATCGTTCCTTTACTCTCGCAACGGTTTCCGGGTTTCTGGAGAGGTATAGGACATGATATCGTCTTTGCTTGATATGGGGGTACAGCCGCTTCATATGATCCCGAAAAAAGTGCATTTCCCTTGTACCAGATACTCCCGTAGGTGTCCACCCAGTGTAAACCGCTTCTTCAAAACAATTCGTTTTACCCTGTGCTGGTCTTAGAGTAGGTGCCTCTAGGGACCTAACAGTACAGTACTTGTGTGACCATATTCACTCCTAACAATAGCAATATTCATCACCCGAAATGCTATTAAACAAGTACATTGTCAACATGAGCACATTCTTTTCTTCATAAAATGAGCGCTTTTGATGTGGTTTTGCCACTGTTTCCATGTTGAAACATTCTCAGCAACTCGTCATCCCTTGACATGGTTTCAGCGGAATTGTCGTGGCCGGCATTCTTAGTATTAGCGCTATCATCCGTGGTCGAGTGTGGTGTCACGTGATTCATCTGGTCTTGCTCTTCCTCTTCCGTTCTCAACCGCAGTCCGACTCCGGCAACTGTGTGCTCGCTCAACTGCGCCGAAGGTCCGATGTAGCGGAAATGAGGTAAGTCAGTCGCTAAACGTTGTCCTACCATCAGTTCGAAGAGGCGGAGGGCTTAGAAGTCGTATCTAAACGTTGTCCTACCATCAGTTCGAAGATGGAGAATGGATTGAGAATCTCTTACTAACGCTATCTTCTTCTTAACGGAAGTACCTGCATAACTGGGAATGAGGCCGACTGAGCCATCCAGCTGGATCTGAAACCAGCACAGAGGTCCATTTCGACACCTTGTACAACGCTTTTGCGCCCACTATCCCAAAAAGATGCTGAATAAAGTGCCAGATTGTTGGTGGTTGGGATTAGAGCAATGGAAATGGTCAAAAATAACCACAGGAGACTAAAAGCGCTTGTACTTTATCACATCGGCCCTGATTGTCATGGATTCTATGTATGGAAAAGCTTGTTTCTATATATAATTCTCCAATGTCCTCCCGGAAGCCTTTCTATATCGCCACGTTTTGACTTGGTCTAATAACGTGGTACGCGTGAGATAAGTGTCCGATAAGACTGAGAGATAGAAACGAGGAGGAGCAAGACTAAACAAGTAGGAGAGAAACATACTAAATGAGATGACTTGGTCTAACGAATACTTACGTCCCGTGCGTTACTTAGTGTCATCAATGTTTACGTCGAGAAAGTCTTCGGCCTTAATCACCAGTGTCCGGTAAGCCCACAATCAACGACTTTCCCCGAAAAGCTCGAATATGGTTCCCATCTGCCGTGATTTTCTCAGGAATTCGGAGCCAGTATTTAGAAGTTCTACCACTTTTTGTACTAACAGAGTCGAGTCATCTTGAGCAAGATGAACATCTTGGTGGTGCTGCTTGTCCTATTAGTTTTGGCACAGCTGCTCCAATAAAATGCTTTTTCTTTTGGAAGATAGATTTCGGGTTTGGATTTCTCTTACCACTTTGGAAGGTAGAAAGATGATCATTCAATTACAATTTACTACAAAATCAATGAATTAGATGGATTACCCAATCTCAACGGAAGTCTTAACATAAGATCTTGAGTATTCTCTCCACGAATTCGGCCACGTGAATCCACAAGGAAAATCAAAAGGGAACATCTGGTGCCACAAGTGCAAGGCTGACGGCTGTCCATACGAAAAAGAAGGACAGCCAAACAAGGGCTCACTCTCGAGTGAGGTGGACAGGGTTTCGGATGGTTCTGCTTCAGTCTTTCTTGATCCTGAAGGGTCGACTACTAATTCAGCACCACCACTCTTGGAACTTGAAGATGATACTTTTTGTTCATCCAATGCAGTCGTAGTTCTTGCGGTTGTCATTGCCAAACCATCCATCATGAAAAAGAGCTCTCGTCCTGGCACTAGACAGACATTGGGATGCAAACACGTGTGTCGACCCTCGCCATCTACCTGGCAGCGCTGCGGACTGGCGATGGTTGTTGCAGTGAACGCTGAGCTTCGATCAGGAGAACTCGTGGTCCTCCTAGCAACATCCTCTACCATTCCAGCATCTGACACAACTCCTGTTGGCGAAAGCATACGTCGCTCTTCTTCATTCGCGGGCACGTAGTGGGAACCGACTCCGCAACACAGTAAGGCGCATGGCCGCATCGCACTCTCACCACCGGATGCCAATCTATTAATGCGAAGCTAGGTTTTTGAGTTATCTTCAGAACCTAGCAACCACAAACTTTGGCTATAAGAGAAATGTGTAGTTAGAAAAGCTGAGATGAAGCGTTCCTCCAGCAGTAATATCCTCCTTTCATAACCAAAAAGAAACTCGGATAACAACCGCTGACCAAAGGCGCCGCTTCGATCATCGGATGTTGTCGTCTCAGAATTCAGTTTATCTCGTACCAGTGACCGTGCATCAGGCAGGAAGGCTCGCGCAGACGCACCTTGTTTCGGCGATTTTTCCACTACAGTGTAGAAGAAGCTCAAGTAGTTTTTTCCGTGGTCTAGTAGCCGGACCATCACCATCAACATGACCATCATGTTGATAGTCCTTTTTACACAGCAAAATAGGCGAAAAAACTTCATTCATAAAGAGGTGCTGAATCCAGAATCAAACCCAATGCCAAGGCTGCTACATCGTCCTCGTCTACTCTCTTAGAGCTCCTGCGCGGACGATATCTATTTTCCACCAGTAATATGAAGAAGCAAAGAAAATAACTGAATTCCCATGAGGATAACGGAATAACAACTTAGAAACTGTAAGTAAGATGCAGCTAAAAAAGGCAGGTAAAGAAAGCTGAAGATTTCTCAAATGACTAACTCAAAAAAAAAAGAATGCCATAACTCCCGTGTGGGCTTGCTCTCCTCGTGCCATAGTGTCTTCTTCTTGTGCATCTGCCCACACACTTTTTCGCAGTTCTGGTATATGAATTTCTTCAACACGGAGCAAGATGAGTCATTCTGATCTCAGAAAAGCTGTAGCTGCCTGGCCACAACATATAAATAGCGGTGGAGCCACCTCCCAAACTAAGTATTAATCAACACAATTGGAACTCGCCTTCATCTCGCAACTTCCTCTTATCTTGTAGCCATAATGTATGTCTTTTGTGGACAAGCCTGTCTGCCAATTCAGACTTCGTTCGCTCTTTCCCGCAAACTCGGAGATGCCGTCGTTTCGCGTAACGATGCAGTTTCCATAATCGAATTCGCCACCGCATCCTCCATTAAAGGTCTCAGTGGTCACCGATTCTGAAAGAAAAGGGCCCCTCCATTTTCTCCCTTTGCTTTCCCTTCATTTTCCCCTGTTCGCTCAAGAGGGATCTCAGTGACTAAACTCAATGACCAATGAAAGTTGAGCCTTAACTCCACACTCAACAAAACGACGAAAGGACGCTGTTTTCTTCCCATACTGCAAGAAAGCGCGTACTGCGCACGCCCCTCGCAGCTCCTCGTATTTTTTAGATCTGTACTGCTGCTCTCCTGATGAAATCCATCTCTGTTAACCTTTTCAGAGAGCGTTTCCTTCTGAAGAAAGCATTTAAGTATCTAACTACCGTCCTGGCTAGTTGCAAACTACAACTGATCAAATGCTATT
The DNA here is from genome assembly GCA_905178165.1 of Amoebophrya sp. A25. NCBI lineage: Eukaryota > Dinophyceae > Syndiniales > Amoebophryaceae > Amoebophrya > Amoebophrya sp. A25. Next base: position 164,258 of record CAJINU010000003.1, on the reverse strand, counting down.
TTCTGAGCACATGCCACCGCCTGCTCAGATTCAACTTCGGAAATGCAATGTGCATGACAAAAAATAGAGAAGATTGATTTCCTCAAGCCGCGTCCTTAAACTTGGCATTGTCTTCAAAGGAATGTACACGGCGAGCAAGCAGCGATGCACAGTCCGCTGGTCCGATACGACTGTAGGGATCTTGCTCTTGTCCTCCTCCTTCTCCTTGAGCTCCAAAAACCCCAACCCAGCAAAAAGAAGACGAACATAGCAGAAGCAAGAAGACGAACATAGCAGGAGCACAAAGAGAAGGATATCCTTGAGACGGCGAAAAATAAGAAGGATACATTTTTATCTTCTTGATCGTTTTCCTTGTTGTTTCCTTAGATTTTCATGATTTCAGTTTCTCTCTCGTCTCCATCACGTGTTCAGGCTATTGCTCTCACGTGCAGATAACCACGCACGCAAGCACTCTGTAGAGAAGAACCTGCGAAAGGCTTCCTAAACAGCACGTGATAGTGGTTTAGGTGAAGTAGAAAATAAAAGTTGTACTTTGCTTCTTTCCAGGCGCGACGCATGCCGTATTGTATATTACCACAAAGATGAAAGTACAGAAATTCTGAATATTGTCTTAGAATTCCCTCCCCTTTGACAGATAACACCGACGGCAATTCCAACGAACGCGAAGCGCACCTCTTCTCCACCTTCTTCACGAAGGTCTCCCAGTAGCTCGTATCCTTTACTCCTATAGATACGGTGCTGTCATTAGATGTGCAGACAACTCAGCATCGACATTGCCGTGTTCCACCCTAGTATGCGTCTTGCCCAAGATGAAGCGCACACGAAATAGTGGGCACTCTACTTCATAGTAGCAATACTATCGTTAGTTAGTTAAGTAGCCAACATAATCATGGCGATGCCGTACGAGAAGAAGAACAACAACCTAGAATTTACCTGGAGTAGCTAAGCCAAAATGTTCTGAAACCTCTTCCCGCATGACAGTTTTCCTGCATGACAGTTTACTTCTCTCCCGCACGTACATATATTTACCTCCCTCCGAATACCCTAGTAGCATAAAAATCAAATCAGTAGAATGTCAGATCAAACTAAACGAGTTACAGCATGAGCATGTAGCAGCTGCCGGGTTCAATCGTTCTGAATACGAAAAGGCTCTGAAAACAAACCAGAATAAGGGAAAAGACTACAGCAATCTCGCTGCCTGTGCTTTATCTAACAAGTCTCTTCTGCTGAGCCTCGCCTTTTTACATTTCACCGTGATTCGCAAGACTACTTTGTCCACGCTCCACAGCCTCTCCAGTTGATACGCCACATTTTCGCGTAGACGCTGAATAAGTCTCCCACCAACGCCACAAACCATTCTGGCTACAATACTGTCCTCCACGGTCAACTGTTGTTCTATGACAATCACCTTCTTTTTCATGCCTGCTGCTGCAGGTGTGGTCCCTGAAGTAGGACATGTTGTACTCCCGTTGCATCCTCCCGATTGCTTCTCGTCGTCATCCATTTGTTGACGCTGTATCTTTGACGACAGCATTGCCTCTTCACCTTGACTCATGTCGTGGGCTAGTAATGTAGTTCTCTTCATTTCGATTGCATGGGTATCAGATTCAGAATCGCTTGTCCTGGCAGTGCTGCTCGTAGAAAAAGTCTCTGATGACGGATCTACATCTTCCGCACCTCTTCCCTGAGTCTGCTCCACAGCGCTTTGTTCTTCCGTGGTCTGCTCCACAGCATCCTCAACAACCTCGTGTTCCATCCACCCTACAGTTTCCTGCTCGATCTTATACGGCACATCCTTGTTGAACCAGGTGAACAGCAACATATTAGAGAAAATAGCGGCCAAGAAGAAGAACTCCGCAACTCATATTTTAAATACTTAGAAGGAACATCTTTGTTAGACCACAGTTGGTTATCAACATGTAGTGTAGTAAGAAAAGTGAATAGATGAACTAAATCTTCTTTAGTTAATTTCGCTAGTACAACATACTTCCAAGAAAAAACTAGCGGCTAAGAAAAGATAAGAAGATATTCCGCAAGATTGTTCATAGCGGAACGTATAAGTTGCTTCACCTGTTCTACTTGAGAAGCAGTACTTTTCCGCTCCGGCGAAAACAGCCAAGGTCGTCGGTATCTATTGTGGCTGTGGTTGTGCCCAGTAGATGCATCTAAATTCTTATCCGACAAAGCAGTGAATCGACTATTTTCCCCGCCTCTGTCGTGGCCCGCCAAGGTGCTACCAAAAATATCTTCCTCTTGCGATAACGTTGCACTTCTCTGAAGATGTCGTGGAGTATCTCCCGAAACAAATTGAGAATGATCTTTCACCCGCCTGTTATTCATACGCGAAGATTCGGAAGTTTCGGGGACAATGTAGGAGGAACTTGTCGCACATTGGCCACCAGTGTCGGCGAATTCCACAAGATACCTAGCCAGAGTTTCAATCCCACGTCCCTCTAATGCGCTAGTGTAGAAGACCTTGCGGAAGTTAGAGCCCTCCTACTTCATCACTTCGGCTTCGTCTTCTCAGTCCCCTCATCTCGCTGTGTTCCTCATGAGAATCCAACAGTGTGTTCCTCACAGAATCAGCTTTACTTCCCTTGTGTAGTATTCCTCATGAGAATACAACAGGGAGAAAGGGCACCAAGACGCCGAGAAAGATGGATCACAAACGCTGACCATAAGGAAGGACGCGCGATCCGTAAACTCCTTCCTGCGTGCCGTTACGTATCGGAATTCGGGTTGCTTGTCGATCTTGTTCAGGACCAAAATAAGCGGCGGACGCTCACCCGGACTGGACGAAGTAGACATTAGCAGCTCTTCAAAATTATCAGGCAGAAGATGAGCTAGCTCCGGATTTTCCTCTAGAAACTCTTCCTTCTCCTCCTCCACGAACGACCGAGCATCCTCCTTTCTGACCGCGGTTCGTTCTGGTTCTTTCTCGACATCAACAGAGTCGGAAAATTCACCGTCCGTTTGCGCCGCTAGTTTGCGTCTTGCTATCTTACGCAAATCAAAATCATCTCGACCACCTCCTGCGAGACTTGGATTGCCAACCGCTACACTTGAATCGTATACAAGTGGCGATGAGGCGCTTGAGATCGGTCCTCGTGGCTGATCGTTCATACTTTGGGCATCCAAAAGAAAATCTTCACCAGGAATGGAAAAAGGCCTAGAAACATTGATACAGGAGGTGGAGCTAGAACGTGCGGAACCAATACCAAATGCCGGTCTATTAATCTCTTCTTCATTCAAAAAAGATGTTGGTGACTCGTCGTTTTTCATTATTTTGCCAACGCGGGAAGTACTCCCTGGTGGCAGAGGTGGCAGAGAAGTACTCCCTTGTTGGGCTGGCAGAGGTGGCAGAGGGCCAAGCTTTCGTAGAAGCCCGAAAATTTCTGAAGTAGGCCTCCTCACAGCATCTACGACTAGTAAGACCACGTCAGCCCCTTGATATCCACTCCAAGCCTTTCGAGACAGCTCTTTGTACTTCAGCCGTCTTCTGCCCCCATTGCCGCTTATTAGACCTACACTGATGAATAACCCGAGTCCGTCAACAGCTTCAGCGATAGCGATAATTGTCGGTATCGTGAAGTAGCTAAGTATTGTTGCATGGGATAAGCCTAAGAGTGTGGAGGTGAAAACTAACCGGTTGTTTTACTTAGTGCTTTGAGCGTCGCAGGACCTATAACTAAGTACTCAAAGGACGCCATGAAATGCGAATGAGATATTTATAGGTCGAGTCAAATCATCTTGTGCAATAAAATTGGTAAAATGCCTGGAGCATCCTGCAGGATCAGCTGGACGTTACCACGTGTGACCACGCCGCTCACCTGATCCGTGTCCGTCGTATTAGCTTTCCGTGAAACTTAGAGCTGTCTTTTCCACAATAGATTCATCTCAAAAATGAGTCAAAGATGATTTCCCTCGACAAAAGGAGGCGTCGAAGATGCTTTTCAAGGAACAACTATGACATCAGACCACCATCTATCATGGATTTCGTGAGTCGACCAAGGTAGAAAACAATTTTCATTTTAAATTATGGATTTCTTGAGTCAAGTAGGTACTAGAAAACAATTTTCATTTTGAATTATGGATTTCTTGAGTCAACCAAGGGAGAAAACAAGTTTCATTTTGAATTAGGAAAAGCCTTAAGACACCGCCGCCGCGGCACCTCCAACCAGAGCATTGAGTAATGAACTCTTTCCAGCATTTGGAAGACCGAGCAGTGCAACGCGCAATTAGAGTCCGCTTTCTTGACCCCTTTCATCTCGACCCCTTTCCCATGAAATACAAGGGAAAAGGGTATCGAGAAGCTGAAGAGAGAAAGAGAGAGATGAATTTAAATGCTGATCATAACGCAACACGCACGCATCAGGTGGACTTTTCTCCCAGATTGTGCTTGTAGGAGACGCGCTCGATGCCGCAGATGACGTAGCCGTTCCAGACGCAGTGAAGCCAGTGCGCGCCGATGTCGGTACGCTGTGAAAGCACGGCAAATACCATGAAAACAAATTTAAATGTGGGACACTCAAACTACTGAATAGATATCAAGAACGGTTCTTTTACTTCTATACTTTTGCGACTTTTTTTTGTTCATCTTGTTCTACACCGCAATGCAGAAGTTACCAGACTCGTCTGTCCGTAAACAAAATCATTAATCAAATGTTAGAAGTCCTGCAACAGTCGTTCTCCTCTATTAATTATTCTATGCGTATCTGTAGAAGTAATCATTTTCGTAAACGTTGCACTTGTTCGAAATTACTGGAGAAATTCTTCGCGGCTCGTCGACTCGTCGTCGCTGAAGAGTCGGATGTGGCTCGCCCCCCGCTCGTAGAGGACTCAGAGGGACTACGCGACAAGGCATCGCGAGCAAGTCGAATTTCCAGGTCGGAAGGTACTCTTGCTGCCTGGTCTCGTTCGTCGGAACTAGTACTACAGTGCTCGACTTTTCTAGAGGTACAACTTTGTCCTTTCGCGTCGACGTCCACTTCCGTACATGTCTGGAACAAAAAATCTCCCTGATGGCGGAAGGCGCTTGAACCGTTCTCCGAGGACGTCTGATTCTCTATTGCATGTGCATGATCTTGCTCTCTAAATCGCGTATTTGGCGATGGCTTTCCAGTGTCATACGGCGCAGGCCGTATCTGTCGATAGCGCTCCATGATGGTCCGCGCCGCTCGACCCTGCCGTAAAAGGCCTAGAGAGGAAGAACCGGATCTCATAGCTGCAAAACACCTTAGGGAGAGTGAGCGCGCCCTGTAAAAAAGGCCCGGTCGCGGCAAAGACCTGACTGGGAGAGGAGCTGAAGGAGGGCTGCACTGTCAGCCCTCAACTTATCGAGCACCAGAAGAACAAACCTATTCCCGGTTGTCAACCTCAAGGCAAGAGAAGCAGCTGGTAGTGGACAACGCAGTCGCTATTTTTCAATGTCTGTACGTCTCTCCATTTTCGTGTTTAATTTCTTTGAAGTCCTTCAAATCTTTTACTTAATCAACAAATTAGGACAGTCATCACAGCAGTCGCGCCTACTAGAGTGAGAGCGAATCCACGCCCATTCGTCAGTGTAGGGAGCGACTACTGTTAAGCAAGTTTTCAGATTTTTTTCAGCCAAAGAAGTGATCATTGTCTGCTGTGTAAAGACCACCTCCTTCTTCCCTCACATGTCTGTCTTTCTCTTTTTCCCAATCTTCAGCTTACACTCTTATTCTTTTGTTTTTCTTACTTTTCCTAGTTATGCTCGTATTGTTGCTTGTACATACGGACTCCAAGCATACAAGCATTCCGTAGAAAGCAACCTGCGCTGTAAGGCCTCATAAACAGCTTGAAGGAATGGAAAATATGAGTATCATAACCTGTTATCCTCTCGGATCCCTAGTTATGCTAGATGTAGTAGATGACTACCTACAACATGTAGTGACTTATAAGCGGATGTAGACGGCTTCTGTGTAGATCTTTTACACGTGTAGATCTTCTTCAAGAACTAGGAGACGAAGAAATACCAACAAAACGCACGTTCCATTGCTGCAGGCTGGGCAAGAACCTCTGCCGCTTCCATGGAATGATGTGTCGTCCACCGCCACATCTGAGAACATGCATGCTGTTGTCCCTGTTATCGCCGTTCATGGTGACCGTAGAGACGTGGTCTGACAGTATTTCTGTGAACACCGCAGCTTGGTTCTGTGACAATGAAAACTCGACTTGTCTTTGAGGACAGAAGGGATCAAAAATAAAACAAATCATATTGATGTTGTGCTTGTGGTTCTATCAAGTCGATCGAGTTAATATGGATGGAGATCTAATTTACGTATTAGATTCTCAATTTGTGCATTCGACGCTACGCCAGCGACTGCTTCAAAGACAGTTAGAATGTGCTCAGCTCATCTAGGGACTGCCTCACATGATTGTAGACTTCCAAATTTCTATTCTTAGTGCCAGTTCAAGAAGACAGCGAGGTATTTGCTCAGAGCTCGTACCTACAACATTAAATGGAGCGATATTCTTGGAAAACGAAAACAACTGAACTACAGCTGCTACAACGAACCACCTCAAACATTCTATCTTTGTGGCTAATCAAGCATTCTGTTCTTTTTGGCGCAAGTTCATGTTGGTCAGGGAGGATAGAATGATCGTTGTAGTTTGCGCTGCTTCTTGAGTAGAGATTAGAATGAGTCAAATGGGAAATCACACGAATACTAGTTAAGTAGTTGCGGGAACTTTACGAATTCTATCTCTTAAGTTGAGGGAATCTTACGAAAGCTACTACAATTGGGGAAATAAATATGACGAAAGTAGGGGACGTCCACGATTTCTACTACAGAAATGATTATTTTGCAACAAGAAGTACGATCATGTTCCATGTGAGCAATGACAATGTGATGTCTGATGTCTGCCTATGAGTTTATGTATCTCCAGCTGTTATGTTTTCATGTAAATACTCGATAGGCGCTGTACACTTCGACTTCTTGTTCGGGTTCCCTAGAGCGTTCGTTCAGACAACCGTGAAGGCTTCTTCATGCTGTCCTGCCGAAAACTCAGAAGCAAAACGAACGAAGGCGAAGAGAAACAAACAAGATCTTTGGAAGATCTATATCTTTGAAAGACACGAACTTGCATTGAAATATGATTGATTTCACGATGAGCATCCTGTTTTTCCATTTTCCGTTGTGTTCTTTAGTACTATCTTCAGTACTACGCGAAGATCTGCGCAACTACTCTCCGCCCTACCTCAAGGGCCTGACGATATGAATCCCCCCGGCGATCTGCCTACGATTTCCCTGGCGACTTCTAACCGCTCGTCTAGCTCGTTGTTGGATTGTTAGTCACTAAACTGGTCGCGCGACTGTCCCTGTTGATCGGCTCAGTGGGCAAGTGCTTGCACTCCGCTCCGGTCTCTGGTTCGAATCCTGGAAGGGACTCGACTGGCAGGGGTGTGGCCTTCAAGCCGTTGGCCGCCCCACAGCCAGGGGAGAAAAACACTGGGACCGCGCTGCGCCAGACAGTGCAGGGAGATGAGACACCGGGGAGCCCTCCGAGCAGCTGACGGCACCGCGCCCACGCGGTCCACCGTGTGGCTCAAAGCCCTGGCCATCACTGGACGGCATTCGCCTGCCGAGTAGCCGGGTCGGGTGATGCATAAACACAGGGGGCGCCACCTGGGCAAATTCGCAAGGCCTCAAGGCCAGGGGCTGGCTGCGTGGTGCCCGGAGGGGAACCCTCCGCACCCGGAGCGCCAGCAGGTCGGGGCCAGGCGACCGCCCTCCCCAGATCGGGGAGGTTCCTCTCTCTCTCTCTCTGTTCCTGTTGATCCTGATACAGAACGCCCTTCAGGCTTTTGGTTTGTTACTTGTGACAGGAGGCTTCGGTCTAGTGCGTGCTCTAGTTGCGCTTCAACTGCTTACCCTGGATGAATTTTGCTGCGGATAGTGCTCCATCGGATGAAGACTTTCCTAGCAATAAGCCACTCCATTGAGTCTACCATTGGCTAGCATGCGAACCCCTAGACTATACGATGACACCCTGAAACCTCAAATAAGTAAATGAAGTAACGAAGCGCAACGCAGACAGGTTTTACCAAAGAATATAAGCTGATCAGCCACCTGAAGGGTAACTGGGCTTATGCTCCACGGAGACCCGGCTGAAGCAGTGGCAGTCCAGAGAATTGAAGCAGGACTTCAAATCTGTATTAAACCTACAATCATCGTGACAAAGCACGGCATATCCAACTCAAAGCAGCATGTTGAAAAGCAACATAGATATGTGCAAGACAAGAAATGTGCAGATTGGTAGATCTTTTTTTCTTTTCTGTCTTGCCAAACATGTATTCGTCTTTCATGTTGTTCTTGTGCAAATGTCAACCTTCCTCCCCTTGATCGTCGCCCATTCCATTCCCGTCGCCCTGCCGCATTATCATTTCGCATCAATTTCGCAATTCGAAAAATTCGACGAAGTAGATCCTGCGGAGTATTCCTGATTTTCGGATCGCGCTGTCTGAATTTTCTTCGAGTGTGATACGTCTTAAGACTTCGTTTAACAGCTTTAGTCATATTTACTGTTTGACTTGTGTTTCCAGTAACATCCAGCTGACTTATTTTGAATAACGATTTTTCGACGAAAACTTACTTCTTCGGCACACCTTGCTTCGGTTCTTATCGGCCAAAAATCTTTTTTCTCCTCCTTCTATTCTTCTTCAGAATTTCTTTGAGATCTCAAAAGAAGTGCCAGCAGTAAGCCGAGACGACTTAAGAAATGCCAAATATCCACTTGTACTGCACCCTATTACTCCCTTTTTTCTTCCCGTCTCTAGTCCCTCATGTACTCAAAGAGATACACCGACTGGCGATACCCTTATTATGTTTTTGTCCACCCTCCCTGTCCTTGGCCCCTCTTCGGCCACCCTCACAGGTTGTTGAGAATGGTGCACACAAGATTCCAACGTCTCGTATGTAGTCGTCGTTCCCAGAAGAAGTCTCTCCTTAACATTTTCACCCTGTTCGCTCGAAGCTGTGATGGCTTTTCTCTGTAGTAGAACACAACCCGCTTCTTCCAATGCTTCCTTGGATATCAACAGCAACGCAAGGATGGCCCTATTTGACCTAGGGTGCTGTTCCCGATGACTCACACGCAGACTTGCCCCTTCTTCAGTCATGAGTTGTAGAGAGCCACCCGCCTTCGACATCATGATGGATCATTCCCAACCAAAACTTCACGAAGTACATTCGGTTGTAGTCGTGTGTGTCAATATGATTATCCAAGAGTGACCAATTAACAACTTGCTCAAAGGCATAGTGCATTGCACTGGCAGGAGTGCCTGTCACAACAAACAAGGCTTCAGCAAGAATTAATGATTTGAATCTATTCGGCAAGATGCCTAAGATTTCCCTGACGAGTTCTACCCGCCTCTCTAGCAAGAATTAAATGATTCACTTTTAGGCCAAAAATATCAACACTACGTTCCCTGTGCATTTTGTTTTATTCCTTACAGTTTCAAAGGTTTTTTCCAAAGTTTTTTCATATACAGGTAGAAGTAAGATCATGGGCAATGATTTTCACTTAACTTTTGACAAAAGAACAGAACCAACTTCTAGTCATCTATGAAGATATTTCCATATCAAAACTAACGATATGCCTTCTGCGGTTCTGCTTCTGCGCAAAGTTATGAAATACAACTCGCTATGATGCTACGTGCGAAAATACATGTATGTTTTTCTTTGTGTTCCGCGACTTTTGGAAAATAGTAGTAGCAATGATAGATAGACACTGCTCTTACACTGAAGACTTCTTGCGACTGTGCATCGTCTTACAACGTATTCATATTTTTTATTTAGTTCAAAGATATTGATACTCCTTCAGTGCAAAGACATGTTAGCACTCCTATCCGCACTCCTGCAGAGTCTGGAACTGCTCGTCCTCCAGACACATTCATTGGCTCAATTTTTTCATTCCATTTGTCCACCAATTCTGAGAGTGCTGCGACAGAGAGTACAACCACCTGAGATAGAATGTTTGTTTCTAATTTCATGTCTTTTGATTCCCGCTAATAATAAGGAACAACCAGTAATATGTTAACAGTAACAATGAGGTAAGAGAATCAATAGGGAAAGTGCAGCGCTTGAAGAGCTGAAGCAAGCGGACCAGATTTGAACGACAAAGTCAGAGAAAGATAAAGCATGATATAAAGGGGGGGACCAAAAGAGGCTAACCCAGCCGGAAAGGAGGAAGACCTGTATGCACCCTAGAACCCCACATTTCTACAACAGTCAGCCTATCAGAACCGGTGTAGGGAGGGTTGCAAATCCTCCCTAAGAAGACCTTAAGCGTCCCGCTAATAATAATTATAATAATTTTTTTTTGATTCATACGTCTTTGAAATGAAGATGATAGCGCTTCTTCCATGCAGCAGCTAGTTCTGACCAAACTGTGTGAGTGTGACTCTTTATTCTATTGATTCATTTATTGTTCCTCTAGAAAAATGCGAAACATGAAACATTCAAACTCTTCCAGTACCTCCACACCTCTTGGATTCTGCGCTTCATCCAATCTTTTTTCTGCTCACAATTCATCTCCACGGCATATTCTTGAAATATATCCACCATGCAACCGATAATAAGGAAAAACAATCTTCTCCGAAATTCAAACTTTGATCTTCGAATTTCGCTTACCACCGCTTACTTTGTAACCTGGGAGTGTGAGATTGACAAGACAGAGGGATAGGAGAAGGTTTTCAGCAGTAGATGCAAGCACGATCCTAATAAGATATGATCTTCATCATTATTTTGTTCAAAGGGAAGGTGTATTGCGAAGTGGAATGAAGAAAGAAAGCCAAAGGTTTGGATTTTTATAACCGTGTTATATTTCTCCCTTTCCGACTGATCTACCGCCCGCATAGTCGGCAATCCTTCCACCCACCAAATCCCTCCACCTCCTCTCATTCTTGAATATTGAAGTCCGTTGCTGTGATACTCCAAGAAGTACCTGAGGCAGATGTGGATTTGGATTTTTCTTTGTAGGGATAGATTGCTGAGTAGGAGTAGATGATGTAGTACTAAATGCTACTCTTCCTACCTTCTTGTACGGATGCAAACGCAATCCTGTACAAATAGCAAATTAGTACCACTTACTGCCGCAAAGGCAGCAGAGTTCCCTCCTCCTCGTCCTCCTTGTGAGACAGATTACCGCAACGGCATCGTCGCAAGCACTTGCGCAGCACCAAAAAACCGAGAAAAGTGCCTCCAACACCCAGCGCAGCGGACATTGGGTCCACATGCGTAAGCAATGGAGTGAGCTGACTGGTTGTGGACAGGAAGGCGGATTTGACAACGCGGTGATTATTAGACTCTTAAAATTCATGCATCCATATAAAGTGGATAGGATGAACAAAACGGAACGGCTAGGGAAAGATGGACCTCGTCACGCAGTAATGAGAAGTTGAAAAATGTGCGGACATATTATATGACAGGTGCATCCGATCCGTCCCGTCCATCGAAAATTCTATCTATAAATTGCAATATTATATGCTATCATCATAAACTGGTGTATTTCGCTAGCCTGGGCGACGTCTTGCACACTTGGTTGATTAGTTTTAGTTTCGCCCTTCGCAGATTTGATTACCTCCTGCATATAGCGATCTCCTGGTGTATGGTACAATGCTGCATCAATGAGATGCTCTACCTTCCCTAGCATTGCCGTCATTGTGAGCTTCCGCCGTTCCGCTAGATGTTTTTTAGACCCCCCATCCTTTTCGTAATAGCACAAGAGAACCTTGGGCACACGGGGGGCAGCATGGCCACGTTCGTAACGATCCCATAGTACCATCCCTCCTCCGATGGCTTTGAACAATTCTTCAAGCGCATTGTTTTGCTTGTGCACTCCCAAAATTAGAGAAATATCAAATTGATCGCTTGTTTGCTAGATTGTCTGATTTAAAGACTGATTGGCTGATAAACTGATTGCGTGACTCTTTGCCGTTCCCACTCAAAGGCTGTACTTTGCGACTAATGAAGCATTTCATCGAACCTGGCCGTTTCATAGAGCCTGTTCATAACAGTAAATTGTCCATTTTAATTAATCCGGCAAGCATCTCCAAACGTACGGCTGGATCGTTCCAATTCGGTGCGGCCTTGTCCAGCTTCTGCAGCGGTTCCAATACATGAATTAGAATTGGAAACTGGGGTGTAGCTCAAAGTCAACTTCTTCATTTCTATCGGTACTCTGTCTTCTGCATACACGAAAAGGAGATGCTGGTCAAAATAAATGGTCCTAGATTGGGCAACAAATGGTGACATAAATATTTTTCGATGTAAAGCTTCTGCTTCTCTTCTACTTCATTAAGAAATCGTTTTCCTCTTCCTGGTCCAACTCCAAAAAACTGTCTCAGAAGCTCCTCGATCCTGGACACAACATCGGCGCCTGGAGTTCCAACATCATGAGTATGACACTTGCGCAACTGTTCATCATCAGCACCGTACAGCGCCCGAAGATAATCAGTTTCGACATCCACCTCCGGCTCCGACATTCTTTATATCTCTTCTTTTAAGAATATCGTTGTCTGAACTAGTTGTAAGCAAGCGTCTTCTGAGCAGATGTAAATGCTCTCAGTCAGTCTTTTTCTGGAGTTGCCAAGTACTCCTCTGTCCTACTGTTTCTGAAAAGAAGCGAACTTCTACGACTACTTCTTTCTGCTACTGGATTTTCGAAATTGCCCTAATAACATGGATGTTACTTAGTTTGGAAGTGATGGAATTGGATCCAAATTTTCGGTAGAGCCGGGTTGTCTTGCCAAGTCCGAGTCCCTACAAGTTGTCTTGCGAATTATTCGATTCGTCAACTATCTGTATACTTGCTTCACCTAGCGAAAGAGCTCACTCCATGCGATTATCTCCAACAGACAGACCTTCACTCAAACTCAAACTCACAACAGATCACGTTTTGCAGGAACATCTCTCTTCGAAGGTGGGATGGAACACACGAAGGCAGAACGACTTTCCGCGTACTGCTTGCCTTCGAATCGACAGGAATCGAAGACAAACATAACTCCTTCTACGAGGACAAGAAACGAGGATCATCCACCTTACTCCTAGCTTGTGCTAAGTAGTATGTAACTGTACGGCGTCACTCGTTCTCAACTCGTTCTCAAACACACAAGGGACACACACTCGTCAAAATTACGACTTTATCATCAACATAACAAAATCAACACTTTGTCACGACGAAGCAGAGGAGACCAGACAAAGCCTTCAGTACCTGAGCACACACGACCACGACTGAAGTCCCGCTTCTTCTATTGAAGTTTTCTGATGTAATCGCATGGGACTATATCTCTCGAGATCCAAGACGCATCTCGATCGAATGTCCACCTTTCTAATCATAAGGTAGTTCCATTTCTTTTTCTGTTTTACATCACTATTTGCTGGAGGTCCAGGTAGTACTTCACGTTGTATTTCTTGCCAGTCTCTGCAATGAAAGTGTTTCAATCACTTGTACAACATCCCCAGTTACTGTTTCCTTAATATTCATCACTATGCACCTAACCAAATAAATCATTTTCAAGAACCATATGTTTTTGAAGTTGTAAAATCTACATTTAAGTCTACTGCAGCTGTCCTGTTTTTACATGACCAATAGTCAATATCGATGCATTTCTCTTATCCATTGGTGTTGTCCCTCAAGCGTCGTGGGTCTGCTGTAATATACCATCTTCTGTTTGTTTCTAGTTCTATGGGACCATGCCCCTGCTGCAAAAGGGAAATGTGTCATCGTCATTCATGGATAGAAGGGACTAACCTACCATTATCCGAATATCCCAAACATCATTGTGTAGGTGATCCAAGAGTGTCAATTCATTAGGTAGGTCATGACAAGAATGTATGCCAATAGCTAAAAGGTACAGTGTAGTTGTAACAAGATGGACCGCATTGATGGTTGTTTCAATCAACATATTCCAGAAAAATACAAGCAAACGGTCCCATCTTCATTCAAGATTCCCAAAAGTCGATGAAAACAACGCAATGAGTCAATGTCCGTGAATGCTGCTGTCCGTAAATGCTACATCAAAGCCCTCCCCATACTTCTATGTGTGTCATTCTCATTCCAATTTCCCAAACCACTACATTTAATGCAAAACAAATGTATAGTACAAAAAAATCATGTATACAGCACCCGACAAACCCAAAATAAAATGAGTAAATAAAAATATCCTCAATGAGTCATGTTGACTAATTCAATACTATTTCCGCAATTTTTTCAATTTTATGTGCAAGACGGTATATTTCCTTTAGGGGAGCTTAAATCGAGGCTGCAATGCTGCCCTCTGTGGGAAGGACGCGGTGCAATCGGCTGCAGGCCAATTTGTCTCAGCACGATTTTCCAATATCGAGATCGGTACAAAGCCCTCTTGTGAGTCGATCAAAGGATGCTCCTTAGTGCCGACTTCCGCGAATGGACGGTTGTCCACGCTCATCCTTCCGCCAGCTGCACCAAGCTTCCGGCACCAAATGTAAATGTCGCCCTATGGTCGTGATGAGTGCGTATGGGTATGGGTACTCTTGGGGTTACATTTAAGTGTGTGTGCTAATCACAGGCTTGAAGATTCCGTGATAACATATAATCAAAAGATGGATTTACGCGCCCTTGATGTAATCTTCAAAGGTAGTAGCTTCTACTTGATTCTTTCTAGAAGTATATCCCACCATAATTATGATATCTGCGTCTGAGTGCTAGCAATAACACAAAGAGGATGACGATGCTCTTCCTTACACGTTGATGTAATGAAGTAGTATCGTCATGTTTTCGAACGTCTGATAAAAACAAGTAGTGAAGTAGGTACAACTTTGTCCTTTCGCGTCGACGTCCACTTCCGTAGATGTCTGGAACAAAAAATCTCCCTGATGGCGGAAGGCGCTTGAACCGTTCTCCGAGGACGTCTGATTCTCTATTGCATGTGCATGATCTTGCTCTCTAAATCGCGTATTTGGCGATGGCTTTCCAGTGTCATACGGCGCAGGCCGTATCTGTCGATAGCGCTCCATGATGGTCCGCGCCGCTCGACCCTGCCGTAAAAGGCCTAGAGAGGAAGAACCGGATCTCATAGCTGCAAAACACCTTAGGGAGAGTGAGCGCGCCCTGTAAAAAAGGCCCGGTCGCGGCAAAGACCTGACTGGGAGAGGAGCTGAAGGAGGGCTGCACTGTCAGCCCTCAACTTATCGCGCACCAGAAGAACAAACCTATTCCCGGTTGTCAACCTCAAGGCAAGAGAAGCAGCTGGTAGTGGGCAACGCAGTCGCTATTTTTCAATGTCTGTACGTCTCTCCATTTTCGTGTTTAATTTCTTTGAAGTCCTTCAAATCTTTTACTTAATCAACAAATTAGGACAGTCATCACAGCAGTCGCGCCTACTAGAGTGAGAGCGAATCCACGCCCATTCGTCAGTGTAGGGAGCGACTACTGTTAAGCAAGTTTTCAGATTTTTTTCAGCCAAAGAAGTGATCATTGTCTGCTGTGTAAAGACCACCTCCTTCTTCCCTCACATGTCTGTCTTTCTCTTTTTCCCAATCTTCAGCTTACACTCTTATTCTTTTGTTTTTCTTACTTTTCCTAGTTATGCTCGTATTGTTGCTTGTACATACGGACTCCAAGCATACAAGCATTCCGTAGAAAGCAACCTGCGCTGTAAGGCCTCATAAACAGCTTGAAGGAATGGAAAATATGAGTATCATAACCTGTTATCCTCTCGGATCCCTAGTTATGCTAGATGTAGTAGATGACTACCTACAACATGTAGTGACTTATAAGCGGATGTAGACGGCTTCTGTGTAGATCTTTTACACGTGTAGATCTTCTTCAAGAACTAGGAGACGAAGAAATACCAACAAAACGCACGTTCCATTGCTGCAGTCTGAGCAAGAACCTCTACCGCTTCCATGGAATGATATGTCGTCCACCGCCACATCTGAGAACACCGCAGCTTGCTTCTGTGACAATGGAGACTCGACTTGTCTTTGAGGACAGAAGGGATCAAAAATAAGACAAATCATATTGATGTTGTGCTTGTGGTTCTATCAAGTCGATCGAGTTAATATGGATGGAGATCTAATTTACGTATTAGATTCTCAATTTGTGCATTCGACGCTACGTCAGCGACTGCTTCAAAGACAGTTAGAATGTGCTCAGCTCATCTAGGGACTGCCTCACATGATTATAGACTTCCAAAGTTCATCTATTCTTAGTGCCAGTTCAAGAAGACAGCAAGGCATTTCTTGCTCAGAGCTCGTACCTACAACATTAAATGGAGCGATATTCTTGGAAAACGAAAACTACTCCACTACAGCTGCTACAACGAACCACCTCAAACATTCTATCTTTCTGGGTAGTCAAGCATTCTGTTCTTTTTGGCGCAAGTTCATGCTGGTCAGGGAAGATAGAATGATCGTTGTAGTTTGCGCTGCTTCTTGAGTAGAGATTAGAATGAGTCAAATGGGAAATCACAGGAATACTTACTAGCTATGTAGTTGGAGGAATTTACGAATTCTATCTCTATGGAACAAGTTGAGGGAATCTTACGAAAGCTACTACAATTGGGGAAATAAATATGACGAAAGTAGGGCGTGTCCACGATTTCTTCTACAGAAATGATTATTTTGCAACAAGAATTACGATGATGTTCCATGTGAGGGATATTTTTGTTTACAGCTCAATGACAATGATGTCTGATGTCTGCCGTATCTCCATCCGTTATGTTTTCATGTCAATACTCGATAGAGACTGTACACTTCGTCTTCTTGTTCGGGTTTCCTAGAGCGTTCATTCAGACAACCGTGAATGCTTCTCTATGCTGTCGTGCCAAAAACTCAGAAGCACAACGAACGAAGGCGAAGAGAAACTGTAACATAACAAGATGATCTATGAAAGATAAATTTTTGAAACACACGAGCTTATGATTGATTTCATGATGAGAATGATGTGCATCACGTTTATTGCTCTCTACTATCTTCATTACTACGTGAAGACCTGTACAAGTACTTTCCACGCGACTTCAAGTGCTTCTGTTGGATAAATCTTGCTGCGGCTAGTGCTCCATCGGATGAAGACTTTCCGAGCAAGAATAAGAACAAAAATTTTCATTGAACTTTTGGCAAAAGAACAGGACTTCTAGTCATCTATGAAGATATTTTCATATCAAAACTAGCGATATGCCTTCTGCGGTTCTGCTTCTGCGCAAAGTTATGAAATACAACTCGCTAGGATGCTACGTGCGAAACTACGTGTATGTTTTTGCTTGTGTTCAGCGACTTTTGTAAAATAGTAGTAGCAAGAATAGATAGATACTGCTCTTACACTGAAGACTTCTTGCGACTGTGCATTGTCTTACGATGTACTCATATTTTTAGTTCAAAGACATTCCTTCCTTATAAAAATTTGTCAGCACTCCTATCCGCACTCCTGCAGAGTCTGGACCTGCTCCTCCAGACATATTAATTGGCTCAAAATTTTCATTCCATTTGTCCACCAATTCCGAGAGTACTGCGACAGAGAGTACCACCTGAGAATGTTTGCTCTTATAAATTTCATCTTTTCTGATTCATACGTCTTCGAAATGAACTCCTAATAAAGAAGATGATGCTTCTTCCATGCACCAGTTAGTTGACCACGCTGTGTGACGCCTTCTATTGATTCATTTATTGTTCCTCTAGAAAAATGCAAAACATGTAACATTCAAACTCTTCCGGTACCTCCACACCGCTTAAATTCTGCGGCTCATCCAATTTTGTTTCTGCTCACAATTCATCTCCCCGACATATTCTTGAAATATCTCCACCATGCATCCGATAATACGGAAAAAAAATCTTCTCCGAAATTCAAATTTTGATCTTCGAGTTTCGCTAAACACCGTTTGCTTTGTAACCTGGGAGTGTGAGATTGACAAGAGAGATAGGAGAAGGTTGTCAGGTGTGATGCAAGCATGATCCTAATAAAACATGATCTCCATGATCATCATTTTGTTCAAAGTGAAGGTGTATTGCGAAGTGGAATGAAGAAAGAAAGGCAATAAGGTCTGGATTTTTATAACTGAGCACCTCCCCGTGTTTTATTGCTCCCTTTCTCACTGATCTACCGCCCGCATAGTCGGTAATCCTTCCACCACCCAAATTCCTCCACCTCCTCTCATTCTTGAATATTGAAGTCCGTTGCTGTGATACTCCAAGAAGTACCTGAGTCAGATGTGGATTTCCGACTTTTGAATTTCGACTTTTGATGATGCTCTCTGTAGGGATAGGATGAGGGGTACTAGAAGTCGATGATGTAGCACAAAATGCTATTCTTCCTACCATATTTATTGTACCATTGCAAATGCAATCCTGTAAAATAAATAGCTAATTATAGTACCACTTACTGCCGCAAAGGCAGCAGAGGTTCCTCCTCCTCGTCCTCCTTGTAAAGCAGATTACCGCAGCGGCAACGTCGCAAGCACTTGCGCAGCACCAAAAAACCGAGAAGAGCGCCTCCAACACCCAGCGCAGCGGACAATGGGTCCACATACGTGAGCAATCCCTGCTGTCCGGATGCTGATGGAGTAGGCTGACTGGTTGTCGACAGGAAGGCGGACCTTAGTGCCAGTCCCGTCCGCTGTCGCGAGATACTCCCAGCACTCCCCCCGAAAACACGTGCTCCACCTCCTAAGGATGTAGACATTAAATTATGCTCCTCCATCCTACTATTAGATTTCCATCATTGGGGTATACTGGGACTAAAGAATGGATGGGATGGACGGGATGGAACAGATTGACCTCGTGAAAAGTAATAAAATGGGCGGATTTATAGGACAGCTGCATCCGAACAATCCCGTCCATCCGAAGTCGTCCTCGTCTCTTTAGACTGCTCGTCTCAAAGACTGTACTACTACTACTTATCACCATAAAACGCTGGTCTATTTCGCTCGCTGAGAGACGACGCTCAGGGATAGAAGGACGTGGCTCAGAACGACGCATAGGCGCCCCGGCCTGCATCGCCCCAGCCCCGCCCGCTTGCGCGGCAATCTCAGCAGTTCCCCCCTGTGCCTCACCTTCACCTTGTCGTGGGGGTGGAGGAAGCTCCTCCTTGACAGCCACAGCGGCTGATGCTTTGGCAACAGTCTCGGCGTGTTGTTGCGCACTTTCTTCATTATTGGGTAGTGATTCTTTTGCTATGGGTGTTGCAGCTCCGTCTTCTTGTGAGTGTGCAGCATCGTCTTTTTGTGCTTCTGCAGCTTCTGGTGGTGTGGGAGGAAGCTCCTCCTTGACAGCGGGTGCTGCTTCGGCAACAATCTCGGCGTGTTGTTGCGCACTTTGTACTTCTTTGGATAGTGATTCTTGTTCTGCTATGGGTGTTACAGCTCCTGCCCTTACATCATCAAGTGGGGCTGCAGCCTCTCCTTGTGCAATTGCAGCTTCTTGTGGTTGTGCGAGGATGGCTTGTTCCAGCTGCTCCTTCGTTACCCAGTGACCACGCATGATTTCCTTAGTGATTCCTTTTCGTGCTTCGTGGTGATCAATTCGGCTCAGCTCCTCGAGCAAAAATTCACCTTTGTCTCCACCGCCAAGCAATTTGCCCAGCGTCTGCAAAGCTTTTAGCACTTCGCCCCCGAGCACCTCGCGCGGCTGTATTAGAGATTCACTCACTGACTGACGTGCCTACTTGTTGGCCAAGATCATAATCCTGGAACTGTCACAAAGATCAGAAGGATATAAAGATCAACGAAATGACCAAGATCGCCAGGCAAAAGGTTACCGGAGCACCATCCAAACGCCCGACGGGTTTACCGTCGCGCGGGTGTCTCTGGCTTCTCCTCTCCCTCTCGTTTGTGGCTCAAGCCTCCCAACACAGTCAAGGACAAAGCAACCAGAAAGATCTCAAGGAAACCTACAGACCTAAACGCATATGGTTCCAAAATCAATGATCAACAGGCAAAGGACCTTCAACGGATTCAGATGCCAGAAATAACGAAGGTTCATAGCTGTAATCAGGTCCATAACGTCTTGTCAGTTCTGATCAATGATGAGCACCGACGCAAGATGAGCGCACGAATCAATGACGATAGCATAGGCGCTCCCATATGAAAGTTTCCCCATGCGTCATGGTATCCCAATGAAGAAGCTGAGACTTCCTCCTTGCAACCCCAGTGAACATTTCCAGGGATCAAAGCAGCCAGAGGCCGTTAGTCTCAGGCTGTGAGTGCAGTCGTGCAATCTGTATCAAACTCAAGCGCTTCTCACCGAGAAACTAGACGCGACTTAACAGTCTGCTTTCGAATGGTCCAACACTACTACAGTATTAAATTACTAATAATGCACTTCGTCGACAATGTTCACCCCTCTCAGCTGCTCAAATTTCTGGAATCAATAGTCGTAGACCCCTGAGAGTTCCATCAATTTATTGGCAATGTTTGTGCGGGTCAAACAACTGTTAAGTAGGTCTACGCGCAACAAGGCACGGAAGACGTTTGTTATGCAGACGAATAGAGGACATGATGCTATTCTTGCCATAAAATGGAATTCATGAAGAGATTCAGATCGCTGAGCATCTCTACACGCCGACCCACTCCTCCTCTCGACGCAAGAGTATTTCCGTTTGCAAAGACCTGAATCGTTTTACTGGGCGCGGAGTCTGTGCAATGCTTCTGAAGGCCCTCCGGCATATGCTCCACCAGTTTCAGATTCAGGTCCAGACTCAGGGAACCTTGCATGATCGAGGTGTCTGCAACGGAAAATCGATTTGCAAGGTAAATTAGAGTCAAGTGTGTCTTGCAAAGTCAGCTATAAATTAAAAATGCAATTGACGGAAAACCAGACAACAGCAAGTGCAGGATTAAAAAAAACGACGAACATAAAGGAAGGCTCGCGGATTCCTGCCCGTCGATTTTGAAGGAGAGGACCTCCATTTCGTTATTGGTGTCGCACACGAAAACCTGCCGAGCAGAATCGTTGGGTTTTCCGTTACCTGTGCTTGAAAATAGTCCGTCTGGAAGCAGCAACTTATCATGGTGCCCTCCGTACAACGTCTCAAACAGCTGGGAACGATTACAGACGTATACAAACACTGAACAGCCTCCTCCTCCACCGAGTTTCTTTAGTGCCTCCGCGGCCAACTTCGCTCGCATCTCCGTGGACAACGGCGTCTGCATCTCTCTCAGCACCATTTTTTTTGATCTTTCAAGAAATTATCCTTCTCCAATAGTTGTACTTAACCGTCTTCTGAATAGATGTAAATCTTTTTACTTAGTCAGCCCTCCTCTGGAGTTGCTTTCTTCTCTATCTCTTGCTAATTTTTCCACCCACCCAGTTTCCAAGTGATGAAATTCGAATCAAAATTAAATCTCCAATCATGATAGATAAGTAACGTCAAGTAAAGAGTCTTCGATCAGTCAATAGCATGGTCGATTGGTCAAGACTGCCTAGATTCAGGATGAAGATCAATCACGATCAATAAGAATAAAGACATTATAGACAAGCAACGGATCATGGATCAAAATCAGATGAGCAATCCGCCAACGAGTTCCCCCCTTCTTAATAATCGACAAAAATCGAGGTCCGACGTCAGGGCTTTAAGGGGAAGCAAAGAGAATCCCAAGGGGGGCGGAAACAAAGGCCAAGGCCCCCAGGGTTTTAAGGGCAAAGTCAGGGCGTCTCAGGGTTTGCCGCTAACAGCCAAATTCCAGGGCTTTGAACCCATGTCAAGGTTTTGAGTCTCAAGATTTGCGCAAAAGGGCGCAAATGTCAGGGTTTGGTTTCTCAGGGCTGCAAACGCGTAAACGGATGTCAGGGCTTTGCGTGTCGGGGTTTGGCGCCTCAGAGTTTGGCGCCTCAGAGTTTTGCAATGTCATGGTTTGGCGCCTCAGAGTTCCGCAGGTCAAGGCTTGGCGCCTCAAAGGTTGGAAGCTCAGGGGCTGGCACTGTCAGGGACGCGCGCCTCAGAGTCCCGAAGGCCAGGGTTTGGCGCGCCTCAAAGTTTCGCGCCTCAGAGTTTGGCGCCTCAGAATTCGGAAGGTCAGAGTTTTGCAGTGTCAGGGCCTGGCCACTCAGAGTTCGGCGACTCAGAGGTCCGGCAGGTTAGTGTGTTCCTATGTCAGGGTTTGGCGCCTCAGAGTTCGCAGGGTCAGGGCTTAGCGCCTCAGAGTTCGGAAAGTCAGAGATTTGCAATGTCAAGACTTGGCGCCTCGGAGTTTTCAGAGTCAGGGGTGGGAGGGCAGCGTTCGCGCGAGTCGAGGAGGAGGCACAGAAGCCACTGGCAGCGCTGGGCGCCTCTTCGAGCTGAACGCCAGCGGCCTTAGTGCCAGCCCGGGCACTCAGTGGCTGACAGCGGGGACGCTCGCCGCGCAGCCGTTAAGGGGTTTTAACGAGGCCGCCGGCCGCGTTTGGGCCGCGTAACGTCAATGCCTGTGCGGTGTTCACTGAATGCCCTGCATGGCAATGCCATGGCTTGGCGCCTCAGCGTGGGGCAGTCAGGGTTTAGTGCCTCAGAGTTCGGGAGGTCAGAGTTTTACAGTGTGTGTTAGGGCTTGGCGCCTCAGAGTTCAGAAGGCCAGAGTTTTGCGCCTCAGAGTTGCAAGGCCAGAGGTTGGCGCCGCAGACTCAGAAGGCCAGAGTTTAGCGCCTCCGAGTTCAGAAAGTCAGAGTTTTGCAATGTCAGAGTTTGGCGCCCCAGAGTTTTGCAATGTCAAGGTGTGGCGCCTCAGGGTTTGGCGCCTCAGAGTTCGGAAGGCCAGCGTTCACAATGTCAGGGCTTGGCGCCTCAGAGTTCAGAAGGCCAGAGTTTTGCCCTGTCAGGGTTTGGCGCCTCAGAGAGAGTTCGGAAGGTCAGAGTTTTGCAATGTCAGGGTTTGGCGCCTCAGAGTTTGGCGCCTCAGAGACAGAGTTTTACAATGTCAAGGTTTGGCGCCTCCGAGATGTCAAGGTTTGGCGCCTCAGAGGTTGGCGCCTCAGGGTTTTGCAATGTCAGGGCGTGGCGCTTCAAGGTTTGGCGCCTCAGAGTTCGGAAGGTCAAGGCTTTACAATGTCAGGGCTTGGCCCCTCAGAGTTTAGCGCCTCAGAATTCAGAAGGCCAGAGCGTTGCAATGCAGGGTTTGGCGCGGCAGAGTTTGGCGCCTCCGAGTGCGGACGGCCAGAGCTTTGCCATGTCAGAGCTTCGCGCCTCAGAGTTCGGCCGGTCAAGGTTTTGCAATGTCAGGGGCTGGCGCCTCAGAATTCGAAAGGCCAGAGTTTTGCAATGTCAGGGCTTGCCGCCTCAGAGTTTGGGTGGCGCCTCAAAGTTCGGAAGGTCAGAGTTTTACAGTCAACGTCAGAGTTTGGCGCCTCAGAGTTCGGCAGGCCAGAGTTTTACAATGTCAAGGCTTGGCGCCTCAGAGTTCAGAAGGCCAGAGTTTTGCCCTGTCAGGGTTTGGCGCCTCAGACTTTGGCGCCTCAGAGTTCGGAAGGCCAGAGGTTTGCAATGTCAAGGTTTGGCGCCTCAGAGTTTTGCTTGCAGTGTCAGGGTTTGGGAGCGCCCGCGCTTCAGCGAGTCACGGGCGGAGTCGCGCGGGCCAGTGGCAGCGCTGGCCGCCTCCTCGAGCTAAACGCGTCAGGCGCGGAGCCACGCGGGCCAATGGCAGCGCTGGCCGCCTTCTCGAGTTCAACGCCAGCGGCCCGAGTGGCGGCCCGTGCACTCTGTGCCTGACAGCGCGGACGCCTGCCGCGCAGCCGTTAACGGGTTTAAACGTGGCCGCCGGGCGCGTTTGGGCCGGGTAATGCCTAGGCGCTGGAGACGTTCACCGGGTGCCCTGCGTGGCAATGTCAGGGGTTGGTGCCTAGCAGCTCCCTCTTCTTCTTCTTCCTCTCTTCTCTCGACCACCGCTGAACACACGGGCCACGACTAGTAGAATTTCAATTGGAACGAAACATGATACCTTCACTCAAACTCAAACTCGTCACAACAGATCATTTATTCGAGAAGAAGAAACTCTCTCCACGAAAGGATGGTGGAACACATGTTGTAGCAATAACGGTTTCATCCATACTTGAGTGGAATGGATGACGACTAGAACGTATCCCATGACTGTGCTGCGGCTCACTCGTTCTCAAACACACACTCGTCGACATCACGATGACTCGTTTGGCACGACAAAGCAAAGGAGAGCAGACAAGGCCTTCAGAACCTGAGCACACACGAACAATGAAGACCCGCTTCTTCCATTGAAGTTTTCTGATGTAATCGCATGGGACTATATCTCTCGAGATCCAAGACGCATCTCGATCGAATGTCCACCTTTCTAATCTTAAGGTAGTTCCGTTTCTTTTTCTGTTTTACATCACTATTTGCTGGAGGTCCAAATAGTACTTCACGCTGTATTTCTTGCCAGTCTCTGCCATGAAAGTGTTTTAATCAGTTGTACAACATCCCAATAGAAGTCCTTACTATTTCATTAATATTCATCACTATGCACTTAACCAAATAAATCATTTTTAAGAACCATATGTTTTTGAAGTTGTAAAATCTACATTTAAGTCTACTGCAGCTGTCCTGTTTTTACATGATCAATAGTCTATATCGATGCCCTTCTCTCCCTTCTCTTATCCATTGGTGTTGTTCCTCAAGCGTCGTGGGTCTGCTCTATCATGTGGTCATCTGTGTGTTTCTAGATCTATGAGATCATGTCCCTGCTGCAAAAGGGAAATGTGTCATCGTCATTCATGGATAGAAGGGACTAACCTACCATTATCCGAATATCCCAAACATCATTGTGTAGGTGATCCAAGAGTGTCAATTCATTAGGTAGGTCATGACAAGAATGTATGCCAATAGCTATAAGGTACAGTGTAGTTGTAACAAGATGGACCGCATTGATGGTTGTTTCAATCAACATATTCCAGAAAAATACAAGCAAACGGTCCCATCTTCATTCAAGATTCCCAAAAGTCGATGAAAACAACGCAATGAGTCAATGTCCGTGAATGCTGCTGTCCGTAAATGCTACATCAAAGCCCTCCCCATACTTCTATGTGTGTCATTCTCATTCCAATTTCCCAAACCACTACATTTAATGCAAAACAAATGTATAGTACAAAAAAATCATGTGTACAGCACCCGACAAACCCAAAATAAAATGAGTAAATAAAAATATCCTCAATGAGTCATGTTGACTAATTCAATACTATTTCCGCAATTTTTTCAATTTTATGTGCAAGACGGTTTATTTCCTTTAGGGGAGCTTAAATCGAGGCTGCAATGCTGCCCTCTGTGGGAAGGACGCGGTGCAATCGGCTGCAGGCCAATTTGTCTCAGCACGATTTTCCAATATCGAGATCGGTACAAAGCCCTCTTGTGAGTCGATCAAAGGATGCTCCTTAGTGCCGACTTCCGCGAATGGACGGTTGTCCACGCTCATCCTTCCACCAGCTGCACCAAGCTTTCGGCACCAAATGTAAATGTCGCCCTATGGTCGTGATGAGTGCGTATGGGTATGCATACTCTTGGGGTTACATTTAAGTGTGTGTACTAATCACAGGCTTGAAGAATCCGTGATAACATATGAATATATAATCACAAGATGGATTTATGCGTTCTTGATGTAATCTTCAAAGGTAGTAGATTCTACTTCATTCATTCTAGAAGTATATCCCAACATAATTATGATATCTGCGTCTGAGTGCTAGCAGTAACACAAAGAGGATGACGATGCTCTTCCTTACACGTTGATTTAATGAAGTAGTACCCTGATGTTTTCGAACGTCAAATAAAAACAAGTAGTGAAGTGGTACCCTCATGTTTTCGAACGTCTTGTCCGAGATGTGCGGGAACTTTGCGCGTGCGACAAACTCTTCTTCTTCGTAGGTTCTTGTTGAGAAGTTTCCAGGTTTTAGAGAAAAGTAGTTGGTTGCAAAATCTACTCAGAAATCTACTATGAAGAATTTTGTCTTATCAGTCGCTTGTAGTTACAGAGTACTAGCCAAATCAAATAGGGCCTTTAAGCGATCAAATCAAAGCCGTGGCACGGTTTCCCCTTCGCCTGCATAGACTATAACACTCAGACTAGCTCAATGATAGGAGCACTACCGCTTCTTACCCGAAAATTTCCAAAAATGGGAGGTCCTCAGCGTATGCTGTGCTATATTGCACATATCTCCTGCAACATGATTCAGTTCATCATAACTTGGGATTGAACTTTTTCAGCACCAAATCGCCTTCCTCCAGGTGCAGCATTTGCGGGTGTCGCTCCATCCTCGTTCCATTCCTCGGATCGCGTCCGGCGGTGGCTAGGAATTCTAATATTAGACGGGGTAAGTCGAGAATTTCATTTTGTATTACAGGTAGAGTTTCATTTTTCATATCATTCTACAGAGTACAACCATTACGAACCCTGTACTTGACGTGGAAGAACAGGTTGAGCACACAAATTTTCTTGCTAGAATGGACATACGAGGAGGTCAGTTGCTAAAAATTCTAGTACTAGAACTTCTAGCTAGAGCTAGAGGGGTAAGAGAGTTTCATCCATTGATGCATGCTGGACAATGACTAGAAGGAATATTTCTTTTCTGGGTTCTTCCTCTACGAATGTTGTAGCCTTTCAAAAAGACTAAAAAAAGTTGAATCCTTTTCGTCGAGTAGAAGTTACTCCACCTATATTTTCCACCTCTTATTAGAAGATTTGAATCCATAACTCTGTGCCGTTGATGACCAGCCAGATCGGTGGAGGCTCTTGGTATGGAATGCGTCCGGTGAAGTCTAAGGACTCCAAACCTGTAAAGTAAGTTGTTTGTAATAGTTAGTAGTACTAGTAAGTTACGTTTTTTTTGCAGTGTATTTTCCGGTTTGCTGTCACCAAAGAAAGATTCGAATCCCGTGTCATGTATGATAAAAAACTGTGCATCTATCAACAAAGAGAAAAAATTATACCCGGTCTGCTCAACTCTGACAGCCTGTCAATGATCACCGGCTCTTGTGCTGCCCTTGGATCTTGGAGGCTCTTGGAATAGAGAACCTTAGAGGAAGAGGTAAGTCTTTTTGGTCATCTGATCCGAGTTGTTGGGCTACTTATACATGGATACTAATGGATAGACTAATGGATAGTCTTCGACTTTAAAGATCGACTTTCAAGAACAATTCTAAAGATCGATATTAAAGATCGGCTCTCTTCTAGCTCTACAGTAAATCTAGTCTCTACTCTAAATCTAGTCGATTAAATAGATTCTAATCTACTCACTGTTAGTGAGCTATCTCAGCCTTCAAAAAAGTCCACTCTACTCTGGTCACCATAAGATTCACTCGCTGCTTCTGCAAAGTGTCTGTGTAAGCGTTGCCTTTGCCAACGTCCTTCTTCGGGATCAAAGCTTTGCGTCCATCCGACATCTCGCACGCCAACAAGGTCGAGGAAGATTAGAACTTCAACTTTCTTGTGTAGGAGTATAGAATTATGATCATGACTACTTATCTTCTTGCAAAGCATGAATATATCATGCAGCCTTCATCAATGGCGACGACGGACTGATACTGTTACGGATCAATATTAACACATACAACTCATATTCAATATCATTGAAGGCCTTAATTGACTCTTGACTCGTCATCCCAGATCCGCGAACGCAAATTGTCAACACCTGAAGTATCGTTCGAAATCGGCTCGCCAATCTTCGTCTCTGGGAATCCACGACCGCTGCCCGTCGGTGCATTAGACGAGAAAATGAGAGAAGACCTTTGCACGTCCAATGCTGGACTTAAGCACTAGAGAGGGAGCAATCGGCTTAGTCGTTTAGGCGATTCATTGCGTGCTAGCTTATCAGAGTCTCTAGTTTCCGTAACGCGACGTGGTCACTGCCTGATGATCTAATGATCAAAAATAGGTTACTTAGTATCATGCAAATGCAACAAGGTGAACGTCCTTATCAATTTCAAATGACAGACTGAACGCCTTAATTGTCGCTGTATTCCCCATGGTTGCAGACAGAAACATCGTAGAGTTCGGTGCCATGGTCGAGCCAGTGACACCAAAGCAGCTATTCATCGGCGCCATCTTTTTTATTCTATTATCTGACAAGAGACCAAGAAAACGTTGAGGACTAAAGTTTCAGTATGTAACACAACTCCTTCTGAGTCGTACAGAGTCGGATCTATGCTGGCTAGGGTGATATGCTATTCTGAGGCGTAGCCTTGTTGTTTAGCAGATATGCCTTTGCGTTAAGTTTTACGCAGGAGTTTGTTATTACGCAGGAGTTTGTTAAACAACAGATGATGACATCAACCAATCGAATGATAGATGTCTCAGGACAAAAAATGTCAAATTTGAAATCAATGTAGTTTAAAATCTCTGTTTTTTCGAAAAAAGGTTGAAGGTTTTTGAGTTTGATTGCAAGCACGTTTGCTGTACGTATATAACCACAAAGACAACCTTATTAACAAGAAAGGCAACTCGGCCCATACAGATTCATCAAACAAGAAGGCATTGAGGTCCCTCATACTACACAGATTCGTTTTCATGAAATAGAAATCTTTCGGACAAAGCACGCAATGGAGTTTCATCTCTCAACAATAAGATGGCTTTTTCATCTCTCGATAACAGAATAGATTCCACGTCTTTCTAGGAGACCCTCAATGACCGAAGCCTCTGTTTGCACTAAGTAACGTAAACAGCAAAGAAAACTCATAACAGACGGCTGCAAGCCCCACTACTCGCAAGACAGACACTTTGTTACTGAAGAAAGAGTTGACAGGGAACCGACGGAGTCACTCTCAATCACGTGGGAATAGTCGCTGCTGTCATTCAAGAAACAGAGAAGTACAATCTGAAGATAGATTCAGTTCACTCATCAAAAACATCAGAAGAGTAGTGATCTTTCATAGTGCATTCCACTCAAACAAGAGCAGACAAATAACCTCCATGTAGTTGATTCTACAAGCGGTGTAGCCTTGTCACAATGACAGTCCGTTGCCACTGGTGCTGGTCGCAGCAACAAGCAGTTACAAATGGTGCTGGAACAAAGTTACGACATCGGTACTGTTGATTTCGACTCAATTCCAGAGACATGCATCTGTCTTCAAGGTACTTCTAGAATCATTTTCACGACACAAACGTCAAAACACTAACACAGTGACATCACAATATCATAGCAACACAGATGAACACTACATCGAGGCTTAGACCTAAATCCTTAGCAACAGACACGACCAGTATTGAGAACCCATCAAACTTTGAAAACTATCAAGGGCTGAAAACCTAGACTATCACACTTTGAAAACTATCAATGGCTGAAAACCTAGACTATCACACTTTGAAAACTACCAAACTTTAGTAACTGTCAAACTTTGGTAACTACCAAACTTTGAAAACCTAGACTATCAAACTTTGGTAATTACCAGACTTTGAAAACCTACACTATCAAACTTTGAAAACTATCAAGGTTTGAAAACTACCAAACTTTAACTTTGGCAACTACCATACTTTGAATCTAATATGATAAGATGCAGCTCTACCTGCATATAAGTAGCTAGAAACTAGCACGTACTTGATCAGTACACCCAACAACTTTCAAGCACTCATCAGTTATGAAGAAAAAAACGCTCGTCAGGAAATGAATTTGAATTATCAGGCGATAAAAAACCATTTTTTCGAGAATTGGGTGAATTTGAAGTTTGAATTCCAAATTTCAAATTGACCCCAGCAACTTTTCTGACCTGTATAAAACCTCTTGGACCTCCTCTTGGAGAGGCATCGTGCTCTAATTTCATACCATAGTGGCTTTCTAAGAAAGTTTCAGTCTTGAGCTCATCTTCAGAGTCAGCAACTCTACTGATAAGATGAAGCTACGGTGTGCGCTGTCCTTAGGTACCTAAAAACTCCAATGCACGAAGAAAGCCCTCTCCATTCTCCTAGGCAAATTATCGGTGCTGCACGCCTGCTGCTTTCCCTTTGACTAGTACTGCATGCTCACCTTCCCCTTTGACTAGTACTACATTGATGTCAAGCCAATGCAGGAATACACAGATTTCCTGCAATGTAGCGTACTACATTGATGTCGTGCAATGCAAGCATAGGCAGTCATTCACATCTTTCAGCACAGCGGATGGGCGTCTTCATAAAGGAGAAGTCTTTGGCGCCTTACTAGGAGGAGAGTCCGCAGTCTGCGACTGAGGGCTAAGGAGATGATCCCACTTTTCAGCTCATCTCCTTAGAATCCGGAAGCTTGTAGCTAGCGGCTCGATCTGGATTTTCTTTCCTTTCGCACATGGATTTTCTTTCCTTTACACTCTCAACAGAGTATTCTCAGTCGCGAAAACGACAACAATATTTCAAATATCCCACTCTCTAGAACCACACCAGTACCCCAAACTTAACTTTCCGTTTGGAGCAAAGAATAGAACTCACGATCATGCTTCTTTTCATCGTTGTCCTGCTGCACTTCCTCCAGCCCCTCTGCATAAGAAGTATTTTCTTCTTGTCACAGGGATGATTCATGTCGTGCTAGTTGTTGCAATGTTCAGAATCAAAAAACCATGAAGAGGCAACAAATGCTCACGATCTTCGATAAAGTTTTTTCACCACCGCATAGTAATAGGAGGGGAATCCTATACATGAGTGTGCCACGTCCCAAGGATCAGGACCCACTGAAAAGACCGTCTACAACACACAATACAGTATGGTAAACGCGTGGGGGTAAGAAGATATCAGGTGACGTTAGGGAAGATGCCCGAGAGAGTCTACCCAGCTTTGGGGGTCAAAAGGATTACCAACGCAGATTTGGATAATAAATAGGTGACTTCAGTAGAGAATAAATGAATCTATGATAGGACGCAATACTTTGAACAAAGCGATGATGATGAATGACCAAACTCTACCAAGAAATGGCCATACTTTGAATGTGCTGACAGACTTTCTCCTTACTTAGTGCAAGAGTCATGACAACTAGATAGAACTTTCAAAATAAAGAAATACTTTCTCATAATTCTCTCGTACAATACTAAGACGACTACATACTATGAATCACGATATACTATTCCAGAAGGACCACGCTGTAAGAAAACCTGCTGTACTTTCAGTTTCTGGGTTCGTTGTAAAAGATGACCTTCTTCAACGAAAAGAATTATTCCTTTCTTCTCTCTACCATGCACGAGAGAGTCAATTGAAAGCTTCAACTAATAAGTATAAACCACAATATTCATTATTTTCTCTCTTCGTGTTCGTCTTGTAATTCTCGATCCCTTCTTCCTTCTAGTTCTGTCCTTCTTCTACTGCCTTCTCCCCTTCTTCTGCGGCTTGATCAATACCAGCCTGCATAGCGAGGAACCAGCGAGTGAACTCTTCCACACTCAAATTGCCTTCCGCATCGACTTCGGCTTGAGCGAAACAGCTGTCCATCGTCTCCCGTGCCAATCCCTCCACTGTGTAGGGCTGAAGAACTTGCTGCTCTTTTACTTCTTCTACATCTCCTGTAGCACTGCTCGGTTGCTCTTCGTTGTCGACTTCTGAAGTTGGAGATTGAGATTCTTCTTTTTGTTTTTGCTCGTGGTTCTTTTCTCCTTTTTGTTTTTCCTCCTCCTCATTCTCTTCTTGATGCTCCTGCAAACTAGAAGTCTCGGTCAAGCACTTCAAAGCACCATTCAGCTTCTCGAGCATTTCCGGTGTCACAATGACCACGAAATAAGAGTACAAGAAGGCAAACATTTCTGCTCGAGAAACGACGCCATCGCCATTCTCATCTACGAAATCGAATACCTGTGACAGAAAGCGGAAGAGGGAGAGGATAGACATAGACTTATTATCTATCATGATCAATCCGCAATTTTGATTTTTTTAGTTACATGAGGGTACATGATAAGCACAAGAAACTCAAGACTGAAAAACAAGCTCATCTTCTTGTCGACGTGTATCATGTATACAACCTCCCACCAGTTGAACTAAGAAGCTCGAATGCAAACTACAAGTACCGCTTTGATTTTCTCTTCTGGTGTGCCAGCGCAGAACATGGAGAGTCCAGTGCACAACTCCATAGCGTCCAACTCTCCGTTCTTGTCCTTGTCCAGGACACGAAAGACGCGCTTCGAGTCTTCATTTTTACCTTCTGCATCGACTTCCACAACAACATCGGAAAAGGAAGCTTTCAACAATTCACGGTAGAGCTTACAGAAGGCAGCGCAATCGATTTTTCGGTTTTCCTCTCCACGGTTGTTCTTCATCTCTGCGGAAGTTTCGGCGTTTTCATCTTCTTGAGAACCCGTCGTCCCATAGAACAACTCTTTGAATCGTTTCAGGGCTTTTTCCACGTGGATCTTGCCCAAAGGCGAGCTCTCCCGGATCTCTTGGACCTCGGTGCTCAAATTCTCACGGGACATGCTCTTCACGATAATACTGGCCTCCTCGGGGGCTAGGATGGCTGAGCACTCAGCAGCCTCCGCAGCTGGCTGGCCACCGTCGGCGGAATCTGAAACCGTGCGATCTGGTACGGCAATGCTCACGTCGTCCACAGAGCTTGCGATTTTTTCTCCCTCCGAAGACAGCACTGACATCTTGTTGTTTGTTTTGTTGCTTCTTGTCAAGGAAAAGGCTATCTGTAGAATATGGAACTAAGAGTTTTCGATAGAGTTATAGTGAAAAATCGAATCAAGACAGTAAAAACTAACAGTTGTATGGAGTTGAAGGGCAAAAGACGCGTTTTGCGAGGGGCTTAGAAAATTATGGGGACAACTTATTCTGTTTCAAAAAACTGGAGTTTCCTTACTTCACCAAAGAAAGAAAAAACTTGTATCTTCAAACATCAAAGGCTGATGATGATGCTGATGATGATGGTGAACGTGAATTAGATCGATTGTTTTTGAAGATCTTCCTCAAGAGCTCCTGAGTACTTGAAGATCTGCTTCCCTGATCCTTCATTTGTAGATTGATGGTCTTCTCTCTCAAGATCTTCTCTGGCTAGATTTCAGATTTCAGGTGGACACTAGGTGCGACGGCGTAGCAAACGAAGAAGTACAGAACTACTCTCTTTCTTCCTATTTCTACCTGTCAGTCTCATTCTGATCCAGTTCTATGCAAGGCCATAAATCTTGATCTTCTTTTTTTCTCCATCGGTCAGTCTGAAACCATTCAGTCCTTGTGACATCCTACGGTAGCGAAGCCATCTCAACTGTTGTACTTATCATCGATCCGTCATCTTGTATGTCCTGTAAAGTCAATCTCTTGGAGTCATCGTGGATGAAGTCATTTCTCTTTCAGTTCTTGCAAGGATATGAGCCCTGTTCATTCATCCCAACAACTTTCAAGGATTCGTCAGTTATGAAGAAGAAAGCTCTCGTCAGGAAATGAACTGGAATTATCAGGCGATAAAAATTCATTTTTTCGAGAATCATTCATCTCCACCTTCACGAGGTCTTCCGATTGAGGGAGCTATCTCGGAAATCCGATCGAGGATTTTACCCGTTGCAGCCGTCTTGAAACTCTCGACTCCCTTGTCTGCGCTCTTTTGTAGGACTGAGGTTGGACCATCCATATCGAAGTCCCGCTCGGCTGCTATTGCCCTCTCACGGTTACGACCTCCACGTGAAAATGAACAAGCAGTATCTCCATATCATAAGTTTTTCTCCTTGCTAATCAATGCTAGTACTTATGCCTACAATATCAAGTAAGTAAGTAGAAGTTCAAGGAAAGCTATAGATGATATAAAAGATACTGTTATCCTTTTGACGTTCTTTTGGAGCTCATAGTATTGTGGCTATAATATAGGTACTCTCTATTGCTTTCAATAAAATTGTAGATTGGTACTACGTAAAAAAACTTGTTTATTGGTACTTCTATTTCTTCTGAATCTCTTCTGAATCTCTTAACTGTGACTTTGACACCTGCTGTGTGCTCGAGGCTCGTGCTCCACTTGATCCAGATGGATCCCTTGCCTTTTTGCGTGATTTAGAGGGACTCCTCGATTGTGAAAAAGTTGAGCAATGTACAACAATTAGACATTCAAAATGATGATGATCCTCGACAACGACACAGGGCGATCACGATGATACAAAAAGTTGTAAGGTTAAGGTTGAGCGTAAACTGCACCGCGGCCAGGCCGCACCGAAAACTAAGTACAGCACACTGCAATACAATAATGATGATGAGAGGACTAGATTGTGGGTCGTTTAGTGAACTAACCCCTGCACTAGAACTTTGGATCAATATACGAAGAGGAATAGAATTGGAGGCGGATGGATGTTGGGCTTGCTGGACATGACATGTTTAAATTGGTAAACCGATGAAGTAGAGGGATGTAATAAATCTCGCACAAAGTACTTGTTCCCATAAGTGATGTTGACGATGTCTTCACTCTAGAGACGGCAGATGGAGGCCTCGTTTCTAGTGCATCACCACTATCGTCGTCCTCGGTAAATGCGTTTTGAACCCTACTCGGATTCACCAAACGACCATCTGCTTCAACATTATCGTCACCGCTCGGCTCGTCAGGCTCCTCTGGAAGAATTTAGATGATGATATACCCAGTTCTAAAAGAGCGCGTGTAAAGACATGATACACTTCTCCACGAGGTGGGTAAGGTGATAAATATAGCTCTTCAAGGGGGAAAAGCAGTGCAATTGATGTCGAAAGTTTCCTGGGTTGATTGATGTATATAACTAATAACCTCAAGAAGGGTTTTGAGAAAACTTCACATCTAGATCTGCCAAGTGATGTAGTAGATGACACGACCCTACTGGCATACAGGATCATAAAAGAGCGTATCTTCCATGTAGAGCAGCTCTTGGTGAGAGAGATTTGCTAAACTGCCTATCACAGATCTCAGCTTCCGTAGCACGACGTCCTCGCGGACACACGACTCTGACCCCCATGAGGATCTATTGAACCAAGGAATTTGCCCTAGTGAAGCAGCAAACTTCTCCCCTATACCGAGCCTTGACCTGAGTTTCAGTTAGTTTTTTCTGGTAAAAAACAATTTCACTTTCAGTTTGTCTTCTATATGTACTTAATCAACACCGATTCAAAATACTGCAAGCTAGTCTTGAAGAGGAAAAGCATGTGCATGTGAAATAAAATTCCAAAAGTGAATGAAGACGTGATAACTTTACTATCCCTGTACTTATCCAAAAGTTACAAATCTGATACCCTATGAACCCGCCCCACGCACCGCAGAAAAGCGCCAGAAGTGCATAGCACAGGGCAACCGGGCGAGCTATCAGTCGGTGCGATGCTATCTGCTGTGCTAGAAAAGTCTCCAGCTCTTCTACTTAAAGGTAGCTTTTCACTACCCCGACGCGAGTGGGTTGCCCTCTTTGCCCCATGTTGCCCCTAAAAATATAAAAGGAGGACCGACTCCACTCAGCATATTCCACATGGGATAGTGATACACTACCCTTAATCTAAGCCCTCTTCCTCTTTTTTCTTGGTCGCATCTACTTTGCCAGTCGTACCTGGCTTGTCAGCTTCTCCTTTCTTGGATGTTGATGACATTAGAACTGTTTTGAGTGCGGACCATCTTCGCAGAACCGGTCAGTGAAATTGTGTTCACTTTGTAGTTACATGCAAGAATCTGATGGGCGGAATCTATTCTGCTAAATCAATCTTAATGACGATGAAGAAGCAGTGCTCTGCGACTGTGTCCTTGAGGCTGGCGAAGTAGAACCAGAGAAGGAAGATTTTGTGCTGGAACTCGATGTCGCAGGAGGATCCCGCATTAACAATACATCCACACGTTGCTGCTTGCTTCTGCCAGCGAAGCCTACTGCGCCCGCTATGCCGCTCATCTCTATGATCAAGAAGTTGAAGCTGAATCAATTCGATTAACAGTGGCTCCTCAGGAAATGAATTTGGAAAAAGTGAGATAAAACGAATATTTTTCGAGGATTCGTCTCAAATTGGATTTGAATACTCTACCAAAACAAGTTTAGATGTAGCAGGATTCAATCGCCATGCTACTATAGTCCTATCGTTGAAGCTATCACCAGAGTAGTCTTCTCTTGGTATGATCTTTGTGCAGAGATTGAGGCTAGATCAATTGAATTAACAATGGCTCCTCAGAAAATGAATTTTGAAAAAGTGGAATAAAAAGAACTTTTTTCGAGGATTCATCTAAATTCAATTTTGAGACATCCAAAACATGTCATCTGTTTCGAATGACCATATGATTTCCTCTCAAATTCTCGCATACTAGGACCAGATTTGATGTATAGTTCCTTTTGAGGTTTGATTTTGGGTGTACTCAAATCGTGCATAACCTAAGATTCATAGAAGCCAACACCTCATAACTTCTGGTCACACCTAAGATTCATAGAAGCCAACACCTCTTAACTTCTGCTCAGTGACATCTTCTTTCCTCCACTGTATTTCCGATTGAAACTAGTAGTTTATTCCACTCTGTCTTCACTCCACTCCTACCCCACACCGATCTTCTGCTTTATATTGGCATCTGATGCGTTCATCTATCGACACGATATCCAGTATGCGGAGAACACACAGCACCACAGCGATTTGCATGTTGCTTTTGCTATGCAAAGGAAAAACCTCCGCGACCTGCATCGAAGATCTCAATGCTGGTTTTCTTTGACTAATTTGAAAGGAAAATAGAAATAGATGGCAAGAAATACCTAGGGCGGTGGGTGGAAAGGGACATGGGGATCGAGTAAACTTTTCAGCGTCTTATTAGTAAGGTTAGCTTATTATAAAGAAAATTAAAATTTATGATTAAATCAACCTCTTCTGATGTAAGGCGAAAGACAATAAAATCTTTTAGAGTGTCGAACGACTGGTCCAGAACCGTACGGTCCAGGTGAACCAGTGTAGTATAACAAGATCATCAATGCGACTGTGCGACGAGTGTCTGATGAAGATTCTGCCTGCATGCGGCGACTGCCCCTCTAAGAACTTACTCTATGTCGCACTAAAAAGGATGCAGGGCTCAGGCGATGAATCCTACCATATGATTTAAAGCACTAGGCAGTTTACTTCATCTTCTTCGAGTACAAGCTTCCAGTGACTCCAGAAAGAACAAAGCCGACAAAAAGTTCACACTTGGCGAAGCCGAGAGGTACGCGCTCGGTACTTAGTACTGCGTGCATCTGAAGAGGCGTCCCTTCGAGGATGTTGTGAGTGGTTGTAGAGGCGGTCGTTTAGAAATGTCCTCGAGGGCAAGCCTCCGATTGCGAGAAGTGATATCTTCACAAAAGAGCCGAGTCAGCGAAAAGAAGCTTGAAGTTGTCTCTTTTTCTAAATCGCGACACAGGCCTCGAAGCTGAGTCTTCAGTCTTGCGGGCGCCAAGAGGATATTGTTGTAGTTGTCTTTATTGGACGAAGCCATAGACTGGAAAGCAACACATGTCCTCGTCAGTCTATCCTCGATCGGCTCTTTGTTTCGTTCAGTTTTTGTTGCAGCCGGTAAATGATGTAGCCACAGCTGACTCCGGCATAGCCATACAAGGTCGCTCGTGAGGGCGCCAGGTAGTCACAGGTTGCCGCAAAGGCCGCGCGTGTTCGCAACAGTGCCGGAGACTCTCTAGCCTTCTCCTCCACCATGCCCTTCAAAGCGACCAGAACGCCACAGCCCGCCAAAAGTTGCAGACCAGAGAAGACGTGCTGTTCTAGGTGTCTGCGGTAAAAGGTGCGCATCCGCATCCAGAAGAAGACACTAGGATCGAAATTCGCATTCAGCAGCCCTCTCGTGGCATTATTGCGCGCTAGTGCCTCCGCTTGCTTCCGATGTACTAAAGATTTGACGTCTTCCACTTCCCTTATCCTCTTCTGCAAGAACTTCGCTCCGATCTGTACTGCCTTTCGTCGCTCAGCATCCGAAATCGGCAATGGCGTGTTCTCCAGAATAGAACTAAACACAAACCGCACTGGCGATCCAGGAGCCCTATGACTCATGTTGTTACTCATGTTGTTATAATTGTACCTGCTACTACCTAATCCACCAGCACCACCGCGTACGCCACCAGCAAAAGTAGGAAATAGCGAAGAAGAAGGCCTGCCGGAAGAGGACATGAGCCCACGAACAAGTCCTGCGACGGGTGTAGTGACTGCTGACGGCAGTCGGTCTGCGATTCTCGAGAAGCCTCGACCTAAGGTCGCACGCATGCGTGACCTCACATTCGTCACTACACTCTTCACAACTCTAGTTGCCCCTGTAGTTGTCGCACCATTTGAGCTTGAGTCTCCTCCACCAAGATGTTCTAGTCCTTGATGAGCAAGCAGTTGTCCATCTTCTGTTCCTAAGCCATTAATATTATCCATCTTTCTAGTAGATGCATGATTTACCCTTCCTTTCGTTCTTGATCCATTTCCTCGCGATGTTCTTATAGCTCCATCTTCACCAATTTTGTCACCACCTACCATTTCGTCTTCCTCCTCAACGTCTATGAGCTCGTCTTCGTCGCGCGCAGTGGAATCGTCTTCATGCTCTACACCATCCGCAGATGTGCCGGGAGACGTCGACCCCGTAGAGTCCAGCTCTGCACTGTCTTCTTTTCCTTCTTGCTTGCCACTCACCGCCGCCTCTAATCCTTGCTGTGCAACAGGTGTTGGAGTCACACGCCCTAGGCCTTGAGCTTGAGGAGCATCAGCAGTCGTTGTAGAGGATGAAACAAATCGTGTCCCAGTACTTGAGTGCTCACTCCTACTGCTATTCATGGATTCTTCTCGAATGACTGAAAGATGTTTATTTCTATAGACAGAGAGTGGCGAAGACCGGCTCATCGCCCCTTCCGCGTTATCCGTGGTGCCTCCGACTTGTCCTCGAACTCCCTGCTCCGTCGTCGACTTCGACGTAATAGCACTATTACGAGGACTACCTACAATTGGAGGAGTAGTGGCCCCTCCTCGAGAGAACTTGCGCCGACGTGGCCTCGTCACTGCGTCATTGGACGCCGACCGCGCCGCTGCTCCCCCATCCCGTGCGTAATTACTGGAAGGTAAGAGTGCTGAACCAGTGGTTTGTCTGGTGTCCCTGCCATCTAAGAAGTCGTTACTTCGTGACCTTGTAAAAACTCCCGTTCGTCTCGATGACGTTGCGCCTCTCTGCTGGTCCTGAAGATGCTCTCTAGTACCTGAAGAAGACGAGCCTCCTCCTACACCTACTCCTTCGTCTGAAAGTCCTCCTCCAACATCTATATTAATTGAATGCATAGTACTATCCCGGTCCCGTCTCGGACTCAGTTCTAGTGCGTCCCGGTCAGCGTGCAGCTGAAAATTCATGTGATCCTCCAAGCGGAAATTCCTCTCCCACTCCCTGGTAGTGAAAAACTCGGATGACATAAAGCTGCTGGTGTAGAACCCTACTGCGGCGCTCACTGCGCGAGCCACCACGTCAGGCAAACCCGAGTGGTCATCGTCGCCAAAATCAAAACTGTCCGAAACACCCTCTTCCTTGCAGTAGCCGCCCAAATCCACGCCGCCGACCATGCTGTTCAGAGCTGTCGATCCGAACGAGGAGACTACGCGCGTCCTCTTGCTCGTCGTATGTCGTCCTCCAGCTGCACTACTGAGCACTATGCGACTTGAGGGAGAAGATGAATCAGCAAATCCAGTAGCACTACTCAGCATCGAGGTAGACGTACCAGAGCGATACGAGGCACCTCCGAAATGTACGTGAGGAGAAGCTGTACTTCCTTTACTTGGATTCGGTGCCCCCGATAGTTTCCTTCTTCTCAGACCTGAACTTGTACTTGAGGTCCCGACTCCTGCAGTAGTATTACCCGCAACAGTAGAATCCAACATTGAGGATGAGGTAGCACCTCCGCTCCCAGTGTCACCTTGATAGCCTCCCAAGCCAGCTACGAGAGTAGAGGGAGCACGCTGGGAAGATGATGTTGAAATTACATTTCTATCTACTTCTTGACCTCCACGACGTATCCTCTTCGTTACTGCTGCTGGACTGGTACTGGATGAGGCCTGAAGTTCCTCTTCTAGCAATTCTTCTAGCAAGAGTTCACCTCCAGATGTATCTGATGCCCTAGGATCGCCTAGCACATCGAAGTCCAGGGGATCTTCGTCTTCCTCATCTTCTTCCTCCTCTTCCTCTGATAAAGACTCGTCATAGGTGGATCCGCCAAATGGGTCTATCATCCCGTCATCCTCAGCATCCGCTATCGCTTGCTGCTTAAAGTTTTCGTCCTGCTCGATCAGGAAGTCTCGTTCGTCCTCCAATATTTGCGTCCCAAAGAGCAACCGTCGCCAATTGAGGGGGAGGTAATGCACCAGCGGTTTTCCCACAATCTTCCGGAACAAATCCAAGTATTCTTGGTCGTTCTGTGATGTGAGAGGTTGGAGGAAGGAACGTTAAGCTTAAGTGTGGTCGTTGTTCTGTAATTATGTCAGACTTCTAGTACGATTGCACGACCAAGCATAACAAATCCAAATATTTCCAATCTAAAAATAGTACCTGCACGATGTAGTTGATTTCTTCTCTTGTCATGTTTTGGTTCGACACTAGGAGCCCTACTCGCATGAGCTTCTTGGCCATCTGCAACCTTTCGAGCGAGGTAGTAACCACCATGTCGTACACACTTTGTTTTGCCGTGTCACTCACCGCCAACTGTGCCACCTGTTGCACGGGCATCACGAGTGACAAAAGACCCCGCTCTTGCACTAGCGAGAGCGCTTTCAGCACGAATAAAGACACGCCAAGCAGCACCACGACGAACATCGGATTCTGGACCAAGAAGAGCGTAATCGGTAAAAGGATGAGCAAGGCTCCAATCGTCTCAAGCCTTAGTCGTGCGATAGACTCGATCTGAGAAACCACTACAGGTAACAGCGCAAGAACGCTACTTCTATCGTCCTCGTCGAACCTTCGGGTAAGGTGTTTCATGTTGTGCTTGTTCGACCTGGGAGCAGCAGCCTTGACGATACCCCGACGAGCCTGAGCCCCTACCTCTACAGCCGGTCCGTCGGATGCCATGCCTGACGCTGACGCTGCGCTGAATAACATCTTCTTCCAAGTCGTGCTCACTTATAATGTATTCTCAAAAAAAGACTAAAACTACACTACAGACTGTCAACAATACCTTCTACGGTCCGACTCAATGAATTAGGATAGGATAGGAGTTAGCTCACCTGCGACGACAAGGTAAGCGTATAGGCATGATGCGCCATGATCAATGAATTAATTACAACAAGGAGCTACTCTCTTTATGCGGAGAACTTAATTAATTACATGCATGCAAATCCTGTCAAAATAAAAGAAATCAAGAAGAATTCAGGTGAGCCAAAAGTATGAATACGTTGCTAGAATGCCTTGTGGTAACAGACAAAAACAAGGATTATGATGGGGAAAATACCATTTGGGATCACTGTTTCGGTTGGACATACCATTCTTCCTTCTTTCTTCATGGAACTTATGGTGAATTGGATTCACATAGCTTGGTTCTAAGGTCCGTTCTTGGAAGAAAAAATAAAAGTATTAATTCGTATAAGACAAAAAATTTGATTGCTCTCAACAAACCACACACAAATACAGAGATCAACACTCGTAGTGAAGATGGACTCAAACAGATAATTTGTTTTATAGACTCTTATAGGGTATTCTTTTCTTCGTACTACATGCGTAGTTGAACACTGTAACAAAAACAGAAACTTTGGTTGTTCTCGGAACAGATCGCGTAGCGAAGCTAACTCCAAATTTCATAACAATTCAGTCATCTCTGGAAATTCTGTAACTGTCATCTTTGGCTCTCTCCAATTTAATAACTTGTCTCTGGTACGCTGAATCGCACAAAGCGTTCTTTGTCAATGAGTATTGGAGTCGGTTGCTTGAGTAACATAAAAATTTTGAGTAGATTTCATTTGTATATACGACGGACATGGATGACTGACTAGTGACTACGAATTGCACTGATCGTGATCCTCATACATAGACACAATAAAAATACGACAACTACAATCTCCCCACTTCATCCGCGAAACAGAAATGCTTTCGGATTTCCTCTGGCGTCGGAACGAAATGCTGTGGGGAGCCGTAAACGAAGTAGTCCCTCGTAAATTAGACACCTTCCAAATATTCTCATCTGAAGGTGCATCTTTGACGCTTCTTCCTCTTGAAAATGTGGTCAAAGATGCTTCTGTTAAAGGTTGCCACATTATACATTCTTCAGAACATCCCCCACCTGTTTCCTACTAGAAAGAGAGTGCTGGATGGTTGTGGAGGATGTAATTGGTTAACAACAACAACCCTTATCAGAATCAGTATGAGGATGAATTTATCTTTGGGAGAGCCTTAAGTGAAAGCTTCCGTTAGTATCGCTGGATTGTTCCTCGCCTTTCGAAATTTCTCCAACGTTTGCCGAGCTCGAATGTGCGGAAAGATGTAGGCTAGACCAGTATAAAAACTCACGCTGTCGAAAGATTCGCGGACGCGCGGAAATACGAGAGGATGTAGACAAGACCTCTTGCTACTAGTAGTAGCCTCTTCGAAATAAATTAGAGGAGCTCGAATTATCAGAATATAATGCATCTCTTCTGTTGACCATATTAACCCTATTGATGTTCGAAGCCAACAAGAACATAGTGGTCTGCGAAGATGACGAACTATTTCGAGCCTTAAACGAACTCCGGCTGATGAGCTCCCATACCCTTCATAGCCCATGCTCTCGGCAACTACAGCATTTACATAGTCGCACATTGCTTGATGTTTGTCTCTATCAGAAGAACATACAGGAACCTCCATTCCGTCCTTTCTAACGCTTCTTGAATCCTGCTGCTCTACTAGTCCTTTTCTCTTCTGAATTCTCGCAGAAGGTAGCTCTACTAACGAAGTGTCCTGAGAACTTCTAGTCCTAGCGGTTGCTCCTGGAAGTAGCTTTTCATCTTCTCCTTCTCTATTGCTTTTCAACGCAAGTAACTGATCCGCTGACTTCGTGTTGTCACCGGAGGTACCGGATGATAGGCTCTCTTCTGTTCGACAACTGTTCGTTCTTGATGCCATCGTGGTCTTCGGATTCGCATTCGCAAGCCCTAGAATTTTCGCTAGGCCATCTTTTCCGTACAGCTTGTCGTAGATGAAAGACCTCTGCCAGTAGGTCCAGCTTTTCATCAACCTTTCATTCAAATCGAATGCTTTCTGCGTAACGGCTGCTTTATTGCGTTTTTTACAAAC
This sequence comes from Amoebophrya sp. A25, assembly GCA_905178165.1. NCBI lineage: Eukaryota > Dinophyceae > Syndiniales > Amoebophryaceae > Amoebophrya > Amoebophrya sp. A25. Next base: position 121,197 of record CAJINU010000003.1, on the reverse strand, counting down.
TGAAGGTGGCACGACTTGCTTCCCTAGTTCTAGTATCCACCATGGTTGTTCTTGAGTTATGCCTTGAAGATCTTGAAAGATAATTACCCTGATAAGTTTCTGCTTCGAAACTAACCACGGAACTCCATCTCCAATCAGGATAACTCTGTCACACTGGATAATAAAACACAACAACTACTTCAGCCGTAAAAAGATTTCATCTTCAGGCGCACAGGCAAGTAGTTCGGTCAAAAATTTTTCATCCTCCGCCAAAAACTCCAACAGAGTAGACGGATACTCAGAAATATCACGGTCCATGATAAAAATGTCCTCCTCTGGAGTCCCCAATTTATGCAAGGCATGGCCCATCTCGTGAAGTAAAGTGGCGACCCACTTTAGACCGATCATCCCATATCGCAGTCGCCCTTCAGCATTAGAACTCAAGGCAATTTCTTCCCCTCATTTCTCCAGAGTCGTGATTGATTGATTGAGTGATTGATGTACCTAGTAATATTCATGAGGTATTTATAGGGGTGAGAACGAAGGAAAGAGAAGAAAATGACCGGTGAAAATGAATTGTATCGAGCCTTAACAGAATCTGTGATCTCTGAAGATCCCGCAGGTGCAGTACTGCCAGAAACAATATGCCATGGGATTTGCATGACGGTGATTTCTTGATCACCAGATTTAGAGCTTGATCTTGAAAAGCATCTTGAAAAGCATACTGGGTGCCTTCTGTTTCCCCTTTTGAAGCAAAGCCTCTTCAGAATGCTTCGGAAGATGAATTAGGGTGAGCCTTAACAGATCTGAAGGCGTTGGGAGGCCTCTTTTCCCTCGGATCTGCAGTCTTTATGCGCACAGTGCCACTTATACCTCTATGAAACTTAGAAGGGATACTTAATTGATATAGATACAACTCTACGAAACTTAGAAGGAATAGCTTTGTAAGTTTTCAGTATACTTACTACTAGTACTTGATGAAATTATTATTTTTCTCAGGAGTCCCTCACTCGCTTTCGTTAGGAGGATTCTACTCCGGATCAACAGACGCACATCAAAATATTAACCAGTTTCCAGAAAATGAGAAAGGACCACGACCTGCCTTAATAATAGAAGCAGCTTCTGTGTTGAAAGGTAGTTTCGCGCTCCTGTGTTGAAAGACGGCAGGATCCATTTCGACGTGATAGATGATTTCTTGATCGGTCGAGCGTGCACGGTCGCAACGAAACTGCACTCCTAGCCAGCGTTGCAATAAAGCAAAGAGTGATTCAAAACGCGCGTCGAAAAAGAACGTTAGACCTCTCGTCCATACTTCATCTTCAAGCTGCATCCCTGAAGAATGGATAGAAGGATAAAATAGGACGCACCTAATCATACTTTTCAGGGAGGCACTTAAGGATACTTTTCAGGGATCCCGTCAAAGGGTTAACGACGGAGAGACTTAAAAGCATGCTGCTCAGCGAAACCATGTTGGAGTCCAGGTAAAGCGCCTCGGTTTCATAGAGCAGATCCGCCGCGAGCGGATCATAAAGCGCTGGTACCTTTTTGGCCGACGGTGGAAACAAAGAAGATGACGGTGCATTTTGATCTTGATGTTTTGAATCCTCGAGGCTCATCTTGTTCGCATCGTCCCTTGTTGACAAGGTTCCTCTAGGAGGGGCATGATTATGATTCGATGATCGTGGGACAATGTCGTTAGATGAGGTTGTTGTTGCACTTGAAGTTGCCGGTGTAGTTGTGCTTCTCCCTTCTCGGGCCGCGCCCATGGATCGGCCACCCCTAGTGACAGCTCGGGTTGAAGCTCCGCTCTCCCCAGCACTGCGATCAGAACGTGTAACAATAGTGCTCTGCCTTTCACCTCCAGTGGCCTCTAAGCGTCCCGGCACTTGCATACATTGCTTACGAAACCACGTAACGAAAAAGGTCTCAATATTATAGCTGTCAGCGGGATCGCAACGTCCTCCAGAAAACCTAACGCTCCTCTAGTGTGCAGAGGTTTCCAATAATTAGCTAGGCTGAGTGACATAGTGAAGATTATAAGAAGATCAATGCACGACAGATGCATTGGCGGTGCTCAAACTCATAATGCGGTGATCATAATCATCCATCTTCCTCCCAAGAACTGCGTCGTCTTCTTCTCCACGTCCTTCTCGTGCATGCAAAACCCGCCACAATGCATTTCCGCAACGCTCTCAGCAGAGGAAGTGGTTACACGCAGTGGATTAGAACTCCTAGTAAAGCATCGCCTCATCATCATGGCGTCTCATGTAGCCCTCCTCAGCTACTGACAAGACGGAACCGCCACTTCGATGCACGAAGCAAAAGGTCGAGAAGAGTATGAGTATCTCCTATCGCTATCACGACTAAATCTACTACTGAATACAACGTAGTCGGGAGAAGTACACGCCAGTGGATGGCAAAAGAGGTTAGGTTCGGTCAGGTTAGGTTAGGTGTGGACCCACTAGAAAAACTAGCAGTAGCAGACATAGTTCGCTAATGAAGAGCCAAAAACTAAACTACGACCTAGAGCTGGTGCTTTCAGGAGGGTGTTGAAATTCTGCTGATCACACGGACACGATACTCGTATGGGATAAGGTTTAGATTTGCGATTAAGAACAAACAAGACGGACTATCATTGAAGACTAGTACAAGATCGATAAGTAAGCACACTTAATAAGTTTGGTGGAAGCACACTTAATAACATTCTCATCACTTTCGGTTCATTCGACAGAGAGAGCATCAAAGGTGACGTCATATGTTGGAATTCCTAAGATCAAATGGTTATTCTTGATGAAAACTATGAAGTTTTAGCTTCTTTTCACCTACTATAGTGCCTACTTATTTGGTACTAATGCATGACATGTGTGTGTCCCTCTCGCAGTTCCTTCATGACAACCAGCTAAGAGACAATATTGTACAGACGTTATGGACTAACCGCTTCCTGTACAACGAAGATTAGTCATAGAGTTTAATCTGAAGATTTGAGTCAATTTTGATTGTGGATGAAAGCTCTTCGTCAGGAAAGCTCCTAGTTCTTGAACATGGTAAATCGTAGGGGCAGTAGCGTAGTTTGTTAAGGAGATTCAGAACTCCCCCCTACGCCGGTAGCTACGCGGAAAATATGTAGGCAGGTACTGACTTATCTGCGCTCACTTGTACAATACGCAGGTAGGTTTGGATATATCGGAACTCGCCCGCGATACAAAAAAAAAAAAAGGAAATGAATTCAATTAAAATGGAATATAACTGAAAATTCTTGGATATCCCTTCAAATTGACAATTTGAATTCCAATTCAACGAATAACTCAACAAATATCTCACTTCTACTCAACTTAGGAAGTTACATGACTCTCAAATGTCAAAGAAACATATCAGAACAGGTTTAGAATCAAGACTTCTAAAACCAAACTTCTGAATCCATTTCATCGAAGTTTCAACGCTAGCTTGAGGATAACCTGCTAGAGAGCAGCTAAACTGGGGTGGATCCTTCGTCGTCTTGACGATTTGGAGTCATGATGGGTGCATGCCTATGCTTGAGCGAAAATGGCTATCACCTAGTATTTGGACTCTGTAACTAATCTCTTTCCTCATGATGAAGCATCACGTATCGCATGAGGACACCTAGATCGAACTAATTTCAACAAGCCCGCTTAAGAGTGCCGACATAACTTGACAGGCACGAATGACATCGCTCCATGCTTTGTAGATGCCGTTTTTTTCGTCGAAAAAGTGAGCAGAATGAGCACCCGCAACCTTCAGTCGCGTTTCAGGAACTGTGCAAAGCTGCAAAATGTCCTTCACTATTTCGTTCGTCATTGGAGTTTACACCATTGCATTCCTGCGATTCATTCCTGTCTTTCTACAATCGGGAAGTAGTAGTACTAGAAGGTCCTCGAATATAGATCTTATAATATGGGGTATGATGCAATGTTGTTGTAACCCTTAATGTCAACGGTACCGGAAGCAGTCTATCCTCGGATACTGTTGCTGTCGTTTCAGGCACTGCAATCAGCTTTTGTAATCCGTGAGAGACGAATCTCTTTAGCGGTCCTCCACTACGCCAGTTCCATACCCAACGACCGAGTCTCCCTTTCGCATGCAAGCGCATGAAGGTCTGATACTCGTCCCATGGTCTACCACCGGCGGTGCTGGGCGCAGGAGTTAGAGATGTAACTAATATTGTCAATAGGGACTAAGAATATCTGAACAAACGAGAGATGTAGCTAATGACAAAAGTGATAAAAGAAGTGTGCCTACACGAATAGAGAGTGAGAAGAGTACGTGCCAACATGCATAGAATATTCCTCCATTTCGCTGCGCGTTCTAACCCTCGTAGATCAGCCTCCTTGAAGAACAGGGTCTCCTTCGCGCTGCTTTTTTGTGCTTTTTGAACCGCCCAGCCAAGTCTGACTTTTGCTCCATGAACACGGAGGTCAACACTTGTTGCATCCCTACCACGCAAGGCTTGAGCTCCAGCTAGCTCACGCGTTCTAGCAGGACTCGCATCAGGCGTAAGCAGGGTGATTGGCGGTACACTAAAATCATCACGACGTTGATTTTCTATGGTTTTTGCACGAGCAAGGAAGTTCGGTAGCAAAAATTTCCCAACCTTTGACTTCCTAGCTGCATCGGCAAACTTCGGATTCAAAACCAACCCCTGGACAATGTTGTCCCTCAGGCCGAACAACATCCTCGTGAACCCGGCTGAGCACAAGATTCTGCGCTCTTAGGTCAACATCGGAAGTGGTACGGCTACTGGTGCTACTGTCATATGTCAAGCCATCTTTTCCGAAATTGAAGATCAGTTGCGTGTCTTTTTAGTCGTCAGTGAAGATTGCATAATTGTAGTCATTTATAAAGTAACAGAAAGAAGAACCTTAACCGACATCAACGGCGGATAGGTGAAGTAGAACATGCAGATCCTGATCCTGGTGCCGGAAACTAAATATTCATCGTAAAACCAGATCATCAGACCCTTGCAACAAGAAGATCATGGGATCGCGTTCACAAGCTCGTCATTTAGAAGTAGTTTCATCATTGCTGTAAAATCTTCCCAGTGAGTATTCCTCTCCTTCCATACCATACCGATCGCGTTCACAAGCTCGTCATTTAGAAGTAGTTTCATCATTGCTGTAAAATCTTCCCAGTGAGTATTCCTCTCCTTCCATACCATACCGAGCGCGTTCACAAGCTCGTCATTTAGAAGTAGTTTCATCATTGCTGTAAAATCTTCCCAGTGAGTATTCCTCTCCTTCCATACCATACCGAGCGCGTTCACAAGCTCGTCATTTAGAAGTAGTTTCATCATTGCTGTAAAATCTTCCCAGTGAGTATTCCTCTCTTTCCATACCATACCTCTGTTAGTAATCTCGCTCCTCTCATACATCATAGTGCAAGCCTTAAGCAGTCTGTTGCCGGGCTTCGGCACGTAGCCCAAAATGCCCTACAGTCGCGCTGCGTCTGAAAGTGGCGTCACTTTATGCCGTAACTCAGTGACAGTGATAATTAATGCCCTTTTAGTTGTAATACGAAGCCTGTACCATGTCGAAATGTACTTGGTCTCCTGTGCAGCTTCTATCCATTGGGAAAAATCGCAGTCTCTCTCATGGAGCGAATTCCTATCCATGTCAAATATCGATGCAGAAACGACCTATCTATTCCCTGTAGTATGCCCGAAGCTAGAGCTTTTACAGCTTTATTCAGTAGTTTCGAGTACAAATGTAAAACTAAGATAACGCTCCTAGAAAATGTAGATATCGACATGTTGTTTGCATCTTAAGCTGCAGATGTCAGAAATATGTAGAAAAACTGCTACTTTAAGAGTTCACTGCATTATGTGCATTTGATGCAATCACTTGGTGAAACTTTGAAGAATATCTGAGAATCTTGATCGTATCACATTGAAAGTTCTTTCAGATGGAGCTTCTAATTGTGTGAGTCATCCCATGCTATTGCCAAGCCATACTTACAGTCCTACTTGATGTGTCATCTTCAAATGTGGGTGGACTCTAGGTTTAGATTCAGAGAGAAAAGTGCACTATTTGGAATGTCAGAAAGAGTGGACCATCAGGAAATGAATTCGAAAAAGTTGGGATAAATCGAAACTTTTTCGAGGATTCAAGAAGAAGAATTGAAAATATTTCAACAAATTGAAATTCAAATTGAATTTCCAAAGCTTCTCAGTTACGTGTCCATATCCCTTGTGTCCATATCCATTCAGCATCCCGTGACATCCCAAAGCATGGCGTTTCCTCCCACGACGAACATTAGAGATGGACGCATCAACTGGATCGATCCGATCCAACTACTTACATGACGTACTCGATTCTTTTCTTGTCATCATGCACTAGGGATGTAGGGATGTAGGGATGTCCAAGTTTTATTCACACATCAAACACCAAGATGAACCGTAAAGGCAAAAGGCACTTATCGGCATTGTAACCTTCCTTGATCAGCCTGCATTCTTTCTGGTTCGTATAAATCGCGCCACATAACGGATCTGGGCCAGCCTCGTTGTAGTCGGCGCCTGAGAGTAGTAGTAGTAGTAGTGACTGACTAGCAAACAGACTGGTAATTAATAGCGACTTCTTCCTGGACTCTTCTTCAAAGACGACTACAAACACTAAAACGTACAAAGCTTTCTGCATTCGTTGAAGACTGCCTTTCCTGGATCGAAAGAAGGCAGACTTTCCACCCGAATTACTTCCGTCACATTACATCTCGTTCCGTTGTGAGTCTTAGAAGAAGGGTCTCATTGGTGCAGAAGAATTAGTGGGAATATGATTCATTTGTTCTACAAAATTTGATTTAAGAAGACGTAGAGGTAGACGGTGTTGTTACAAAATGTAAGTGTAAGACAACTCATGCGTGCCCATCTACCTACGACTGTCAAATTTTAGTCGCCTTATAAGGGTCGGCTCCGCAAACACCGCATTGCACTCCACTTGCGCTGCCGCCGTCGCATTGCCAGTCTCTGTCGAATTCGTGCTGTGTTGATTCAAAGTGAAAATAGAATAGATAGAGCTATTGCGGTTGGACAAAAGCCTGTATTGATGATGTCAATCTATTCGGCAAAAGCATGTATCAATGGTACTATCGGTGGATGTAGTAGATATAGAGAAGCGTAGGAAACACTTAGAAGATAGTACAGAACAAATTGTTTACGTAGTACGTACTTATACAGATACAGAAAAAAAGCGTGTACGTACCCTGGATCTTGTCTGGCCGCCAACCAACTTTAGACTCGGTCTTTGTTTCGGATGACAGCCGCTTCAACGCAAATAATCCACAACAACGACGACAAAAACGCAACCCGCAGCATTCTTGTGGACCACGAAGGACAAATTCATTCTTGTACAACAACAAGTCTTCTCTTCACGACTCACAGAATCAGAATGATGAAGAAGCCACAATCTAGTTTTGCACCTAATCCACGACCTCTCAGTGTCCACTGACCTAATTCAAGAAAATGATCAACCATCGATATTCCTCTACCGCACTCCAAATGGCAACATGTCAGCAGACTCACCGGCGTCGTTTGAGGTCCTTCTAGCAACATGTCACCAGATCGATCGGCGTCGTTTGAGGCCCTTCTATTCATGAAACCTTCGATTAAATATGTTGAAGCCCTCCTGTCACGGTCTAGCGTGTGTCTGATGTATCTCCCATGCTTTCTCAGCCCACCTTTGTAGAAACATTCATAAGTAGGTGTAACAACACGCTAGGAATCTGTTCATAGAAATTAACACTGCACCTACTATGCAAACTATTACGTTGAATCATTTACTTTTACGGAAGAGGACTGCAACTGCTTTGCAAACTTCAGCTGTACAACGATAGACACTTCTTGCTTCAACTTTTTACTAACTCAACGCTATGCAGATTGACTTCTGAAACCAAGCGCATGATGATCTGCTTGCACTTATACATGCAGGCCTACTAGTGCCATTGAGTGTTGATTCTGATTATTATGCATCGTAAATCAAGTACCTCAACGATATAAAAAAACGTTGTCATTAATATGCAACACACTGTCATGAACATTTTTCCTATTGATATCGGCTATAGAGGCGTTCTCTCGAAAACCTTTATGATCGTGGTAACTTCATGTTGGTATGAATGGGTTGGGTTAGGTTGTGGATCCTGCACGTCGAGCTCCGCCGGCACCTACTCGAATCATAATACAGTTACCATACTCAACATGTCAACCGGCTATCTGTCTTTGAAAAGAGACTTCAGTTGTTTAGCAACCTGCCTTGCTTTCGGCGTCGTATGAAGCAGAACCGGCATCCGCTTGTAATGTTCCTTCATCGGAGCGTTATTCCGAGGCGTACGAGGCTGCTTCCGTACGTTTTCAAGTAATGAAAGCAAGTTGTAGGAGGACAGAGGCGGAGGAGGGTGCGTGGTTCCTGCAAGAAACAAGTAGGTGGCTATAGGCTTGATACTCATCATCAATACCTCCAATCAAATATCATCCGAAGTACTTACCAATATACAAATCATATCGTGGTCATAAAATCGAGAATTGCTTAAACTGTATCTGCGGTCCTTTAGCAGGTTTACCAAAGGAGAGAAGCTGTGCCGCCCCTACAATGTCGCTAGCGTGACTGCTACCAAGCGACCCCGGCTTGTGAGATCCTTGAATGCTACCAATATCCTCCCGCTGTCCTCCCAGTCCGCCTCCGCCTCCGAACCCTAAACCCTTAGACCTGCCGCGCTCGCATCCCTGACTGCATCCCCTCCCCCAGTTTCCCCTTGGATGATGAAAAGGATGCTGAAAAGGATGCTTCAGCGGGAGCCTTAATATTCTCATTACCTCCACTATCCCTCTTCTTCTTTGATGAGGATGCTAAGAGACGACCAAAATCGGCGGCTGTGATTCTAGTCTTCCGTCTTGCCTGCATCGAAACGACTGCATCGGTTTCGTCGAAGGAGAGGTCGGAGGCGGACAATGGAGCCATCCCAGATCGAGGACGAGGGTTAGAGAAAGCTAGGATATTAGTATTTATAGGGTTAGCGATGGCTTGTGAAATCCTTAAGGGACTCCTTTAAGTGGCTTCCTTAAGGAAAACGGTTTTCCTTAAGGGATTTCTATTACGAAAAGTTACTATAACTTTCCTTAAGAGGAAAGATTTCCCTTAAGGAGGGCCCTTAAGGAAAAGCTGTTATAGCCCTTGGCTAATATTAGCGCCCTCCTTAAGGGATTCTGAAGGGCTCAAAAGGCTCTCTAAAGCACTTGCGTTGCTAGTGCTACGAGTTCAAAAGCACCGCGAACGCCACGTGTTAACGTGTTCGCGGCTGCTAGTTTGTAGGCTACTCACGTACACCAGCCGCATCAATCTGCAGCAGGACACCACGCGCCCACCCCGCCCCAGCGAATCGCCCCAAAGAACTTCCAACCGCTCCCCTTGTTAAATATCGCCCAGCGCCTTTATTTTTTTTCAAAAACTTCAGGGAGGCCATTCAAATACAGAGAAAACGAAACGACCCCCCTGAAGTTTTTGGGAAAAAGTTAGCTCGCTCCCCTTCCGCGACTACCTTCCGCACACAACAACCGACCACAAGAGCGCGCGGCATCCCTTGGAGATGGTTAGCCCGTGTGTGCATTTTTATTAGCACAAAAGTAGGAGAATTGTAAGGGAGAGGGCGAGCACTTGAAAGGGCAGAGGCTGGCGAGCGTCATCACATTGACCCACGAGAAGGCCAAAGATATCCAGTTCTGTGCTTGAAAATCGAAGCCGTGGAGGATGTCGATGCTTGTGTGAATGATAGCCGGAAGCACTTGCATCGCTGAAGGGTGGACCCTGGTGAGCATCATCATACTCATGAGAAGGCCACAGATATACATAACTGCGCGTGAAAGTCGAAGCCGTTGATGATGTCGATGTGTGTGAGAATGATAGCCATGAGGCCGCGCATGTCTGAAGGGTGGACCCTTGCGACCGTCATCATATCCATGAGAAGGCCAAAGATATACATCGCTGTTTGTGAAAGTCGAAGCCGTTGAGGATGTCGATGTCTGTGAGAATGATAGCCGTGGGGACTTGCGTGTCTGAAGGGTGGACCCTGGTGAGCATCATCATATCCATGAGAAGGCCAAAGATATACGTCTCTGTGTGTGAAAGTTGAAGCCGTTGAAGATGTCGATGCCTGTGAGAATGATAGCCGTGAGGACTTGCATGTCTGAAGGGTGGGCCCTGGTGAGCGTCATCATATCCACGAGAAGGGCAAAGATATACATCTCTGCGCGTGAAAGGCGAAGCCTTTGAGGATGTCGATGCGTGTGAGAATGATAGCCGTGACGACTTGCATGTCTGAAGGGTGGACCCTGGTGAGCGTCATCATATCCATGAGAAGGCCACAGATATACATCTCTGCGTATGAAAGTCGAAGCCGTTGAGGATGTCACCTCCCCAGCCTTCCCTTCTTTGACACAGTGGGAGCCAGCTTCCCAGCCTTGGCGAGCAGACTTGGCGACTTTTTTCGTTTGTCTTTCTGTCTCTTAGTAGTCAATCTGTCTAGTTGTTAACCTATGCCCGGCGCAGCGGGCCCTTGATGGGCCCGCTTTCTGGGCATGTACATATATTATAGTAACGACTTCTGCGGACCAAAGCCATGCCATATTTCCACTTCTCCCCAAGCCCATTGGCTCATCCGCACCAAAAGGCGACGCTAACACACTTCCACGTTTCTTCTTGTCCCTGCCAGTGGGAGATGAAGGTCCCCCAACTAATTGGCCAAGGGCAGATGCCAAGTTACCCCCAAGGCCGTCGGTGGCTGGCTCGGTTTCTGGCGTAGTTTGCCGTGGTGCGGCAATGTCGCGGCGCTGGTTCATCAGTTGGATCTGAGAGATCATTTTTTTTTTTTCGAATTACAAAATTATTCCTCGTGAAAAACTGTAGTTATAAAACACACCTCTACTAGCATTCAAGTACCTGAGCAGCCCCTCTTGGGCTCTGCTGCGGTGAGGTCGGACTACTTTTCTTCGCGGATGCTAAAGGACTATTCCTTTTGGAAACCACGTCCACCATATTCGTCTCTACTGCTAAACCACTAGCCGCACGCTTCATTTGCGCCATCTTCTTCATTTTCTCCGCTAAAGCAGAAGACACAGGAGCGAAACTCGCTGATTTATTAAGTAGGTTTTCTTTATCAGTAGCGTTCAAAGCTAAAGGAGTCCTTTCGTTTCGCCCACTAAGCATAGCGGTTCCGCTCTTAGCTTTGCTCCACAATTTAGCTGCAAAATTCGTCACTCCTGTCCTAGCGAAGGACTTTCCGCCACCTCCGTCCGTCATGTCTTTCGCTGCCAGATCTCCCGTTGCTCCTCTAGAAACACCATTCTTGTTCCCCATAGTCGAAGCTCCTCTTGAAAGACCATTTTTGGGACTATTTCTACCATCTTGTTCTGCGTCGGGTACAACTGTGGACATTTTCTTCATCGCAGCTGTGGCAGAGGTATTCGCTGTAGACGTCGATGTGAGTTGTACATTCGAATCCCCTTGTGAACTCCCCTGCAAAAGCGATGCAGCAATCTGATTCAAGAAGCTCTCGGCTTTTTTCGGACTCTGGTTTTTAGAGAGAGGAGATGTTGTTCTGTAGACGGACAAGCTTCGTCCTTTGTTGTTCCCTTGTGTTGTTTTTGCTTGTGAATAAAGCCTTGGCGTACATTTAGATGCCTTACATCTACTTAAATGGTACTATGATACTTTCACCTTACTGTCTTCTTCAAATTTTCAAATCCCAAAACTTCAGATCAAAGGGATATCCAAGAAATTTCAGTTTTATCGATTTTAATTCAAATTCATTTCCTGACGTTCAGCTTTTCATTTCCAAATCAAACTTACTTCATTCGAAGCCAAATCGTCAAATTATGCACCTTAGTTGCCAGAGCTGGCATATGGTATCATTTTGGATAGCAGAAACATGCTGGCTAAGGCCTTCTCAACATCAGACATGTCAAAGGTTTCACATTTTGGATCTAAGAAACTTTAGAATGCATCAATTTTAGAGTCAAATCAAGGTCAAAAAACAATAAGATAAACTAAGCCAGAAAGCCATAATCTTCCTGACGAATTCTTGACGATCCTTGCGCTTCGCCAACGTCTTCAAAAATGTTAAATTCCACGTGTGGCTTTGTTGCTGGAGGCGAGGCGAGCCATCTCGACGCTTGCGTTCTGCACTGGTGGGCTTCTTACCCTGGAGGACATGAAAAAGGGGATTTGCTAGTACTTGTCATGTGCTGAGCGCACGGTGAGGAATACTAGGTAGATACAACATATGTCTTCTTTTTTCTGGAATTATAAACTGCAGAAGGGAATGCTTGTCTTGCTGAGACTACATCAAACACTTCTGAATACAGTTCTCCTTTCATAAAGATGAGGAGACCCATTTTCACTGCCAGCACTCCTCGGCCGCCTACTTCCCGCACCCTTTCCGCCGCCCTTAGTGCCATCTTCAAATCGAACAACCTGTAGTACTTCACCAACACTACCAGGAAGACCAATCGCCACTTTCCTCTCACCAACTACAGCAGCACTAGTGTTCTCTGTCTCCGTCGCTCCCTTCTTCTTCTGTACACCAGCGTCCGTCGGTGGCACATACCCTTTAGACACACTACCATCACCGTAGAGAGCCTCCAACCTTACCAAATCCACCGCATTCGGAAAGAGGTTCATAGCCTTCAGCAAATGAGCTCCATGCTTCAAACGGTCTACAAGATTAGAGCTCGCCGTATAATTCATCTTGAGATAAGTACATCCTGGAACTCTTTTCCCCTTGAGAAGCTTACCCAATATGCCTCGGATTCGGAACCGGAAGATGGATTAGGTGAAGCCTTAATACTGAGAATCTTCTCCAGTGTTACCACTGCGCTGCAATCCGCCTTAGTTTTGCACTCGTAGAGACTAGGTCTCAACAAGGCTTCCTCCACTGACACACGCAGAGAGATGGGCTTCGGAAACAGATCAAAATCCGCATATTGTCTCCGGAAATAGCGCAAGTTATCATGGAAAAAGATCCGCGCGGGAGGCGAATCACTCGAGCGCTGACTTTCGCGTAGTAACCCAAGCAATTGCCGCACGCCACCACGATTTTTCTCTGCTAGTTGCGGACGATCTGAGGTGAGAGGAGAAGTGCAGCCCATGAGAGGTTCTAGTACAAGTAAAAAGTGTTCTTGAGTTATAATGAAGATCATAGAGTGATCTTGTACAACTAGGTAGTAAATGTATAATACGTCAATCTCTTGCGCCTAATTCCGAAGAAGGAACATTGGCATTCATTGTGTAAGAACTACCTTCCGGCGCTAATGCACTCATCCCATGCGGTGGACTGAATCCACTGCTCATAGGACTAGTCAACCCGCTACTTTGATCTCCGCCTCCGGGACTACTCCCGGCTCCACTTTGAGGACTCCTAAACAACGCCGCCATGTCCTCATCTGGCGCTACTGCTACTGACTCCCGCCTTATCCTCAACTTATTCAGATGTCGAGTCGTCCCACGCCTCAAAAGGAAGCGCTTTGCGTTGTCTGCAGGGTTGAAGAGTTTTCGAGCGAAAAACAGCATTTCATGGACGTCAGGATGCAAACCTTCGACTAACAAGATGCGTCGTTTGCGATCGGAGAGTGAGAAACCACTCAGAACGTCTAGTCTAGTGCTATATTTCTCCTCCTCCGCGAGCTGGCGGCAGACGACTTCCGCCTGCGACACTTGCATGACCTTCGCGTTATGCTTCACAATACAGGTTAATAGTGCGTTCCACAAGGACATGGCCGTGGGATTAGAGATGCGACATCATGCCAGACTCATGTTGATCAATATAATGATACTTTGATTCCAATATTCAGAATTGGTACATCCAGTTATGACACAACTACCCGTTTGCTCCATAAGTGATACAGGTGGTGTCGCTGGTACAAGTACACGACTAACACCCGCCTCCGCACCCCCGGCAGCGCCAGGATTTCCATTTTCACCCACCACCATCCCACCTACCCCATTGATGCCTCCCTCTCCTCGTCTCGGACTCCGCACACGCTTCGGCGACATCAAGGGACTGCGAACAGGACTGCTCCGAGTTCTATTTCGCCCTGGACTTCGGGAAGGACTACTCTCACGCAGCAAATTCCGTACATACGTTGCAGACGCTGGTCGCACAATCTCCTCTTCGTTGGGAATTACGATCACAATAGTAGCGAAGTTACCACCACTTTCTTCAGCCGAAGCAATTGGAGGAGCAGGTTGACCGGCTGCCCTGCGAGGAGGCACTACTAACGAAGATGTTTTACCAACTACAGCGTCATTTGTGGATGTCTTCGCCCCACGCCCAACAACGTGGCCTAAAGCAACGTCAAATAAAATTTCCTCCGCTGGAAAAACTGCATCAAAGAAAGTGCTGTTGTCTAGAGAAGGAATCTCCTTCTCAACCAAAGTTAGCGATCCCTTGTTTGCGTCTACCGTTGTCGTTTCTGGTACAACAGGAGTGCCAACCATTGAAGGTTGTTCTTTACTCCCGCCACGTTCCTTGTTGCGAATGTTAGAAATAGAATGTGCTTTAAGATGAATGAACAATAGTGCTCTCCTAACTGCAGTGTCTTAGCTAGTTTCACATTACACTGCTTAACCTGCACATGCTCTACACCGAGACTGAAAGATTGAAGAACCTAATAAATCAAAGAGAAGTTGTTATCTCTTTGTCATAACACTTCCCAGTAAAGCTTTTTCCTTGCTACTTCTCGATGCCTCTTTGCTTCCGTGCTTTAGCAAAGCACGCAAAGCCGCACGCTCTGCACGCTCCTTACTGTTTTTCTTGACATCGAAGAGCTCGTGGACTGCCAGTTTCTGTTTACAGAAGCCTTGTTCAGCATCAACAAGATCCCGATACCGCGAAGCCGGCAACAAAGACACACTGTGCGAGAAAGGCCCACGAGCGCGTGCTAGCTCAGGAAAGTGCAAAAGACACTCTTTGAGGGCGTGCTGCGGCTGCGGGACGGGGACGAATTATGAAAGAGAGCTTTTAGTAGACGTGCAATGCGATCGATATACAACAGCTCCGTCGACAAGGTCATGCTAGACCTGTGTAGTACAGATGAAGCCTAAAAATTCCCAATAATGAACACGCGCACTTGCGCATAATCAGATTCAGTCCAATGCCATAACCCTCCTTGTTCCCCAAAGGTCCCCCCGTCCTCCTTTCTCGAGAAGAAGACCCGCAGCTGCAACTTTCGAAACAAAAAAAGCTCTTGGTAACTCCCAAACCTCTGTAATTTCAGCACACGAGCATTTTCGCGTCCTAGTTGTTGACGTACGAGATTCGGCGTATTTGGGATGCCTCCAACCGAATCATCCTGCACCTCGTATCCACGCAAATCTGAAAGAAACCAAACGGCTGTAAGCGTGGCACCGGAAAGGACTTTGGTTTCTTCCAAGAAGGTGACTTCGATTCGGTCGATGCAGTGCTCCTCGAGAGTGAAGTCGTCGAATCTCTGGACGATAGGATCGTCACGTCCTTGTTGTGCAGCAGGTGTTCCAGCACTGAACACCTCGGTACCTGATTGACTAATGCGCACTTTTCTACCGCTGCTGCTCTCTCGCCGACCTTTTAAGGAAACTACTTTCGCATAGGGTGCTGTTGAAGAAGAGCTTCCTCCTGCATGTCGTGTAGATCTTGGCCTACTCTTACTACCCTTGCCATCGTTATTTTTAAAAACTACCTCCGACTCCTCATCGCAAGTGTCATCGCGTAAAATATCTCGTACTGAGATACTAAACGGATTCATCATCTGATGGGCTAGACTACTACTCAGAGGTTCCGACAATTCTGCCCCTATCTCCCAATATCGTATGCCTTGAAGCCTATTTTAGAGCAACGCCATTTTTAGCACCCTCCCGCGCATCCTTGGCTGGTTTTCAAGTAGAAAAAGAGCCCTGGATGGTACTCAGATTGCTCTCTTGGTTGCCTTAACTTTGATCTCCTCCCGTCCCCGTGTCTCTGACGATTTCAACGAATTTTCTTGATACTTGTGGTTTTCCTGCGTCTGCTGCTCTGTCTCCTTTTTCTGGTACATTACGTTCTCCTCCTTCTCCTGTTTCTCCTGACTTTCCCCAACCCCCATTTTCTTCTTCATCTTCTTCTTCCTCCTCTACTCCTTCCTCCCTGACCTGCTCGGTAGAACCCCCTAAAGAGTCTCTCGACTGATCCATGGTCAATAGCGGCAGTAAATCTAAGGAAAACTTCTCTATGCTGTTTTTAAAGTGTGCCGTTCCAGCACGAGCGAAATTACGAAGGAAGTCTACACCTACATCGCCCAAAGAAAGCGACGTCTCGTAACCGGCTATGAAACGAGGAGGGGTCAGATTGTTCCTGTTCTTGTGGTCGTCATGTTAGGGGTTGAAAGTTGGCATCTCTAGCTCGCATATCTGTGGCTTTCCTACTTGAAGAAGACATAGAGACGCGCATAGATGATAGGTCAACTCCCAAGCATAGATGAAACGAGGAGGGGTCAGATTGTTCATGCTAGAGACGCCCTTAGATGATAGGTCAACTCCCAAGCCTTAATCATGACATTGTTGGTCCTCGTCATGATGTTTGCGCTGGTCCTGGTCCAAGAATTCTTCATCTTTAACCTTCTCCATCGGTTGCTCCGCAGTCGACAAGAAATCGACTTTGACTTGCGGCAGCGTGGGCAGTTCTTCACTGCAGTGCGCCCACAGGCGCAGTGTGACGCCTGGCACCTCTGTCGCGGCCGCTGGCCGAGCAGGGGCCATGACGTTGATCTCCGCTGGCCGAGCAGGGGCCATGACGTTGATCTACTTTGAAGTAGATGAGGTTAAGGACGATGATGTCGAAATCCCAAAGTGACGAGAAGAAGGATCCTACATCTACATACAACTCCGTGTACGTAGTAAGTACTATAACTATGACAACATATATCAAGTTCTCTTCGCTACGTTTTCTTTTTGCACGGTTACATCGGCCCTATCTTTAATATCAAGTGATATAGTCACCAAAACTCTAAGTCCCATCTTTTGGGACCACCTCCCTTGGTGAAATCATCACCCTGCTTGTCTTCTTGGTCTTGCCGATTTTTCTTCCATTTTTACGAAGCGGTTTTGTTAGCGAAACTCGCCAATCTGACAACAGGGTCGCTCCAGGAATCTTCCCAGTCAGAGAAACACCTTCTCGCAGTGTTTCCTCCTACACTCACAAGCAGCTGCTAGAGTCGTTTCAAGGATAAGTTTCAACAAGATCACGTAAAAAGTCTACAGTAAAACAATTCGATGGAGAGTCCAGTAAGACATCCATATTTGAATGGTGTAGCATGTTGAGCAGGACGACTTCATTATATAGAGACTGAAAGCTTTGCTCAGGTTCCTACTTCAAAACAGCCAAAGGGATCTTGAACTTGATCTATCAACAACAAGCAACAAGCAATATGATCGTGGGAGGGCATGAGGACTTACACAACTATAGCATGAGTACGTACCTTATTATGAACATGGCATGACGTAACTGCTAGGATGTTTTTTTTTCACGTGAGTGAGTTAAACGATGAAGGCTACAAAAATTTGTAGAGGTCAAAAGGGACAGAATGCTCTTGAAGACCATTACACGTCGGTCTTGATGTCATTACGAGGCGCACAGTGACCTCATTCAAATCTTGGAAGTGATATGCTTCATTCGACCCTTACCAGCACAATTTGTCACTTGTTCTGGGCACGTCTATCATGTTTTCTTCTTCAATCGTAGGGTCGGCTTCCATTCGCCATTATTCTTTGCTTTCGGACGTAGCAGATTCAGGTCTTCTACAGCAGGCTTGCTCTCCACTGATTCCACTGTCTTCTTCGCACCAGGACTGCCGTTTGTAGATTTAGAGAACGATAATTGTTTGTATTCATCTTAAGTGGTCCCTCCATCAGACAGCGTCGGTCCCTAGGAAAAAAAAGGTCCACGCGGCCTCTCCTCGCGTTTTTCATTTGTCTTTTTGAACATCTCTCTGGTTTCGGTCTTAACAGAAGTCGAATCTCCTCGAGGAGCGGCATTGTGTCCCAGAATAGCACTCACAAGGTTGTCAAACCCTCCTCCTCCACTAGATCCTAAGGCAGCCGCACTAGCCGCTGTTGTAGGATGTGTAAGCCCTGGAATGCCAGCAGAAGCATTGTCGTAAGCCAGACTAGGCATGCGCATGCCAGCATAGTCCACACCTCCCATCATCCTCGCTGGAATGCCAGTGATTGAAGGATTCTCTTGAGTGCTGTTGTAACTCTTTTTATCAATATTCGCCTCCGCATCATTATTAGCAGCATGATTGTTGTTACCATTGACCATGTCCTTGTTCCCAAGTGGAGGCACGCGATGTTGCTGTCCTTCTCCTGGTACAATCTCGTCACGCGGTAGAAATGTGAGTTCAGTAGGAGCAAAGGCAAAAGCCTCTTCATCACTCGATGTCTCGTCTGTTTCATCGTTTTCCTCAGTATTCAAGGTAGCACAAGATTTCTGAGCTGAAAAATCCTTAGTATCATCTCCTTCTTGGCTCATGTTGTAACCAGTTGTATTAGGGGTTGCCCAATTACATTTCTCAGATCATCCTTGACCGCTTTCCTATTGGAGAATAGGTCAAGAATGGCAGTGAAGGATGCAATTCGGTGTAACCCTTAACAGTAGTAGTTTCAACATTGCTGGTTGGCGAAGAACTCACAATCCTCGTTGAAGGTGGAACGTAGTAATTCGACATTGTTGTTGTTGTTGTGCCACTTGTCGTTGTGGTCGTCGTCGCAGAATGTGTTTGTGGATGTGGAGCTACGTAATTGTTGTAGTAGTTACTGTTCGCCATCATAGAAGTGGCAGGATTGGCTGTATTGGTCGCATTCATCGATGCGCCAGAAGATGCTCCAACTACTCCTGGTTGTAAGCCATTTTCCTGTAGCTTTCGCATGTAAGCATAATACTCCTCTTCCGCTGTGCGAATGCGAGGCATCGGAAAAGTCTTCACAACATTTTCCTCACCATTCTGAGAACAACCAGTTTCGCGATCGTCTCCAGTGTTGGGTTGCTTGGAAAAATTAGAGGGATTTTCATATTTATCTTTATCCTCCTCTAGCACGGGGACGACAGAGTGTGGATAGCGCTCATGAATTATGATCGGATCAAGCTTTTTGATGCTTTGTTTTTAGCTCTCCTCTTATTCTTGTTTTTCTAGTTGAACACGTGTTACTTGTTTTTGGTGCTGTTTCAGTGTTATAGGAGACCAGAACTATCTTTCATATCAGAACCGGTCGTCCAAGTGCTATCGAGTTTCTTAATATTTCCCACACCCCCACCAGCACTACTCCCGCTTCCATTACTCTCGACACTTTTTTGCTTCGCTAGCGCCGGCTTCTTTTTGGCTACCAGAGGACGGGCTAGACGCGCACCGAACTCAGTGTCGGGACCAGAAATGGGTGGAGGCGCAAACACTGTCTTAATCGGATGCGCTGAAGCATCGACAGCACCCAGCATTTCGCGGTACGAGGTCTCATCGCGAGACCCACGCTTAGAACTTTGCTTAGAACGAGCCATTTCTTTCCCTTGTGTTTGAAAATGAATTTATGTAGTTGATTGTGTGGATATGAAGACACAGATGTTTACGTTGAAAAACTATAATGAGAAACCTTTATGTACTACATTACTTCGTAGTAACTCGTCGAGCAGCTACCCCCCTGAAGAGCGCACTAAGCCTGTTTTTACAAGAAAATGCAACCATTGTACTTACAAAGAATTTTCTTAGATCACCCGATACCCGCTCGTTGTCTCCGTAGCTCGCGCGCCCATCGCAGAATGAAATCCTCTCTCAAAAAACTCACTCTCTCCACACTACTCCTTCAAACTCGGTATAGCACTCCAACCTCGTCTCGTAGGCCTTGTTGTAGAAATAGTTGTTCTCGCACTGAATGGATCAAGCTCCAAATATGAGGCAAAGAAGGTGGCTTGGAGCAGGATCGCTGTCGTGAACAAAGCCAATGTTATAGAAACGAAACCAGTGTGTGAGGCGAAGAAGGTGAACACCTGATTACGAGGACCACCATGTTAGCAAGCCGATGGAGTCGAGTTATCCATCGCCACCACTCCACCGCTAGACGGAAAATTTTCCGTTGAAGAGTTCCATATTCCTTTTATCCGCCGAACGATCCGCATGGAACCTCCAACTCGGTTTTTCTATGATTGTCGGACAGTTTTTTCTCGCGCACACGCCTGTAACACAATGCTTGACACGGCGCGATCATCTCAATCGATCGCTATATTGATTGCAGCAGCTATACTCCTTTCTACAGGGGATCTAACATAATTTCTAAAATTGATGCATGCATGCTTATGAATGTGCTTGATTATCTGGCCTAGTTGAAATTTTTGAAAAATCTTCTCCAGGATAGAAATATCCAGGCAACCAAGCACGGAGATGCGAAAAAACATGCCTACACAAGAAGGGACAGATAACTTTTCATTTACGTCGAAATTATGCGCTGATTGACATATGAGAGTGTGTGAATTCTTCCACACACACTCCCTTATGAACGAAAAAAAATCCAAACTACAAAAACAGGAGATATCATAGGTCGAACGATGAGTCCAAGAAAAAATTATACACAGGATTTTTGGTCACAGTTATCATCTTGCTTCCAAATTGCTACGATCGTCCTTGTTCCAGTGGTCTTTTAATTATTATGATATGTGGAGGGCCCTCATGCTAGGCTACTCCGGACCGGTACTACTCGAGGAGCTAGCTGAGATGCCACCGAAGTATCGGGCTCCCGAGTTCTACGGCCAATCTCGTCACAGATTGCTCCGGTCTTGTAGATTCTCTGCGGTGTCAGTTATCATCTTCCAATGGAAATCTGATGAGATGTTGTAGTCTTATGATCAGTGAGATGAAACGCAAGTAATATAGTGGTAGTAATCAGGATCGACAATACTACATAGAAGATCTTGTAAATCTTCTAGCTTAGTTGGTTTAATTCAATGGGCGACGGCGGCTACCCTTCGTCTGGGCTGAACGCCACGTCACAGCAGTCCTGCCTGCACGAGTGAAGAATAAATAGTATAAATTACACACAAAGAAGATGCAGGGACTTTCTGGACACATAGTTTTAGAGCCTTACCCGGAGACAAGGACGTTTATTCGTCCCTCTAATAAATTGCGTTCTACCTGCTACAAACAGGCCTAGGATAGAATGATCATCAGGCCTTCAACATGAGGAAGGAAATATTATAGAAACGAACCGATTGAAATCATGAAGCAGGGGCTTTTACATCCTGTCTCAATCGGGTATTCTAGGCTTTTGCATCGGTCATATGAGACAGTCATCCCCATAAGTTCCTACCTCAAAAAAAAATTGAAACTACATCAAAACGAAAATATGGAAAATTGCAGATGTGCCTCTGTTGAAAGACCTGCAATGAATATCAGAGTTAGGTTACAGTTAGATTGATTGCTGTGAAAGTGAGTTGTTGCATGCTAAATCCTAGGTGTTATTCTGGTTTCACTTGTACTAATTCAGTTAGGGGTTCTAGAAATATCAGACGTTCAAACTTGGACTAAGATCATAATTCGATAGATCAGAACTCGTACTCGAAAGTAGTGAGCTTTCGTTACATCAACTGTTCAGAGCTTCATCGCTTTTATTACACAACGACGGGAGATGGTGAGCACTAGCTCAAGAAAGAACTCTATTGAATTCTCAAGAGCAGCGCAACTTACATCTCATCTCGTCCATCCAATCATCTTCACCATCATAAGTACTTTTTCTCATTGTACCACTTACTTTTATATCACGACATTTCTTTCTTGTGTTTCGAATTCTTCTACACTGCGTCTTGTGGGAAAAAGATGCTGCTGTACCATCGTCCGGTCGAACATTGTAGTTATTTTCTGCAGGTCCATCTTCAGTTTCTCCAAACCACATTCAAAACCTCTCAGGTGAAAACAACTTAGCGGATTTTGAGTTCAGCGAGACGTTCGCGCACACACATCTTCAATTCTCCTTCCGACTACTACCGAAAATTTTCTACTTCCATACTTCCAGTTCTGCAAGTTCTTGTAGAAGACGAAGAGGAGATGTCTACTTGTAATATCCCCATGGCTTGCAGCAGATGAGCTCGACCATGTTGGCCAGTGTCATACCAGCAGCTCCCTTCGGGACCTTTGCGACTGTGGTTGTGGCAGCACCTCCCTTCACAGCCGCAGCTGGTGCAGCGGCAGCAGGAGCGGGACCTTTTGTTTGCGAGAGGGGAGATATCAATAGGAACCTGGTATTCGGATATAGAGAAGATAAAGAGAGGGAGCCGTCGTGAATTCATAATGAAATAATACGGAGACAGAGTAAAACTCGAATACGTGATGGGCGATGTTTTGTCAGGTATCTGATTCATCGTGAAAAAGAGAGAATGACACAAATGGAAGTCAGTACCTCCTTCCTGCAGCTTCCCCAAGACTGCCTTCGGCGCATACTTTTCAATGACATCCGGAGGATGGATCATGTTGAACTCCTCAGTGGCATCCTTACCTGTAGTAGAAGTTGCCTCTTTACGCAATGAAGTAAGTAAAATGGAGAAAAATGTCGGTTCTTTACCCCGAATTTTCAATACTAAATTGTTTGGTGAAGAAAGTGAAACCAAGGATAGAATAATCAAAATGAAAATCATTTTCATGAAACTAAAATTTTACAATACCAGCGAAGGTCAAGATCGCGAGCTTGCCACCCGGGTGATCCGGAAGGAATTCCGTGACATCCAACACGTCACCGTTGACCACGACCCAGCAGTCATCTTCGGATGTATGCTTTGCGACTTCTTCCAAAGTCAGCTTGCCATCACCACCACTTGCTGCAGCGGGTGCTCCCGGAGCATCCTCGTAGCTTCCACCGGAAAGAGCGCTCTTCTCGGTACCACCACCAGAAATGCCGCCACCGGAGAGGGTCTGGAGAGAGGTCGCCTTGAGGCCGTTCTTGCCGAACATGTAGGTAGCGCAAGCCTTACCGGCAACGCGGCCATACACGACGCAATCGAGGAGAGAGTTTCCACCAAGACGGTTGTTTCCGTGGACGCCACCCATGACCTCACCAGCGCAGAAGAGACCAGGAATTGGCTTGCCACCCGCCCCGACAACTTCGGCTTCGGTGGTGATCTCCAGACCACCCATACCTGTGAATGGTAGGTGCGACTGTTGCGTTAGACAGCATAGTGGTCGGCGTCGGGTGAGGAGTAGTATGCAAGGGGAACAAGGTCGGTTGAAAAAAGATCTCTCTTACATGATTAAAGACATCCAACAAGGTTCATCATATTTTGCTTATACGCTACAGATGTAAACACGAATGAGTATGAGACCACTAGAAAAACAAACATCAGAGAACTTTGCAAACTACGTTTCTGATTCCTTCCACCTTCAAAAATCAATTCAAACGAAGACGAAAGTCTAACAAAAACAGGATGTTTCAAGTACAGTAGTGGATGATCGGTGTGATAATCGCAACATAGAATGGCTCAGAAGCGAACTGGGATCCCGTAATCATGTTGTGAAAGAACTTTTTTCCACTTCCAGTCTTTCCAGATGGCTCATCCCAAGTCTTACCTGTTGGAGGGAAAAGAGGACAAACTAATTATGAGACGAATCGTTGATTTGTCATGCTCGTATAATTGGGGACGAAGTAAAAGTAAAAATCATTTCATCACAATGAATAGTGTGAAAAGCAAAAGCAATTACGTACTGGAGTAATACATAGTAGCAGTAGGAGGTAATACCAGTCGGGTAACCGGGGAAGGGTCCTCCCTCCGGATCCTTCTCCTGCTTCTTACCGGCTTGGTAGTGAGCTTCGTGCGCGGCGGCCATGCGCTCAACTGGCACACCGAGCTCCTTGGCCAATGCAGCACCAGATTCGTAGAACTTCATCACACCACGACCTGTGTAGTGCTTGCAGTGCCAGATAATTTCGTCCGCAGCAGCCTGGAGGTGGGTGTAGAAAGAGAAGAAAGTTTAGTGAGTCATTCTCGTTTGAAGCATATCATATTAGGTAAGAAAATGACCTCAAAAATCCAGAAAATATTTCTTGTTCCGTACCATAATCATAACCCTATGAGTATCAGAATGGAAGACTCAATCATTACCTTGTTCAGGCAGAGACGGAAGGGTCCCTTGTTCTTCCACATCTCGCCGGTGACGTAATCACGACGACCCAACTCGTTGGCGAAACGGTTCCCTTCGGCATCGAAGATGAGACCACCTACTCCACGGAGCGCCTCAGCAGCCAAGAACTTCACCTTTGCATCCGGGTCCTTCGGGTTCACCAAACCGGTCGGGTGAACCTGCACCCACTCAAGATCGATAGTGCGAGCACCAATGGCCTCGCCCATCTTGATGCCATCACCTGTTGGAATTGGTCGTTTCGAACGTCTCTAATTCTTTTTCCTCTGCGTCTTCTACATATCAACGTTGTAGTACAACAAATTGCAATCAAATCCCCAAGTTCAGATTGTTCTTGACAGGAATAGAGCCGATGCTAGATCATCATTTGATTCTGCTAGTAAACGGGTTTCAATTTAATACCAGTGCAGTGTTCTCCGTTAGAGGTCGGCAAGTGCATCAAGTCCGGGCGGTACTTGGCGAGCAGCGAGTCCTGGGAAAAGTCGGCACCGAAACCACCGGTGGCGATGATAACCGGTCCCATCTCCTTCAGCATCGATCCACCTTTCTCGTAGTTGACTCCGATCACCTTGCCAGCTTCGAAGATGAGGCTAGTTGCCTTTGCCTTGGTGACCACCTTTGCGAACTCGCCATTGGTCTTTTCCGCGATCTTCTCGACCATCTGGATCAAAGCGTAGGTGATAGTCATACCCGGGAAGCGCTCCTTACCACGATGCGTACGCGGAGCGGAGTGGCCACCCAAACGGGCAACGAGCGACAAGTCTAATCCGAAGACATCCATCAGCCAGTCGCAATCCGGACCACTGTTCTGGGCCAAAACCTGAAACGAAGGTAAGATGTCGCTACGATGACTACTAGGAGAGAAAAACTCAAAATTCTAGAACCACTCTAGACGTCAAAATGGACTTTTTTTGCTACGTTTACTGTTGATCATAGATGAAATTCATAAAACACAGTAGAATAAGCATAATCACAAGGAATCCCACACTACCTTGACGAGTTCCGGCTTCTTGGCACCACCCTTGAGGCAATCGGATGAAAACAATTCGACTGAATCCTCAATGCCTAAAGCACGCTGAGTCTTGGTGTTAGCTCCGTTGATACCCGAGGTGGCTTTGGTACTGTTACCACCACAGAAGGCCGACTTGTCGAGGAGGATGACCTTACCTCCGTTCTCCATAACAGTGTTGGCTGCGGCCATACCAGACAGCCCACCTCCTAAGACAATTGCCGTCATTTTCGCTGTTGTAGAAGTGAGATCACTGACCACAAACTAAGTACTAAAAAGTTAACTACACTAAAAAGAAGTGCAAGATCGTTGAAAACAATTTGTGGTCCTATAGGTACCTACAAAACACTATTAAGTGTAATCAGGTGGATGAATAATTGAAATTTTGAAGTTCGATTGAGTGATTGATCTATTACGAAAGGTCTTGAACAGTTCGTTTGGTTACTAATCTACACAAAAGAGAAAGGCCAAAAAAAGTGCAAATCAATGTAAAATACACTTATCTTCTTGCCTAAAACAAAACGATCTTAAACTTGGACTGGTTCGATGATCGAGTTGATGTTAAGTCACATTTGTTTATCTTACAAGTAGATTCAAGAATGATAGCAATTGCAAACCTCTGACTGATAGAGGAATTACAAGAGCTATGTTTAAAGTAGAAAGAATTCAAAAAGGGGAAAACCTTTTGGTAACATAAATCTTTCTGCTTCTCTCCGCTGAAGGTTAGGTGTGGAATTGATAGATACGCTTGTGGTTGTTTAACCATCGAATTCTTTGTCTGTAGTTGTAGACGTCGTAATAACTGCAACACCTAGAACGAGAGTGCTATATACGATTACGTCCAATTCATTCGTTCTCTGAATCCTTGTACTTAGGCATATCCGTGCAAAGAGAAAGGTCTTCTCGTCGTACTAAAAAATCGCTCGCTACAGCTAAACAAAACTTTCAAATCTCACCAGAGAAACTCGTCACGAGCATATTTCGTCTTCTCAAAATTCGCTACTCTCGTATCATCTCTGGGGCTCATCTAAATCTAAGCAAAGAACACCATCGACGCCACATAATGAGTCGCTCCTTATACTTCCGCGATCTTCTCAAATGTAGTTCTAGTTTCACTCGGAGTCACGCTCATGAACTGGTGAGAAGCAAGTATTTCTGTTTTATCCGTCTTCTCAGTGTCAAAATAGCTTCACTCGTTCGAGTTAGGACTCGTTCGATCAGGTCATTCTTCAGATTCAGTGTGCGTGTAGAATGTCATTGGCCAGCAAATGGCGTCTCACTCTCACTCTCGTTGTTAGTATTTTCTGAGGGTAATTTTTATCAATTTCAAAGTCTTCGGCCAAAGGGCCAGCGCACCAGCTGGGGTGGGCGCAGAGAAGTCTTGCATTTCACGGATCATCAATAAGAACCCAAAAATCCAAGGTATGCATTCCATACGAACACGTAGGAGCCGACCACGACAGAAATCTCTGCGTCTTCCTCTTCCTATCCCACTCAGGAAGAGTGGTAACATCAAATGAGCCACTAACTTCGGTTTTTGCTCTTCTTCGAGGACCCTAATGTGTGCTCTCTCACAGCTCACTGAGGCTATCAAGTAGATGAAAATGTATTAGCTTGTGTCGATGCTTCTATGTCATCTTCTAGCTTGAATAAAGATTGTGATGATGGCTCTTTCATTAGATTTAATGACAATAATGATCGATTCTGAGAGGTGGATGAAGACTCTAGAAAACATATGAAAGGTTCCCCACATGGTTTTGTAAAAAAAGTTCTAGTACTTTTTTGGTGGCCTGATGCGAGCTGCGCTTTCAATCTTTCTCTTCACATACGAATCGAATCAACATTTTGATCATCTAGTACATATACAACATTCATTGATTTAGCGAAGATCGAAACATCAAGATACAACTAGCCTCCACGATACGGGATACATAGAAGCAGATGCGTCAGTGAATGAATGTGCCTAAAGCATTCTAATCGACATCGCAGCAGGGTCAAAATCTAGCTCCCACTTCTGACATTTGCGGCATGCAAGCTTGTCCTTCAGCATTGGGTTCTTCCATGCAGACCGTGGAGCGAGCACCTTAGCAAGACGAGCGTCCGGTCCAAAAGAAGCATTGCATTCTTGATGCCCCCCTATTTTCATCCTGCTATGGTTCTTCTACGGGAATCTTTCTTCATAAAAAACTAACCTAAACTTCGTTTATATTACAGGGTTCGTTTATATTACAGGATAGACAGCTGTCCTCCAGCACCCCTTTCAATACACAGAGATACAAACGAATTTTTTCATCTCCCCTATATCTAGTGAACATTTTTCTCCCCCAGAACGATATGACTTCTTTTTGTCTCTTTCTTCCGACGAGACCGCGTCATTGGTTTTCTGCACCTTTCGTGCAACCTTGCGTGACATGTTTGTAATAGTAATCAGTCACGACGTGATTAAGTATTGGAACTAACTAAGAAAAACAGTCACATCTAATATATAATGATGATGACGATGTGATTGGTGCGTAACACTCTGTGTAACACTCTATCGATTTGATTCTACTCGAACATCCCATGAGAATAACCTGTTGTAGAAGAGTGACTCTGACTAAATAACATAATTTGTACATAATAAAATAATACTGCTCTTACGGAAAATAAAACCCTGACAGATACCACGTACATTTTTTGAATTTTTTTCATATTTTAACACCACTTTCTTACTTGGTGCTTATGCTCCACACTACACCACCCCAGAATTATAGAACTCAAAAAAGGCGACATCACAGCGCTCCCCAAGATATTATTACCAATATCACTTCTTCAAACTTCTGATGTTGAAGACCCTCACCAGAAATACAATTTTAACAACAAAACAAAACTGCCAAAAACAGCACGAAACATTTTTGTACAGCCACAACTATTCGTACTTCTACTTTACTTAAAAATTCTCCCCAAGATAGAAAGAAGCATTTTTCCACCCCTTAAAACTAGTTTTCATCAATCATATCTTCTCCAGCCGCCCGTTTTCATAACAACACTTGTTGCGCCATCCCATGAAGCGTGGCACATCGACGATCATCTCCTTGCAGGTTAGCTGCTCAAGTTGACGAAGATCTAAATATCTACTTCGTCGCCAATGAATGGAGAGTGCCTTATCTCTTTCATTAAATCGAACCATCGAAAACTTCTTGTTCTTAGAATTTATGTGATCTTGTTGACATATAGGTCGTTTTAGTTCTAGAAATCATTCTACTCTGCATCAAGATGAATGTGACTGATTTTATCAACACAGTAAGAAGTCCACAGACTGCCCACTTAAAGATGTCTCAAAAACAGTAGTTTCATAGCTAAAAACGAACCTATTTCTATCAGTGTCAAATTTTTATACCTAGTATCTACAAAAACAAAGGTAAGGAACCCATCTCTCACACTTCCACCAGCATCACGTTCTGTGTTCCGCCGACCAAGACCCAACCAGGTTCCTCACGGTCCTTTTTGCGTTGGAGGTTCAGTTTCTCCAGCTCAAACTTGTATTCGTCCTCCAACTGATCGCGCATGCGTTTTTGGAATTCGTCCTTTTCTTTGCCTAACTGCTGGCGGATCTCGGACAGATGTTGCTCCGTCAAAGTTCGAATATCAGCGAGTTCTAGGTCCTGATTAGCGAAGAGTGGAAAGGAAAATGGTGTTGTCGTGCTCGTGGGAGGGGTAATGAAGGTGGTCATGTTGTTGATGTGGGAGTAGAAGTACAAGTATGATGGCCTCACTCTGAAAACACTATGAAACCCATGCTTCTAGTAGCCACAAGGAAATGACGAGTCTTCTACAACTACGTCTTCTCAGAGGAGAAGATCACAGCAGAATCACATTTGTTGCTGTAGGACACATATTACACGAAAAATCACTACGTCGCTGAAATATTACCTTCTTCTGCGCCAACTGTTTCTCCTTCAGTTGTAACTTGTCTTGGAACTTTTTCTTTTCCTGCTGTAGCTTGAAGTTGCATTCTTTCTTCAGGTTTTCCTTTTCCATCTCAATCTTGCGTCTGAAACGTTTTTCTTCACCACGTTTAAACTCCTCCAAAGCCTTTTCCTGCTTCTTCAGCTTCTTCATCTCCTCTTCTGCAATCTTGTTCGCCTCTGCCTTCGATTTCAGCTTGCTCTCCTTCCGCTCGCGTTCGATCGCATCGAAAATTAGAACAACTAGTATGGGTATAGATAGTACAAGCATGGTCCAAGAGTGGGTGCTGGATACGTGTCATTCAAACAGATCAGACTTTTGAAAACGTCTCGCGGTTCAAGACGAAGTTGGATTCTTGTGCGGGGTGTGTTACCCACAGATATCCAAAACTAGCCGTAGATTGGACTTGACTTAGCCTGCTATTCTGGCAGAAAGGCTAGCTAAGTCAAGTAGATATGAATCATAAAAGGAACAAGACACCAAGGAATATTAATATATAATAACCACTGAAAAATACAATACCAAATGAATCTTAACTTTTCAGCTGACAAGCGGTTTCGCTCTCTATTGACAGCTTCAAGTAAATCTTGTTCGCGCTGACGGAATACACGCTCTGCTTCCTGAGCAGCTTTGGCATTCGATTCTTCTAGTGATTTGCGCTCTTGCTCCAGCTGTTCGCAGAAAGCCTGTGGTGGAAGTGTTTGGAGATACGGATGGAAAGGTAAAAAATGATATGGATGGAAAGCCTTGGAAATAAGGACATCACATGGTCTTCATCGTTAACCAATTGAAGGATGAGGAGCAAAGAAAAAACAAAGAAGTACATCCGAGATTTCTTTTTCGCGCTGTTCAAGGCGAGTTTGTAAGGACGCGCGTTCATCGTGCAATTCAGTCTCGAACTTCAAGCGAGCTTCCACAAGAATCGCGTTCTCGATTAGCTCTGCCTCGTTCCGGCTTCGATTCTTCTTGCCACGAGATGACATTGCGTCAACTATTTTTGGTGGAATTTTGTGGTCCGTTCTTCCTTTAGTTTATTGCAAGATAGAAGCGATAGAAGAAGTGAAGAATATTCTTTCAATATTATTGTAAAGTCAAGTCCAATGTTCAAGCTGTTAGACTTATTTTTCTACTTTAAAGATGTTCGATAGGACGACTACTTACTAGATTCGTTGTCCTTCTACTATTTCACTATACCAAGACCAATGGAAGGAAAAGTGAAGAACTACTGTTGAGCAATCTGCTAAAACGACCTCCACACAACTCACAACCTTTTAGGAACCAACTAGGTGAGTAAATAATTCTTTATTAAAGTACTTAGATGCGCTCAAGTTTCTGCAATTATACACCGATGTTAGAGATACTCATACAACCGAGATATGCGCCCGTTGTATGGCTACACTACGTCTATTCTATTTCTACCTAGACCTAGAGCTACTTACGCCACCACGACTATCTGGGACTGACCTAAGTATGTTGAGTAATATGCACCTACTCGTATCTCGGTCCCAGTAGACGGCTTTGATTGATGTAGCCCCACCCGGGCTGAAAAGAAATGATTGAGTGAAGAAAATGAACCGCTAGCCAACCATCCACAACAAGAAGAAAACTCAGAAAAAGACGAGAACTAAACTTAAAAAAGGACCAAATTAGTTACTCCCTAGAACTCCTTAGGCAATCCTTGTAAAGCGTCTAAAGGCTCCTTGGATTGTGTCTCTTTCGAGATTCACTCTTTGTGTGACGTAGTTGACTGCGTTTTGGTGGAGGGGTGCATACGATCTTCATCTATGCCTACGTTGTATCTCTTCTATCTCCACAACTCTGGAGAAGAAGAACCTCATATGATCCTCGAGGGTGCATATGACCGAGGGTCGGTGCACATGATCATCCTTATAAATATTTTCATAATACTAGAACTCGAGTGAGTGAGATGATCCGCTCAGTGAAACATGTCGTACACAGATTTGATCAAGTAGAGCCTCAGAGTTTCTCTCTAAATTTGTGACTCAGACTTGTTCTGAGGAACTCATGACAGACACACTCCATTGTGTTTTCAATTGCAGCTGAACAACGGTATCTTCTAGTACAGTCTCTCTTCCTCACTCTCTCGACAGAAGCAGAATTTTGGGGAACAGAAATGCGTATTGAAAACTCGTCGATTGATGATATTGAAACTCGTACTGCGCACAGCAGGGGTAGAAAGGACTCGTGGTCACAGACTCAAACTTTCGCGTTTTTTGATCATGGAGACAAGAACTCGTGCTCAACACAGAATGCGATCTTAAGTCATGAAAAGGAACATATTTCATGGCATTTCAAATCCATGATGTGGATGCGCTCTGCCACTCTGAAGAAGTTGTAGGCTCCTCTCAGTAGATATCAATCATGACGAACAACAAGTGCTCCACTGCCACTGGGGACTAACAAAAGTTTTTTTTCTTTGGTTCATCTGACAACATCATTGGAGCCGAAATCTCCATGTACTCCAGAATTTCTCTGTACTTCTTAGATTCAATGGCGTTTCTCTCTTTTTGTACCGCTTGTAAGCATATTTTCTACGTTCTATTTTACTTAGGACGTACCATTGGTTAGCAGCGTTAGTGCATGCAAGGTCAAATAAAGTGAAGCTCCACTGGTAGTTCCTTTTAGCTAAAAGCACAAAAGAAAAATGCAAAGTCTAGACTGACTCCCAAGGCACGGCACAACTTTACCGCGTCGTTACAAGAGTCTGTCAGATGATGATTCTAATTCTATGATGCATCACTACAAAATATACTTGCTTAAACTCATTCAAATAATCTCTATGGTTTCTCAGGTGTCGCGGCGTCATCAGGGTGACTCTGTAGACTCTTTGTGGCAGGTGTTTTTTCCAACAGGGTTGGATGTGCTCCGTCGGATTTCTTCTGTACCTTTGCTTCCGGAGCCGCGGTGCTGTCGGAATCTTAGAGGTGGTGAGCAGACTCTCCATATTTTCTAGCAGGTATTTGTAGTTCGCCCATAAATATTGTTTGAAGGCGTAACAATCACTATCCTCTTCCTGCCCGAACACAATGGCGGTTGGCACGGTTGGCACGAATGACACGGTTGGAACAACCCAACGAAGCCAAAAAGTGCAGGTACTTATGGCGGAGCACATTGAAGCCCCGGATTGGATGCCTGCCATTCGTTCCAACCGTTCCATTCGTGCCATGCCAACCGGCCCCCGGAAACCTTATAAACTGTTCTACAACACGTACTGTACACAACACGTACACAGGATGAACGGTGGTACTCACTAGCCACACACTGTACACAGGATGACCAGGGTAGACTCGACGTCGTAGCCGACAGGGGATGCAGTAGCGAGTAGACCCGCCCAGTTCTTCCTCTTCCTAGTGCACAGCGCGAGAGACAGGACGTATATATACTAGTTTAGTCATAGGTGTTCCTTGATCGAAAATTCCCTGAAAAACATATTACTGATGTTGTTATTGAGGTTCAGTTACGGAAGCAGGAAGAGGATAGTGATTGTCACGGAAAAAGGCAAGCTAACAAGTTGTTCCGTAACAATCACTATCCTCTTCCTGCCCTTCCGTGAGGAGGTCCTCATCCATGCCCCCTCTTGGCGCCCCAGGATCTTCGCGTATGCTTTTTCGCCGTGGATGTGGATCGCGTATGGATTTCTGTCGTGTCATCGACATAGACTTCGCCACTGACTGGAGGGTGTGACTCAATTGTGGTCCCTCGCCAAACGAAAAGCCCTCTACTGGAAAGAGGTCAGTGCTTAAAGCGACTTGTGTCGAGTCACGTCCCCAATCGTTGTGGAAACCTGTTGTGTTGATGCGATCCGGACTCAACCCATCTTGGTAGCCAAGTGAGCAACTTCACAAACTGCACTGCAATTCTCCACGCAAAGAATGAATTGCAGTGCAGCGCAATCATTCATTGATTCGACGGTATCAAAAAATACAAATAGCACTACTTAGCGGTGCACTACAACTACTAGAACTAAATCAACAACTACTAAAACTAGAATCAAGTATATAAAAACGCACCATTTAGCAGTGTACTTGCTATCCTTTCGACAGCTGCTTCATCCAGTTCTGGCGGCATCGCCCAACTTTTTTCCCGTACTTTTGCCCAATCCACATCGTCAAAAAAGGGATGCTCCTTAACCGAACTCCCACCAAGTGGATGCCCCAACCGCGACTTGTAATTCACGTTGAGTAAATCGTTCACAAGACTTGAGATGGATTCTTGATGGGTTAGAGGAAGAAAGAGCTTGAGCTTTCTCTCTTAGGGTATTAGTCTCTTCAATTGGGATTACTAGGTTTCTTGGGTGCCTCCATTCAGATGATGCCTCTTTTGCATTCTCAAGGACGATTAGGCGTAGAAACTCATAACTTAGAAATCTCTTCGAGAGAGGCGTCGCCACTTCTCGCATTCACATCGGAAACGTCGATCGGCCTTTCAAGGTCCGGCGAATAGAGGTCGATGCTTCGACCTGGCAGATAATTGATTTTTTCGTATGCATTTACTAGATAGAAGATGCATGTAAAATTCATTGTTGTATGTTTGTTACAGTACAAAAGGTACTAGAAAATATTCAAATTTGAATTTCTCTAACTGTAAGAACAAAGATGTCCCTATGTATCTATGCGGCATCCTGGAGCAGGACATGACTAAAAGTACCTTGTAGCATTGTGTAGAACATGAGTCCAAGCTGCCATGTGTCCAATTCTACCCCGTAGACGCCTGCATCGTAGTACTCTGGTGACATGAGTGATTTTCTGGAAACCACCAACATTGTGTTTGTTCGCCCAACGGGAATCGGTTCATCCTCCGTTGCCGACGACTGAGAAGCTGGAGCTACGAATTCTTTCGCGAATTAGCGGCGCTGGTGTTGTTGCGTCAGAGTAACTTGACAAAATCCGAATTGCCTCAAAAGGATTCTAGAAGGATCTCTGTGACTTCCCACAAGAAAGTCAGAATACTACAAGTTCACAAGAAGAAAAATACTACAAGTGGATGATGTGGAAAGACTATATCTAGAACTGTCCTTAATTGAAGAACTTCGCGCATCCGAAATCGCACAGCTTCACGTGTCCATCTGCGGACAAAAGAACATTCTCTAGCTTGACGTCGCGATGCAAAATGCCCTTTTCGTGGAGGAAGCTGAGAGCTTCGACAACTTCAGTCGCATAGAACCCAAACTGCGTCACGTTGAAGCGCTTCAACACCCTGACTAGGTCAAACAACTCCCCACCGTTCAAGTACTCGTATACGTAGAGGGATGAAAGTGGGTTGGGAGCAGGGAAGGAGTATATCAATCTCGTACGAGGTAGAGAACTAGTTTTTATCAATAGAAGCGATAAGGTGTTTTTCACTCGTACTGCGTGAAGATATACCATTGGGAAGTCGAAGTCACCACTAGTAAATACACTTACTTAGAAGTCAACTCTAGTAAATACACTTACTTAGTAGAACATCAACAATACGACTATTACAACAAGCGCGTACATAGAGCTTCTCTTTGGTCTGGAAGGCCTCGTGGAGTTGCACGATAAACGGATGCGGTTCTTTCTCCGCTCCAAACTCAGCTGCGAGTTCCCTCTCGGTCTCCACCAGTCGCTTAATATTTGGGTCCAAGAGCTGGTGTTCGATTCTGAGGATTTGGTTTAGCGGTGTCTGTGAAAAGAAAAAGTTAATTTCTTTGGGATAGAGGGACAGGGTGCACGTTGAATGGAAAGTCGAATCACTTCTCGTACTTCTTTTTTGTTCCGAGTACAACTTGGCTAGGCTTGCATGATAACGCTAAAGAACAGGCTACCACTAAAATCTATAAAAGTACAAATGTCGTTTGTCGATGACTTTCATCGCGTAGAGTTCTGTCTCATCATCTTTTGCGTGGACCAACTTCACCGTACCGAAGCCGCCTGAACCTAAGACGCAAATGACCTTGAAATCTCCACGTCTGCCAACATCTTCAGCCGCTGCTGGCTTGCCTAGACCAAGAGATAAGGGAGCAAGCATTTTGAAGAATCAGTGGAGGCTAGTTTCTAACTTCTCTGATGCGATTACCAATGTTGTAGCATTTCTGTCTCTATGATCTCTGCATCACAGCCAATGTGATTTGAAAGAAGGGCTTACATTCATCTGGCAACCACTAAGCCAACTGCGCAGTTGGCTTAGTGGTTGAGGCGTTCATGTCATGTCATGTGCCCTCGTTTACCACGTGGTCAAGTGGATGTGAGGTCTTTCAGTCATGTTCACTTATCACAAACCAAAGAATACCTAATATATCACTCGTATTCCGGTCTCTCACTACAAATGACTGCTCGTCTCATTTTTGAAATCAAACTCCAAAAAATTTCCAATTTGTCATCCTCGTCAGCACAGTAGGTAAGAACTAGACGAAGTAGTCCTGTCGTGGTTGATGAACATCTGCCGCGCGGGTGAACATCCATACGCGGTGCCCAAGGAGCAACGCGCCTCCGTCCAAGGAACCTGCCACCAGCATCATCGTCGTAAACTGGTACTACTCCTAGGACTTTGACATCATAAGAACTCATCTGTAGTTATTGTCCTATCTGATATCGCGTGCCGTGTCCTGGGTATATTTCTTAGCATCATCTGTTTGACTTCTGGAGGTCTGCTTCTATGAAGTTCATGTACCCCACCCACTAAAAATGCCATAAGAGATCCATCTATACTTCCCTGAAGCCCTCCTATTAATCCTTCTACAACCAGCGCAACTCCACCAACACTGCTCTGCTTCACCATCGGCAGACAGAGAAAGGGTTGAGAGCGGTTCGGCGACACGGTATCTGGTAGCTCTAAATCAGAAAGCACGTTTTTTACGCCAGGTACGGAAATTTCCTGCTTTCCAGTTATTTCTGTTACTGGTGCGCAAATATAAGGCCGATCTCGTGCAGCAGGCAGAATGACACTCGGCACTGTTCCCAATGATCCTCGCTTCGGAACGGTGGCTAATAAAGGCTCCATTTTGCGACTTGTGTTGTGAACGAATAGGACATGAAGGTTCTGCAATATTGATCATTCAAGTTCCAAATATGTAAGTCTTTTGCTTACCACGTTGACGTTAGGAAAAGTCGGTGACGAAGTCGTAGCCTTTGATATTGATTCCCATCCCTAGTAGTACTCCTCGACTACCGAAGCGACGATCCAATTCCAACACTGTGCCGGCAACAACATAGTAGTCTTCAATGCCAGTGTTACCTCATGCTCACAATTGCTGCTTGTTCTACTCTAGTAGTAAGGCTGAGTAGTAAGGCTGAGTAGTTGTACTAGGGTTGATCATGGAGCGGGATGGAAGTCACAGCTGCAGCCGACCGATACTACTAACCGACGATCATGGAGCGGGATGGAGATCACAGCTGCATCCGACCGACACTATTAACCGAATAGTGTGGCGTTGTACGGATTTCCAGAGGAAGAGAGAGAAGAGAAAAATGATAGAGGAAAAAGGAAAGCTGATACTCGCTTCGCGATGTTCATAGTTTCTTTCCACAGAACGTGAAAGCATAGGAGCTGATTTCCAGCACAGCTCAGCCTACGAAGTTTTTATGACATGTTGCAACCTATGCAGAAAATTCTGAAATCATGTGTATGCGACCTTCAGCCAACAAATCATAATGTACATGATGTCTTCTAGCGTCTCTTCAGACCCATGTTGTTTTTGCGACCCGAGTGCTAGTACAGTCATGACTGTTTAGTGTGCGTCTCCCCGGTCGTGCTCTCCCTGTCACAGCACTACATGCACGTTATACGCTACAAACACGTTGATTTTTACGCTACATTTTTGAGTTGTACGCTTGTCGATTTTTACGCTACATCTTTGAGTTTGAGTTTCTTGTTTGAAGAAGAGAAGCTACATTGATTTCTTTTTTTGGATTGATCTGACAAAGGTATCTATCATAAACAGGGAGTTAATCATATTTCCACCATCTTGCTTGCACTGCAGAGAATAGAAAAAAAGTCGTTTTTAATTTCAGAGGCTAATGATCTATCTCGTCGTCCTCCTTAGCCTGCGGATAGAACCTCGAAGGTATTCGGCCGTGTACGATCAGCAACTCTGGAGAAATTCGCTACTAGTTTCGTCGACTCGAGACCGGTGAGCTGCTGGAAAAGCGCCCGTGTATGTATCCGTGCTGTGTGAGGTTTGAACATATGCAATCATTAGGATTCCGATTTGGATTAGGAATAAATAGAAAGAAGAGATGAGAGCAGATTGTTCTTGTTCTTTTTGGTAAACAATGAATCGACAATCTTCCTCAGTAAGTACAGTAGTAGTAGCACAAGAACTACTGAAAACATTCTCACAAAAAAACAACCCAGAATTCTAATATGCAGCAAAAAAACAAAAAACAACGATTAAGTACACGCCAATGGTCCTGCCATGAAGATGTCATGTGGAACCCACTGGAACTCCCTTTTGCTGTCATCCATAGTAGCTCCCACTTCGCAAAAGACGTCCGCCGCCAAAAACGGAACCGGCATCAGGTATACATGATATGACTGACCCGCATTGTAGAACGGAATGCCATCTGTTTTTGTTGGAGGACGCGGGAGTAGAGGTTGTACTAGGGAGTGGGCGGGTTTTGAACCTGCTTGACTAAATCATTCATCATTAGGAGCAAGTAAATAGGGGAAAATATTGAACGACCCTGGGGTATGATATTTCTTCTATCGACCATACCTAGTATGATGACTTGAATCTATTCGGCAAGATGCCTAAGATCGACCATACCTAGTATACTTGCTCCTTTATTGCAGCACTCCAGATTCTGCACTCCAGATTCTAAAAGGATCTATCTTTGAATACCACTTTCCCATAGCCATGTCGTCGTGCAGTAACAAAAATTCAAATTGTAATTTCATAAAGTATTAATAAATGCTAGTGTGAATACCACTCTCCAATAGCCATGTCTTGCACCACTCGGTTCC
The DNA here is from genome assembly GCA_905178165.1 of Amoebophrya sp. A25. Taxonomy (NCBI): domain Eukaryota; class Dinophyceae; order Syndiniales; family Amoebophryaceae; genus Amoebophrya; species Amoebophrya sp. A25. The sequence continues at coordinate 83,149 of CAJINU010000003.1, read as the reverse complement.
ACTTTTGAGAAGCAAAGGCCAAGTCGTCGTTCTCGAGTAGATTTCGGACAGCTCGTCCATCACGGAAGGTGAGCTCCAATCTGTCTCAATCGAAAAGAGACCATACGTATACTTCGTAAATTTACGGCATGCTGTGGTATCGGAGGGAGAGGTCTTTTCGAAGGTAGGATGGTGTCATTGAAAGAGGTGCTTCGGAAACTAAGAAGTTGCGATCAAGAATTATCCTTCATTGAAAGAGGTGTTTTGGAAACTAAGAAGTTGCGATCAAGAATAGAACTATCCTTCATTGAAAGAGGTGTTTCGGAAGCTAAGAAGTTGCGAGCAAGAATTGCCCACATCTAGCATTGTATTTGTAAATATGTTGGTCATGTATGGCTCAAGCCTCTCGGATGCCGTGTTGTTCTGTTCTCAGTGGCTCACCCTAAGCCTCGTGCTCGACTGTCATCGGGATGATCTCAAAGGACACGAATGTCAATGATCATGAATGCTACTTCCAATGCACAATCATAGTGATCAATGGATAGACTAGGCACGGTTATCCTGATCCTAGTCGTATGATGCACGTTCAGTCCGATCCCTTCTGACGTGCTTATGTTGATGATGAATGGCTCATCTTACCCAATGAACCAAACAGGGACTACGCCAGCCAGTGATCATAAGCCACAGGCAGGCATACTGAGACTTGCTTGCGTTCAAAATTCAGACATCGCGTTTCCACTGAGAAACGAACCTTGCTCGGAGGCCTGTGCTCTTGTGGTCCAACAAAATTACTTATGTAACCCAGCACATGATTTAAGATTCTGATAAAACATAATTGCAAAAGTAAACATACAGAGCACACTATCACTAATCTAAAAATACCACACTCCACAGGTAGTTCCGTGTTATCCTTCTTCTTGCCTCCGAAGTCGTACCACCTAACACCTGATTTCTTCCCATGTTTTGGCTGCTGCAACAACACATGCAGTTTTCCGTCTACGAGTGTACATGGTATTATACCGGCACCCGCATAGTTATTTATCTCCTGCTTCTTGTCTCGCTGACCTGGGGATTTTGATGGAGCAGTCGGTTTGTCCTTGGCAATGCAACATTCTCACGTGCTATTTCGACCCGAAGAAGTAGCTGCGTATCTCACAAAGTACAAACCCATTCAGACCATACACGTGGTTAGTTTAGGTTTATCTGCAGCGTTGGCTTATCAAAACACTAACAGCCTTGGGTTATCAAGAAACAGTAAATCTAAATACGAAAAGGTTTTGGAAAAGTTCTTTCCTCGAACTGGTTTGCCACGTCACCCAGCGATTGATTTATCAACCCTTTTATCTGTTCCGGCTTGAGTTTCTGCGGTACAAATGTGTCGTCGTGAGATACTTCGGATGCTCGGTCGCCTGGACTCAAAGGTGGACTTCTGTCCGGAGAAAAACTCTCCGTGCTCTGTGGCACCGGACTCAATAAAGGATCCATTTTAAATGACTGTGCCTAGCAGGAGGTGTTTGCAGTGCCTTTCATGAGTAGATGTTAATGTTGATGTTGTAACAGTCTAATTCATTGTGTAGACTGCAGAGGAAGATACAGGAAACAATTTCAATTTCTTAGAAATTTGTTGACTTGGTACAAAAAATTTTGACGCCCCACTTCCTAGTCTTAATCTGCCTTATGGAATCATTTACAGAGCCATCAACAACATGATATCCTCATAAACTCGGTTATTAAAGAGCAACTAGCAAGTTGATATTCTCATAAACTCGGTTCCTTAAGGAATCAAAAAAGAGTGACTAGCAACTTGATGTCGTCATAAACTCGGTTTAACACCTCTTTAACCAGTTCAGCTAATATCTCATCCATTGAGTATTCAAAAAAAAAATTTGACTTATAAGCAGAGGCGTGAGCTCTATCTTGTCCTGGGGTGTTTGGCTACATCTTCAAACAACGTGGGAGCATTCAAGAATTGGTTAAATAAAGCACGTGGAAACACCCTATGGAAAGATCGAATTGACGATCTCGTATAGAGGATCGCTCGCGAAGACAGAAAGAGGAAGACAAGACTAACAGAGAGAGAGAGAACCATTCGTCCAACACGTCATCACACAGATAGACTGAAGAGCAAGAGGGTAACGTCCCGATAAGATAGGATATTAGTACTTGCATCACCTTCCACAGGTTAAGCCTATACCGTCATCATGAAGGAGAAAATGATACTCATTTCTAGAGTCTCGGTCTCTCATCAAACAATGCGATTTCAAGCGTCCTCATCCTGAATGCCTCTCAACGATAGATACGATGTGACAGATATCCTATCTTTATTTGATATTAGACTCCTCTCTCAGAGGACCAACGATGGATCAATTTCTCAGAAATGAAGAATTCTCCGAGTAGACCACGCCGATGAAGTACAAAATGTTGCACAAATTACAGTACTTCTCCACGACGATAGCCAACACACCTCTCCAGAACACCTCTTCACAAGGTAGACAGACAGCACACCTCTTCACAAGGTACGAGACCGCGATGAAGATGAAAGCTCGATGACTGAAGACGATGTACATCAGTGAGCACTGCCATGCTAATCCGCTTTCTCTTGAAAATGAGCGGAGCGAACACACGCACACACACACCCGTGCGGGCTGACTGCTTCTAGAGGGCGTCGCGCTTTGCCTGCGCCCCCTACGTGTTTTTTTGATTTTGCGGTCGGTACTCGGACTTCTCCAGCTTAGTCTTCAGGTTTGTAAGTAATACGATAATCTCGTGGGGACTCAGGGCGGATGCTCATCCGCATTGCCTATACCCTGACTCGCTGTTCTGGTTCAACAGATTCGACGTTGCCACCCACGCAATTGAAAGCTAGCTCGACACTAGTCTGCTTTTTTTACTACATATGCGAGAATATGCGTGCGCGTTCCCTACATCTGTCAGCATTTACCAGCGCGAGCAAAAAGTATGTAGATTGTGCGCGTTCCCTACATGTGCTAGCCTTTAATTCAATTCGTCTCGCGAGCCTCGTATCTCCTGCTGGACGTAGTCTACGAAGTTCGCCTTTGCCATGTGTGCGCGCTCCCTACATACTACTTACAACCTTGAACTACCCTTCCTCGCCGTTTCCCGCCTACAATATTTTTTTGGAAAATTTTTACAATCTTGTTGAGAGAGATCGTTTACCTATTTCTATCACTTTCACATTCCATCTTTCTATCCCAAGGAAGTACACATTTTAGTTCTGTTTTTCGTTCATAGCACTACATTGCTTAGTTCTCATTTTCCCTGATCCTGAACATTTATAACACAATAAAACTCCTAGACGGTAAACGACGACGTATACTTTCCCTTATTATTATTTCAATCAAATATCAACACTGAAGCTTCATCTTTCGCACTACGCACTTTTTCACTTTAAATATTGCAAATAATAGTGTCACTGTCGAGTCAATTAGCTGCAAAGAATAACATCACTTAGTCAGAAATTAGACTCAAAAACTCAGTCATTCATTCACTTCGTAACCCTCGTTAGTTCTTTGAGCTAATTTGACACTTTCTTAGGGATCCCGCACAAAGACGAAGATGCTGCTGTGATTGTTATCCTCAACTACAGCAGCTCCTCAACTACAGCAGCCCGACCTCGGAGCCCCCGATCAAAAAAAACCAATTTCAAATTATACATATATGAGACTTTCTAGTAGCAGTAGTATCACTACAACTAATCACCCTACTACTAGTCATCTGCTTTCATTCTTATAATACAGTTCGTCTATGCTCTCTCTTCGTACACTATCCACATCCACCTAAATAATGATCATTTCCCATATTAATCATCTTCACACATTCATGGTAGCCGATTTCTATAGTTGTATACTTACTCCTGGATCCCGTAACCCATCAACATCATGAACTATGACCTTCCAACACTCTTTTTCACAACTCTCCTCTATCAGCAGCACCCACTCTCCTCCTGCTGTTGGCCCTTATTAGATGGAGCAGTCGCAGAGGAGGTACGCGTCGATGGAGCAGTCGTAGAGGAGGCACGCGGTGCAGACTGGCTCCCCGAACGGGTACTGGAACCTGCCGTAGAGGAGGCTCGACGAGCAGTATTCGAGCCGGATCCGGTGTCAGTCGTGCAGCACACAGCGCGCAACTTGTCGCCCTTATCCTTTCCCCATGCGGCCCTACCTTGGGCGGTATCGGACGCTGCTTCAATGAGCAACTGTAGCACCGCCTTCTTGACTTCCTCTTCAGACGCATTGCGCGCGCCATACAGCGAGAACAAACCAGAGATCTCCTTCAATGCATCGTCTGTATTGATCATTGCCCCAACTCGGACCTTCATTTGACTCGCCGCGCAAAATTAGAGCTCACCTCAATTCATATCCTACAAGAGAGGAGAGGAGGGGGGGTTAAGGTGGAAACAGAGAGGGCCGGTCTTCTTCATTCCATGAAGGTGAGCTGATGACTCGAGTCTACTATTCGGCAGCTGCCGGCCTAAGATCAAGATCAACATATGCCTGACGAAGGAATTACTGTCGTGAGCCTTAACAAAAGCTTGGGAGCTCGTAGTGAAGGCTCGGTAGATTCGTAATCGCGTTGTAGAGATCTTTGACATGCTCGTTTTCCTCGTAGGCTCTTGCATCATGGAGCATGCTGCTCGCCTTAACAAAGGCCTGGTCCGCGACGTGATAAAAATCCTTACAAGACACTTCCGTAGGAAGGCTGGCCCGATGTTGAAAAACGTGGGATAAAGTGGGGGGTTGCATCTTCAGGTTCAACCCGGCGCCGCTTTTCAAGAGGGCGGCCATAGCAATTTTTAACACTTTTGGCATCATCTTTCAAAAAAATTCGCCCAAGACCTTAGCTGGCTACTTCACCTTGGCTGAATGAGTGCGATTGGTTGATTGACTGATTGATTGACTGCTTTTGATTGATAATTAGTGACTGCTTGATTGACTATAACGTATCGTTTACTAGAAACGAAAACGAGAGAGGGAGAGAAAGAGAGAGGGAGAGAAAGAGAGAGATAGGCTGCGGCAATTCAGAGACACACACTTTCGTCATACACGCTTTTTACCTAGTGAAGTAGATCGATGTGCCTTAGCTTAGTGATCAAGTGTTATAGCTTTACGCCTCCATAAATTATCAAGCTTGAACTTTCATCAAGTTTGCACCCTTCAACAGAATGATGCACTTCAAACTTCTCTCATAACTACAGAATACTGATCAGCGCACACCCCTCTCATGACAGACGAATAGTGATCATTGTGCACTGCGTAATGTCTATAACACCTCTCCCGCTCTTATAGCAGAATACTAAAGAGCTAGATAAAAAATTCACAACGACCGCCCAAACTCTCACTCCCCACTTCCGAGCCCCGGGGCTTCACTCTTCCACCTCCGAACCCCAAACTCTCACTCTTCCATTTCCGAGCCCCAGATCCTCACCCTTCCACTTCCGACCCCCAAACTGATGAACTTAGGAGCCCACGAACTTCTGAACCCACGAACTCAAGAACTTGAGAAACTGTGGGCTTGTGAACTTCAGAAATTCCGAACTTCTGAGCTTCTGGGCTTATGAACTTTCACCCGTCAGCCTGAAGCCTATAACGCGCCACCCTGGCGCTTACATTTTTACTGTTGGCGATAAAGTTAAAAGTTTTGGGATTTTGCAAAATTTCAAACTGAGGCCCTAAATTTGAAACCACGAAAATAACAAAATTTTTGGTAAGGGAGATAAATGCTAAATGTGGCGCGTAAATCTATTTTGTTGGCGATAAAGTTCGAAAATTTGGAACCTTGAAAGGCTTTAAACTGAAGCCCTAAACTTGAAAGCGCGAAAGCCGCAAAGCTCTTGACCTTATCAAAGGGAGAGAAATTCTAAAAGAATTGGGCCCAAAGCCTTCCATTGCCTTGGGGCTTCAAGTCTTCAGCCTGAAGCCTACAACGCTACAGCGCGCGCTGCAGCGTGCGACAATATCAAAAACCGAAGGCCCAAACCTGAGAGCACGAAAATGGCAGAGGCTTTGACTTCAACGAAGAAAGTGAATTTTACAAAAAACTGGGCGCAAAGTTTTTCAATTTCTTCAAAGTGGGCGAATTTTCAACATTTGAAAGCTAAACGCTTCAGCCTTCCGCGAAGATGCCAAAACTAACAGAAGACCAACAAGCCCCCAGGCCTACCACTTCCAGGCGTGTCTTTTCAATAGCCGCAGGCCGCCAGGGGCCCGGCTGTCGTGCTGTTCCACCGATCAACTCCGCCAGACAGTTGTCGCGCAGGGAAGGGGCCGGGCAAGCGGGGCCACGCAATGGCGGGGGAAGTCCGTGCAGAGGGTGGAGGATTCCAGTGCGATGAGAGCTACCGGGCGCTGAAGTCTAGTACACTTCCTTTCCCATAACAGAATACTGATCAGCACACGAGGCACTAGCCCATAGATTCACTCACTAGGGCCTCGGCCTCAAGATTTCAAGTCGTCCCAGAATGGTGTGACACTTCTCTCGTAACAGACTACGCCGAAGAATCGTCACTCATATAGACACGACCAGCTCTCAGATGGCACATATACATCTTTTCAACTCACGTCGGGTCCCTGTATTTCTCAAAGCGGTCCTCTTTCGACTCAGTTTTTTCAGAACAGTTGAGTGTCGTCATGTTGAAGGAGGTTGCTGCCTCCAGACCCAGTATGGTAAGTACGGCGAAGGAGTCTCGTCATTCTCTGCTCCAGTAAGAACACTGAGTAAGCCTTAAGACATAAGCAACCTCCTTAACTTGAATGACCTCCTTCGATACTGGCCTACAATTGAGTGCCGTCATGTTGAAGGCCTGCTATGGTAAAAACAGTAAGTACCCAGTATGGTAAGTACCACGGGTCTTCTGCGATCGTATATTCATCCAATATCATAAGTAGATGTAATGTTGCCTATTCTTCCTACAATTTTCACTCTTTTCATTTCACAATTCGGGTCCATGTTGTCGTGGGTCTCAGGTCAGTCAGTGCTCTTCTCGTTCCGGGATTACAATTGCAAGTTTCTAAGAACGCGAAGAGAAATGTTGAAGACAGATGACTACATCAGAAGACATAAGCATACACCTCAAAGTCAGTGGCATCGCACTGGAGGGTGAGCGCTTATTTCCTTGCCAGCATGACTCAATCGTTCCTCCATGTACAACTTTACCGAGGACATTGGTTGGCATATTGATTGCTTGATTGATGTACTACCCACTCGCGGGGTGTCGCATCTCTAATTAGTTGCAAGACGGTCTTTGATGAAGGATCATGAAAAAAGATCATGAAGAAATCTATTCATCTACAGAGAGGTGTTGAGCATTCACGAAGATCATAAATGGAGATAGAAGGAGCTACTAGGGAAGAAATTAACTGCATGTTGCATTTTCCATCAATCATCAAGTAATCAAGCTCCCCCGGACACCTAGCTCAGTACCATAAGAGATAATAAATTTAAGTCATGGGAATCGATAAGTTACTGCAAGAAGCTCCCTTACCTATCCAAACAGAATCTAGCTCTCTGGTGTAGACACACACACCTATGCAGTGAAAAATGGATAAAAAATCAAGCCAGTACTATTAGAGCTACCTCGTTCGCATCCCTGAAAGCATCCCTATTCTTTTCTCTCGTGGCCGAGTCACAGCAGTCGTGCCTTGAAAAAGAGACCAGGGATGATACTGAGAGTGCTTCAGCGGACGGCAGCCTTAATGGTAGTAGGAGTGGAATCAAGCCAGGAGCAGTAGCACGTAGTATTACAACTTAGCCCATTCATGGGGTACAGGCAGAAATCGCAACGGGCGGGTGGGGTCAGAAAACCAGCCAACAAAAACATGAAAAACACCGATTGGAAAAAACAAAATGGTGGAAATCGAAATGCATGACCAAAGATTCTTGTTGATATCCTTTGGTAAGGCAAGTAGGTAGGATAAAAAAACTGTAGTGAACTGTTGAGATCTTTATTACAGCTGAACGACCGATGAAAAACAAAAATCACCAAAAACAGATTTCGATAAACTGAGTAATGAGGAGAAACACGACAAGATCGATTCCAGCTTCGATGTTCAAAAACAGAACAAGGCACAATATGCATACTAGCAGAAGATCAAATGATTCGGGATGTCGACAAACTTGGAGAAGCTTGATAAAGGCACAGACTACCCGCCCGCAAGAACTGAGAGTTATGCCTGCAGTGCATCTAGTTATGCCTTGAGTTCAATTTGGAGTCATGCCTGCAGTGCATGTAGTTACCTTCTTGAGTTCAATTTGTGGCGGTCCCTTTTTTACTGGCAGTTCGACGACCTTTTTGTAGTTGCCCGGGTTGTACACAGCGTTGTGGACGAGCAGTAGCTCAACGCCGACCTGCAAGCAGCTATTCATTATGGTGACTGACACCTAAGAAAAGCAGCACCTATTTTATGACATCCTCCCAAGTAAAAACAAAAGTACTATACTTTACTAGTCATACAACTGTTCGCTGCGCAAATACAATAGCAGCCAACAATACAAATATCGAATCGAAAAACAAATACAATAATACGAGGAGCCTAGGACTTTCTAAGATCAGTATTTCTATGGAGTGAAATTGTAGCGAGGACTTCCATCAAGTCTCTGAGGCGGCGAGCGGCAAACTTCGTGGATTAGTACCTTCTTCTAAGTGTCAGTGCGTTGTTGTGGGTTGTTTTGATAAAAAAAGGTCATGAAAGAACTTGAAGAATCGAAGCTACGACAAATATCGAATCGAAAAACAAATACAATAATTCCAGTCGAGGTCGACCCCGAAAAATATTTTAACAAAAAAACAACTGCTGGTAGATTGAAGGTGGACAGATTTTAGACACAACCTATTCAATTCTCTAAATTTGCTTTACCATGTTCAAGGTTATGTGGCTACTTTGACATGTCATGTGTGTGCGCCTGTTATGATCATTCGTGACCACCGTAGGTTTTTTTTTTTTTTTTTTGCGTTAGGACTATATGCTGCCACCCTTTCAATCAATTAGTTAACCTATATAAAACATCCAACTTACATACTGGGTGCGCATAAGACCGTACAATCGGCCACAAATCTACAACTATCGAAGAGGCCGTACATTCGGCCCCTGTAGAAAACCTAAGGCGCAACCCGACGCAGCGGGGCCCCATGAGCAAGTCAGCACACCTGCAGGGGTATGACACGCCGCAACACTGATGTTTGATATAATGATGAACCTCCTAAAACATGCATTGAGGGTTAAAAAATTAACTAACTAACAAACACGAAATCAGTAAAACAAGCCTGTGCTAAGCCTAAGCGCAGAGATCGGAGTTAAATAATGTTTGCGAGATCTCGACCGGTGAAGTCACATGCCTCACCAGTCATCTACAGCGCGGAGCTAAAACCGTGATGAATGCGGCCTGGTGAAAGAATGGGAGTGGCAGTAGTTGCCGCTACGGTTAAGCTACTAAAAAGTCATATTGATGAGATTTATCCTGTTTCTTTTTTTTTCCCGTCACATGATGTTGCAGTCGGACTTCGCCAAAAACAAAGGATCGATAAAAAAAAAACAAAGACCAAAAAGCAAAAAAGTGGAGGGGTAACTCCGACCAAAGGGGCTACCTTATGCCTGATAGCCACAACCGGGCGGGAGATAAAAAGATCGGCGAGGGAGAACGATGGGACGCTCTACCCCTTTTGATTACGCTGCATAAGTCTACTCATCCACTGAAGCAAAGGCATAAACTCTTTAACTCTAACGTCAGTCACATCGCGCAAGACAGAGGAAGCTCGCGAACCACTCTGGCGTTCCCTAAGGACCACTAGTGATTATCTCAACTCTCAAACAGATCTCGCTCTGGAGGAAGAGACACCGTAGAGTTTTGCTTTTTTTGAGTTAGGACTATATGCCGTAGCGACAGAATGGAAGCCGACACAAATGTCAACTCCCACAACAAGTGCTCAGCCAGGCCAATGGCGGTCCCTCTCCACTTGCCTTACTGTCCTTTGCGTAGAGGCATTTATTTCTATGCATTCTACTATTCGACTCAATTCTTCATAAGATAAAGTAGAGCTTCTTTTTTTGTAGTGCGAGCGAGTCCCGATAAGTCAAGACCTGCCTGCGTATTTTCCGCGTGGATTAAACGTGCGGGAGGCACTTACAAATACGAAAAGAAAAAATACACCATACGAAGATGAACGATGAAAAAGCATTCCCTGAGCAGTCCTTAATTGATTCATTAAGAAGCGAAAAAGGGCCCGGCGCGTAATTCAATCAATCAAAGTCGGGGCTCCCACCTGTTTAATGACACTCACCCCAGCGCCCATTCCGAAGCAGTTCTCGGGAAAATTATAGTTGGCGTCTATCGCTTTATGATAGGAGCAGTTTGCAATATGTCCCCTGCTCTGCAGATGATCAGAAAACGCAAGGGGCCGCCGGAAAATGGACACCAAGTTCTAGTTACACTATTGTCAATTCCAAAACGCCTCCGTTCGTAGTGAACAGGTAGGTGGAAAAAATAGGTGATTATTGTTTCTTATTTCCATGCTCTTATTGTTTCTTAAATCTTTTACAATTACACTGAACCGTGCTCTTATTGTTCCGTAAATCTTTTACAACTACGCTGCATGTGAGGATCAGGATTTCAAACTTAATCATCACGAATAGCGACATTTGCCAAGCGGGTCCAATTTTCCGACTTCCTACTAGATCCAACATTTCCGACGTCTCCAAAGTCGGGTAGTTCCATCGAACTTCTTCGAGACTGCTTTTTCGGCGAAGATGGTTCTTCCAAATTTGTTCCCACACAGGAAAGAATAAGAACAGCTTGAAAGCTTTCATGACTGGCGTGGAAGGCTGCTCCTCAGTGGTCGACGAAGACCGGTCCTTCATTGCTGAGACAAGAGACCAAGTGTCAACCATGCCCACATCTCTGTCAGGTTTCAGGTCCCCCAAGCACCACCAAAAGCGCTCCAAGTGCATGGCTTCGATCCCAAGACACATCGCGTCGTGAGTGCGCCATGTGTACTGCATCACACCCACAGGCTGGCGCACCATATGCTCCTCAGATAAAAAGACTGCTGGCGAAGTCCTCTGCCGTTGCCTTTCTCTGTAAAGTCACAATGCGCTTCATCTTTTTTTCCTCGTGCTGCTCATCATTGCGTGTGGCCCCACTCACGACTGCTGCCTTCGAAACAATCTTCGAGTCGTCCTTCTCAAGTTCAGCCCTATCTACTTTCTGCTCCTCGTCTTGTTGAACAGAGGCTAGACCAGCTTCTTGTTCCAGCTCCAAACCTCTGCCACTGGTTTGTTGCTCCAAACGGCCGCTTGTTTCCTTACTGGGGATCGAGTTGTCAACAGCGTTTGTGGAGGACCGGCGCGCATCTACAATACCCATACTATCTCGGCCATGGCGCATCATTTTCTGCAGCATATCTCGCTGCAAACGAATCTTCTCACGCCCCGCTCCTGCCCATCTTTTTCGCTCTTTGCACGAACCTGCAGACTGTCAGTCCACACAAACATGTAGCGAAGGTAATGATCGACTTCCCGGACCCCGGTCCAGAGTTCATAGATAATGGCTATCCAACAAAATGTCGCGCAGATCCTTCAACCTCAAGATGTTGCTCTGGAAGTAGAACGAGAGTAGCTTCCCTGCCAAGATATCTCAAAGTCGATCCGATCACAATTCCAGCAAGCCGATGCCCCTCGCAGTGCCCGGCGGCGCAGTTGAGTATGATGTTGCGTCAGGTACAAGGGTCGGCCTGCTGATAGCGAGCCGCGATGTGGCCTCCCATCTATGCGCCCACCAGCGTAAAAATCAGCTGCGGATCTTTGTCATCCAGCCACTTCTCCTTCCCGAGAATCGCCTGCAAGTGACGGTGAAAAAAATCCACGTGGCTCATCCTGGTCAAAATGTGCCCACGCTTATGAGCCGCAAGTTTGCTGTTCTGACAGCGGTTCAGAATGTTCGCCAGCTTCTTATATTAGATAATCTAAACCTTAATCTATTAGAAGAGATAATCTAAGAATTAAGAGCAGCAACTGTTATTCATTGACAGACAGTACCCTCCCTGAAAATTAACAGTACCGAGAAAAGGAACTTGGACATTTACTGCTAGAACTTAGACCATATGGCTTCGGACGAGAAGAAAGCACTATCCTAAGAAGTAAGATGAAATCGTCCCTTTCCAGTATTTATATGGTGTAAATACCAACTAAGTAGGTTGTGGACGTAAACTCTCGTAGACGACAGATTCGCACCTATGCAGCACCCTCGTAGAGGACAGATTCGCACTTATGCAACAGCAAAGCTCTCGTAGTGCAGAACATGTTGTCATATTTGCACGAGTTCCTGCATTAACACAAGTTTTTTCATTCAAACGTGGTCTATTGTTGCTCATCACTCTCTCATGGCCTCCTTTGCCTCTCTCGTCGGTCCTCCATACAGGATTATTTAGAATAGAACTCACAGACTGATAACAACAGTTGTTAACGTGCTCTTTCGACCACGACCTTTGTTTTCTGCACTTCGGTCATAGATACAGTTCTACGAACGTGATCATCAGTTTGCATGCAAGTGCTTAAGTCAATGCACTGTGTAGTACACCTCCCTGTATGCGCAGTAATAAATGCACGACCGTCTTGGTCCCGAAGAACGCCACCTTGTTGGCACCTAACTAACCCCTGCTTGAGTGCCGGATAAAAACCAGCAGCGCGACTGGGATGATGTGGTGTTCCAGCAAAAGATCATGCAGCAGCCTTTTATTGTTCACGTTGCTCTCACAGCGTCCCTGCTTGCGCAAGGAGCAAAGAGGGTCCTCGCAAAGAGGCCGTTTCTGGCATCATGCCCTCCATTGCTCTACTCACCAAGCTGCATATTTGTGCGCTAAAAAGGCGTGCATCAGGATTCATCCCCCTAGTGGCATTTGTGCAATTTCAGCTTTTTTCACTAGTGTTCTCGACAGCCAGTCTAACCCTTCGTACACGCCTTCTTCATTCACGCATGATGTAGGCACAACACGCCAGATCATCTGGTTGAAGGCTTCCAGGGGAAAATTAGAAGAAGAGTGAGGAATGTTTGAGGCGTCGTGTTTGTTTCGAGAGGTGGTTTCAGAGAGAGGTGGTTTTTTTCGAGTGCGTGGAAGAAGTTCGAGAGTTACTCTGCTAATCGACTGCCTGACTCGGTCATGGAAAAAGTTAATACGAATATTTTCTTTTTGTTTTACTTTCAGAGAGAAGACAAACCACAGCATAAACAAAGCCCGCGTCAGTGAAGAGACGCTCAGCGCGCCAGGCACGTCCTGCTTGTTCGCCAACACGAGGATAACACTATCTGCGACCAAAGCTGTTGATAAGGTTGTTGGTATTCTCTATCTTTTTGAACACTAATGTTGAAGAAAAGTCGTGCGGAGGTCGTTGACTAATCTTCGGTGTAAGTACGTCTGTAGTCTAATTTAAGTGTAACAAGTACGAGGATGATCCTTGAAAGACTAATCTTCTGTGTAAGAAATAAATTAGTATAACAGTCACCAGTAAAGTACGGTCCTTGAGTAATCGGTGAAGGAGATCTCGTGTGTCCATGAGGTCTTCTCGATCGCTTGTAGAATCCACCAAAAAAATTATCCCGTCAGCATCCCCATAGTGTTTTCGCATCTCCGGTGCATACTTTTAGAGGTTCCGGTGCATGCGCCTTCAATGGTCTTTGGACGGACCATGTTTCTTCTTGAAACAAACTACATGGGTGTTAAATAGAGCAGAAAAAACGTCTTAATATTTAGCCCATGACCTTCGATCCAGGTCAAAAGAGTACATCGGTCGCCCAACAGTATGTCGTATTGCAAAGCCTCGCGCAACGCAGATATGAGAGGAAAGGTTAAGGTGGTGCTGCTCTTCATTCATTCATTCATTTACCGGTTCTTCATGTTGATAATTTTATCCACTGCTTCTTTAGTACTGTAACTATTGCTTGGTGGGATAGACCTAGGTTCTGAGGGAAAGCTAACCGGTTACTTTTCTTGAGTACTGTAACTATGAGCCAAATTATGTGAATGTGGTCAAGTTGTATATTCTAATGCAGATTGGCAGTTTCGACTTCAAGATTTGTGAAGACTCACCTACTACAACCAGTCCTCATACTCTTGACTCCTCGGTTCTTCGAAGAGAGCTTCGCTTTCACCAACGTTGAGCCGGGAAAACAGAGTCTTCTTTCCAACGTGAGGCGGACCTGTGACGACGATCTTCGCATCCCCAATGCGTTCGAAAATACGACTATAAGCTAGACCCATTTTTTGTTGTTGTAGGAGAGGATTAGTCTAGGATTGTTGTAGGATGGATGTAGCCCTCTAGAATGTTGTAATCATTAGTTTTAGTGAGTCGTAACTGTTTTGATCGAAGAGCGAGTTTGTAACTGCTTCTGACTAATTAGAAGTTCTCGTGGTTGATGCTAAGGTCTGGGGTTGGGTTTGGCAAGGGGCTTGAGGTCGGGTTTCGATTTGGGGACAGAACTTGAGCGACCCACTTTACCGACCCACTTGTTCGAGTTTCTGTACGAATTTCAAGATTTGAAGCCGAAATTCATGTTTGTCACCGTCCTTGGCGTCGAGGCATCATGTAGGATACATCGCCAAGGAACAGCCTAATTGAAGCGTCGACCACCCACAACGTGAAGACATGCCATGTGTCATGTGTTTGTGTCCCTGTCGCAGCTCCCATAAGACTACCTAAGAGACAATATTGCACAGAAGTCATGGGCTAAGTAACCTGTACAACGATCGGTCAGGACATAGTATCAACCTATTATTGACGACGTGAATCTATTCGGCGGATCGATTGCCTAAGACTTCCCTGCAATTTTTCCCTGTTGTTGATATCAATAGTAGTACTAGTGTGCCCAATCTGGGGGTAAGCTAATATTTTACATTTTTACATTTTTATCAATATTAGACTCGTTCGCGAGCGGCACATCGCATCCGTTGTGCGCAGGGAGGATAATCTAATATATCAAAGATGAATACCGCCGTTGATACAGTATTGCTATTATGAATACGTGAAAAATGAGCTGCGGAATCGACTTTTTTAATTTGCTTTCCATCTTTCCAACTCTTGTAAAAGCGTTGACCTACTAAAAAGAAAACTTGATACGGATCATATACAAACAGGCGTCACATGATTGTGTCACGTTGAAGCGGAGAGAACAGTGCAAAAGATCGTACTTCCACACAACGACGCCTGAGTATAGTTCTATTAGACCGCATTTGATCAAGCTCAGTTTCATTTTACGGAACTGCAGTGGTAAACAAAGGTTATATACGTTGTATAGTACTTACTTACGATCATGGACTTCATGATGCGGTATAGACTTTATAATTATGCTGGGAGAAAATTACAACCACTTACAATTTGTTCGTCTTACATGTGATAGACAAAGTAAAAGTCTCCACTTTTTTTGCCAAGAAATCACCTGCATCTTGGATCAAGGAGACCAGGTCACGACCGTGACCTCATCTTATTCTATCAAACAAGTAGTGGATGTAAAAATAGTAGGAGGACTAGTTCACCCATCCAGATCGTACAAATGACTATCTGAAAGAACAAACCGCAATTGACTGACTGATTGATTGATGTACCCACTCTTGGCGTAAAGCATCTTTAATTGGATGTGCAAGTCATGCAAACAGATTAATAAAAACGCCTACTTCATGCACAGCTCTAAGCCCTAAGCCCTAAACAAACCAGTTTTTATCGCCAAGCTGTACCCCAAGAAGTTAAAATAATAGATACAGACGATTTCTTACGCTGTCCCTCATTTTTACTCTGTGCCAGCATCAGCGCCTTGGTTGGCATTTTCGACATCCACAACAACTGCGCTGGGATCGGCAGCTTCATTGGTTGTAGGTGTTTTCTCTCGTGGAAGATTGACTTGTGCCGAAACAGTATCGAAAGCATTGGGCTCCCCATCCCACGACTCGCCATCTTGACCTTGATCTGCACCAGCCTTACCACTCTCACCCTGTCCGCCCATCGTCTGACCGCTGGGTGTGCTGCTGGTCGTAGGAATATTAGAGGAAGAGTTGTTGGTCGAAGGCACAAATAAAGGTTTGTACCAATCTATCATGATGTAAAAAAATTCATGTTTTAAATGGCTAGTATCGATTTTACTACTTATGGTTATGCTGTGCAACTGAATAGTACTGCGCAAGAATTAGAGTATACTGCATAGGCCTTAACTCCTTTCTTCGTGTACATCATGACCGCCGCAGCCACTCCACCACCAAGCACCAGCAGGCCCGCTCCGACCACGATAACAATCAGCGCCCAAGTGGGAAAGTCGTCGTCGTCGTCGTCGCTTGTGGAGGAAGACGATGCGGGTCCAGAATCTAGATCCCGCGAAGAGACTGTCACTCCCGAAGCACTGACATCAACCGCCGCAGCCAGGGCCCCTCCGATCTTAGCAACTTCCATCGCCAACTGAGGCTGCAACAACTGTTGCAACTGACTGCTCGAACCAGAACCAAAGATGTCGCTTGCAAGCGTGTTTTTCACGGAAGTGAGAGCTGCGGAGCCAGGTTTTTCATGCGGACGTAGGGGAATCGAAACATCTCCGATGAGGACCATTTTCCCGGTTTCCGGATAAATAGCTTGGACTTTCTTAGAGAACGCAAGATTACCATGACATGCATTTTTGCCCTTCTATTCTTATATGGACACAAAAGAGTACGTCTGAGGAGTGGGCTTTTGCCTTATTGAAAAAAAGAGTACCGAGCCGAGATGTGCTTCTATGAGAACAAAAGAGTACGACTCCGAAGTTGGAGGAGATACTGCGAAAAGAACATCATTAACGCGACTTTTCGAAAAACTGAGAT
The DNA here is from genome assembly GCA_905178165.1 of Amoebophrya sp. A25. Taxonomy (NCBI): domain Eukaryota; class Dinophyceae; order Syndiniales; family Amoebophryaceae; genus Amoebophrya; species Amoebophrya sp. A25. The sequence continues at coordinate 66,327 of CAJINU010000003.1, read as the reverse complement.
AACGGAGCATGCTAGGGAATAATCTCAGATAGTACTCGATAATTGTTTTTGTTTCTTGGTATCTAGTTCTGTATTTAGTTCTATTTATGAATGCGAGCACTAATATTTAGAAGATTCACTTCTATTTAGATTGAGCATAACTCTCGTCACGTTGGGACGCAAACCCTTTGTATTGTCATTCGATTGCAAAGCTCTGGTGGCAGTGGCGACTAGCGCGAGAGAAAGCGCCTCTTTCGCCGCATCCTCCACAGCAGTGGGCACCTGTTGGGCAGAATGATAGTGAATGGATCAACATTAAAAGGCCCAAGGTTCTCAGTCATGAGATCACTGGAATCGTAGCCACTTGGTCACGATAAGGATGATCAAGAACCACATGGCTCACAGGATCAGAAACACGCCAATGAGGAAGTTCACACCACTAAGGTCACCAATAGGGGGATCAAGATGGGAAGCGAATGGGATCGAGTTCAGCACCGAGACCCCTAGCGTAGCAAGTAGCCTGATACTCATAGACATGGACCGGCACACTTTGGAACTGCAGGAGAATCGCCCAGCTGTGTGGACTGCCTCCAACCTCCGCAGGTAGAGCGAGAACTGTTTCCGCCTTGACTCCCCCAAGGGTCTAGCTTTCTAGGTTTTCAGCGTTCTAACAATACCGCAGCCGCCAGCATGCGGCCTTCCCAATAACCCTCCTGATGAAATTGCAGTCGGTTTTAGGCTAGGCGTTGGTCTACAGCTTCACTAGTATTCTATTCTGTGCATCCCTGATAAGCTTATAGCACCTACCGGCAGGATGAATCGATGTGACAAGATCCACAGAAGAGTAGAACCTGTGAGCCAACGAGATAAAGACAGAGTAAAACAATGTGGGGAAAGGAACTCTGAAAGAGAGAATTGGTGGCTCCCCTCATCTGCGCGACGAACCAAAGGAATACAGGGAGGCCTTGGATTCCGCACTACTCTACCATCGTCCACGGGGACGGCATAGCGAAGTCCTGAAGCCTCAAACGAGCCGGCCACGCTTCAGCTGCCTCAACCTCGGCCACGCTTCAGCTGCCTCAACCCTAAGAGGGAGGAGGATCAACCAAAGAATCACTAGTAGACAGATGGCTGCTGAAGAGCCAAAAAGAAATCACTTAAAAAAAAACTAGGACTGCTACAGAGCTTTGTTCCACCTAGACAACTGAGAAGGAGAACCCTCGCACATGATCAGGAGCTTTAAAAACTATGACCCTCGCATTGTCACCGTCAATCTTAATACTTACTTCATTAATAGTGCTAGTACCGAAGAGAGCATGGGCGAACCGGTGAGCGAGATCGTCGTTCGTACAATTTCCGTGTGAGTAACAGTAACAGATACGCAGGTTGAATCAATCGACTGTGCTGTAAACACGCAGCGGTTTGATTAGAAGAGTGAGGGGTAACGAAAGTCTGTAATTGAGAAATCAATCATATGGGTGCTTTTATTTTGCTTTGTGGGATAAACCTTGGCTATGAGGAAAAAGCTAACCGGTGACTTATTCTTTATGTGCTCATATTTTCCTTCTTGCAAATGCGCCTTTCAGATGACTGCATGTAAACTCTCATTCCCCGAGCCTTAATTCAAGTACCCACAGCTGTAAACCGGAAGCACGCATGCATTGGCATCTGCCCAGGCTTTTGCTGTGGAAGTCGACCGCAGCTGCCCAGCAGTACACATCGCATCAATCTGGTCTTCGGTACACATGCGTACGTTGTTCGGAGGCACACAGGTTTCAGTCGCGGTGTTGTTCTGCGGGAGGTAAGATCTATATTAGAGGGTGAGGGGGTTTTGCCTTCTAATAAATAAGACTAACCCAGGATATATGAGGGAAAGTGAGTGAATGAATGTGCCTAGCAGGGGGTTTTTCCAGTGCCTTACTCAGGAGGTCTTATATATAAGTACAAGAAGTAGAAGAAGTAGTTGCATTTTCTGCATTTTTCGCATCATCCTTCTACCTCTTAAATGAGGTCATTTCTAAAGTGAAGTAGAAACCCCCGCTCCTTGTTCTGACTTCTTTTTATCCGTTGGCTATGTGGTGGTCCGAGTAGATCCTTAACCGAAGTGTGTCTGTACGGCAGCAAGCTTTACCGCAGCGTCGTCATTCATGCCGCTGGTCGGGCACTTGATTTAGCGCCCACCCTTATCCATCCTGAGGCGCATCTTGAGCCCCTTCCTCCCTTGAAAACGTTCCCAAGATGCTTCCGAGGATGGATTAGAGGAAGCCTTAATTGAAACTCGATCCTGTGTACCCAGCCGTCCTGCCTATATTGAAGCGGTCTGCTCCCACGCAATTCGAAGGAGCCACCTCAACTGTGACGTTATTGTAGCACTTGTAGTCCAGCATATTGAAGGCCGCATTGGTCTGTGCAGCAGCCCAAAACGCGTCCCAAGAAGCGCTACAGTGCGCATCACTTGCCGGCCCAAACAAACACCCCGCTGTGTAGTTCCAAGGCGCCCCTTGCGCATATACACCAATGATATTAGACCTTCCCGCCCATACTCATCTTCAAAAGCATCTTTCTACCTTGGTGACTCGAATGCTTCCACCGTTTATGTCTTGAGTGCATCCTTGACTGGAACGACTTTTGCCACGATTTCTACTTTTCTCTTAAAATAAAGGTAAAAAAGAGGCTTAAGATGCTTCTTAAGATGAATTATGGTCATAATGATGCTTTGGTGGGTAAACAGGTTCGTGGTCGTCGTGCTCCCCAGGACGAGCATACCGCGCTTTGCGTTCAAGCTTTTAAACGCCATTTTGTCTCCGTGTCCCGAATCTTCTGAAGAACTAAGAAGTCTATAAGCGTCTTCTAGTCTTCTAAGCGTTTGTTATCCTCTGAACGTCAGATACCAAGATTCATAAAGATGAGTAGTATCAATACTTCTAAGAAACCGTAGACCTTGAAAAGGAGAGAGGGGGAAATCAAAAACACCTAAGCTTGCGCGTTCGTAGAGGGAATTCGATAGAGACAAAAAATTCTCAGACTCCTGTTGTCTTTATTCTAGTACATAGTCAAAAGTGCCTGGATTGTTTCACTATAGACAGTGGGTATACCAATAGCACTCCAGATTTCAGTAATACGGACGGGTTGTGCAAACAGCGACACCGCTCTCACCACGACAGACGTAGTCGATGAGATTCGCTCTCACGAGGACGACTCCACAGATTATTATTACGGCTTCAAAGACCTCAGAAGATGACACAACTACATCCTATTCTATAACGGGAGCACGCTCTTCTCGGAACACAGATACAAATTCACTCCACCCTGTAACAGACATGATATTCATTCGAACATATCGCATTAGTTCTCTCTCTGGACAACACTGACTGTCATGCGAACCCTCTTTGTCACACAGAAACACAGACAGACGCTTCGCCAACAGACACACTTCCTCTCATATCCTCGCGTTTGAAGACAGATCCAAGCTCAATTCTGTAGATTCTGTTTGCATCAAGCAAAAGCATTCTTGATGTTGGAACACTCAGCCAACATTTGCTTCATCTTTCGTTTTCAGGTACTGACCAAGTCCTGTGTCGTAGACCATTCAAAAAAAACTAAACCTAGTTATCAATGAATCCAAACTTCAAGGTACTAGGCTCAATAACGGAGCGGAATAATATCTGGCATAAGCATACAGCCACACAGTTTATTCCGCCCCGTTATTGTTGGGATAACACTATTTACATGCTGTAAGAAACTGCTCAGGGCACCAGCTGCAGAAAAACTCAACGTGCTTTTTGGACCTCCTCGTGGCAGCAGCGAAGCCCTCACATGCTCTCCTGGAGACAGCAGACCGGAAGAATAAGTTGGTAACTCCAAAAATTGGGCAGTCTGTATGTGCTGACGCATAGTCTGCTTAGAAGATTCTGGTACTGCTAGCATCTTTTCAGCAAGTCTATCTTCAGCATTTTGTTCTTTGCCTTCGCGACCAATCTCCAGCAATGCTGAAGGTCCCAGCTCTTGTTTCTCGTCTCCTGCATTTACTATAGCGCGACCTCCAGGAGCATCGTCTACTTTAATATCTTGATTCCTCGTTTCTTCAGGCACACTTGAATCGTCGTTGCTTGAAGAAGATGCTTCTGGAGGGACAGGATGCGATTGATTTGCGGCGCTATCATTAAAAGAAACCCCTAGAGTTCCTCGTTCCACTTCTATTTTCTCCACTTGTTCTGCTTCCGCTGCAACTTCCGCACCCATGCTTTCCAATAAAGCTTGTCGCTGTTCTCCTACAATCTGCGGTCGCCGTTTTCTTCTCTCTGCAGCGTCTAAGAATAACCGTTCTTGAGCCTTAGGCACCTGCTCGTCGATCTCAGCGCTTTGTCGTGCCAATTTCTCCGCTTGCCATCTTTCAGTCCTCTTGATTCGTGCCAGCCGGCGAGCTTCTACGTCCTTGTTGCGGGCGAGGATTAGAAATCAATATGATGTTGACGTTGGAAGGTATGTATCAAGAATGAAAGTCAAAATGGAAGATATGATCTGTGAACCAATTATTCATTTACTAGGGTCGTCGATGCGAAGTTGTTGCGAATCACAACGATAAGAGGTTTGATATTTTCGCTACGTCCTACTTCACAATACTTCCCACAATTGAATCTTAACTCAATAGTTTCGAGATTCTGCTGATCCGCTGCTCTTTTTTTGCCTTCGATTCTAGAAAGCAAAACATCCTCGTCTACACGGCCGTTACGTGCAGACTGTGCTAACTCATCCAATTCAAGGTCCAATGGTTCTGCCTCGTCGACAACAGGGTAGACGTCCTAGGTGAGGGAGGGACGGAATGCTTGTCATAGTACATTGTTTCGAAGAAAAATAAAAGAAAGTATATGAGATAGCAACAGTCAGAGGTGAAGAACCAAAATTATAAATCATACGTGAACAAAAACAAACAGGCGATTGAAGTACCTCACTTTCGCTTTTCAGATGGACTCTTCGCACCTGGCAAAAGTCTTCTGGGTATTGCCGCAAATACGCCAATCGTTCCAACAATTGCGAAGTGTCCACACTAAGCGCATCTGCGTGGCCCAAAGCCCGTCTCGTGTGTCTGTACGCAGCCGCGCTTCGTCGAGCTGTCTCGCTTCCGCGAGTCTGGAGAGTGTCTAATGTAACCGAATCAGGCCCATCGCCGTCACGAAGAAGCGTGTCTGGTATTGGCGGATTCCGCTCAAAAACATTCGAAGCACCCAAGTTCTTCGCCTGGTCGATCAACTTCTTTATAGCCTGCATTCTTCTTTCTGTACATAGACGAAACTGAAGCAAGGTGCTTCTCCTTCTAGATGGAAGAAAAAGTGACAACTAGTCCTGTCGAATCTATCAATGAGAAAGTAAATTGCAGACCAAACACGAATTTTTGTGTCAAACTTGGAATTGAGCTTCCCTGGATTCTAGTATATTCGAAGAAGGGCGGCTGAAGGTAATCTTTAGAGAGCAATAGGACTGGCCGCTTGAGAACTTTTCGGAGGCAACTGCATTTAGGCGGGGAAACGAATCTTTAGACAGAGATATCAACAGACACGCTTCGCTCTGACCAATGATTTTGCTTTCACCGATGCAAAAACCGAGACCATGCTACCGAAAAGGTAATTCCACAGATCATGCTGGTGCCGAGTTTGGTCGTTTGTAAAGGGCATTTGCTGAAGGCATATGATCCTGCAGCCTGTAATCCGTCCGCCTCCGCGTCCATTATCATGCTTTTCGTCTTCCAGGTAACAACCACAACAGGGGATCGATACAAAACATCCAAAACTTTTCAATCCTTGAAGAGATGCAAATCTTATCTTCTTGACATCAATCTAATCTAAACCAAAATTTTTTGTACAGGGATCGATAGCATCTTGTCGTTATAAATCTGGATAGCAAAGCATTCTGGAATAAGTTTCTAAGTCCTAATCGATGCGCAAGCTTCATTCTTATGTTAAGATAGCGCGCAAGCGGCCTCGTGAAGTGTCCGTGGCGCGAACTACCTCATCGAGTCCTCTGTATACTCATTATGCAAACTTTAAGTACCTAGAAACGAAGAAGCGGACAACCTCCGTTCTCTTATTGAGGAAGAATTAGTATCTATGAATTTACAAAGGCATTTTTAATCCACTACAACCACTTAATATGTTCCGCTTCCTCGTCGCCCCGCACAACTCTCATCAAGATCCCCATCAATCGTAGGTCTACCACCATGAGGCGACGAAACATACTCTAGAAGTTCCTCGCTAACGCTATAATCGATTCTCCTTACAAGAAATACGCAAGCCTTTACTCCGTTGATTCTGGTTACAAATACGCAATTTCAAAGTCTCTGGTTGATTACTGGTTGATTGACAAGTCTCTGGTTCTTATGAGCTACATGATGTCTTCAAACGATAGAAAATTTAGTCTCTGGTATATTAGTTCTGTCTGGTAATAGTAGTTCTGGTCTCTGGTTTTCGTCAACCTTGTATTTTGACAGAAGCGTGAGGTCTGCACGAGTGACCGCAGACCGCCCCGCTTTCAGCCACCCATCCATCTTCACAGCACTGCCTTCATTTCGACTTACTTCCTTCCCACAGCAGTGTTAAGCGGCACTGTGCTCAAAGGCTGCACAGCTGTTTGGCGAATCATATCGCGAGGAACGTGCTGGAAGCGGGCTGCCTCTGGATTAAACTCAGGAGTCTCGATGAACTGCAACAGAATTAGAAGAACGTTCCCTTAGGATGTCTCTTACATCAGCGGTCTTGATTCAACAGGGCTTGATTCAACTTATGGCTAGGGTTCCTTTAGGATGCCAAGTCTCTTACATCAGCGGTCTTGATTCAACAGGGCTTGATTCAACTTATGGCTAGGGTTCCTTTAGGATGACAAGTCTCTTACATCAGCGGTCAGTCTTCAGGGAAAACATGTGGTCTTTCATTCAGAAGTGGAATTATCTTTTCACTTTTTTCACTTTTAAAAGTTTCTAGTATAGTTTTAGTTCAAGATCCGGAATCAAAGGAGCCATAAAAAGAGATTCGAAAGCCGCTTTCTGAGCGCAGTGAAGCTACTCTCGGATCGGCCTCGATTTAGCAAGTCTGCCTCTCGATCGATCAAGTCTACGATATCACGCGTCAAATTGCAGTCAAACTCCTTCACTGTCCACTTTACCTGTAAATGTTGTGATGAGCAAGTGGTGGTGCTGGTCATCAGATTCAATACTCTCAATGTCATAAGAATTGCAAAAGATCCAGTACTCCACATAATTGTTGCTTCGCATCTTTTTCGAACCTTCATCTCGGTACAAATCGACCTTCTTGTATCATTCCTGCAAACATATTTTATAAATATGCTTACAGTAATATTCACTATATAATTACGTGAAGCAGCACGTCGAGCCTCTCGTCGATACTGAGGAGTGGAAGGTTTAGGCCGTTATAAAGGTCTAAGAGCTCCTTGGCGCGAGTTGTGTAAGGTGTATGGACAGTCGTTGTCTCGTTGTCTGACTGCGTCCATACCTGTTGTTTTTGTCATCGAGTAGTCGAGTCGTGCGAGAGATTTTCTAATAATGTGTAAACGTGAGTAAGTCGAAATCAAAATGTGAAAATGAACTATGAGTGCATACGACGGATCACCTACCTTAATGTTAGAAGCCTTGAACCTTAGGCTGTGCCATGCTCTCCAGTTGTTTTCGCACTTTCGCGGCTCTATTGTGCTTATGCGCCTGAAGCTTCAACTTATCGAGGGTCTGCAGGAGTCGCGTCTCTTTATGTAATAGCTGCTCTAGCTGCTGATGCTTCTCCTCTTTCGAAGTGTCTGGATCTGCGAGGAGGAGGGGATGGAACTAGCAGAGTCAATACATCGAATATCTCTAGAAAACACGACCATGATCGATGATCGACAAAATTATAGATACAAGTAGTCTTAAAATGCACGCGAAGTGAGAAAGCGTTGATACAAATTATGCAGAAAGCAGGCGCCGGCGCATGTCCCAAGAATATAATTACCGTCCTTTATCCTCCTCGTTTCCTTCTTCCTCCACATCTCAAGCTCCTTGTGTAATATATCGAAATCTTCGTACGTTCGTGGGTGCATACGCCTCTGGATCTCCCGCTTATGCCGCAGCTCAGCTTCTAATTCTCGCCTTTCGGAGTCTTGCGTCGCTTTTTGCGCCATCTCGTCTCTTCTCTGTTTTTAGTAGAGGATGTGTAAAGGGAGAGTGGCGCTGTGAATCTCACGGAATTGTATTGCATGAAGGGATAAGTCGAAGAGTAGAGGGAAAACGAACCGGCTGCGTTACTTTTGTGCTCTGAGCGTCGCTGGACCTAAGCCTCATCCTTATAAAAAAGGAAGAAGCAAGTGGAATCTTCAGCACCACTCTTCCTTTATATATCCTCTACTAAAAACAGACAGGAGACTACACCGAATTCAACCAGTATCTTCAGCAACCTGTTGTCTCATTCCTATCAACTTCCTTTTCGACCTAGTACCTGTCTGAGCATCCTCGCTCGTTTCCTTGCGAAGAGGCCACGGGCGTGGCTTTGAATTATCTGAATCTTCTCCAGTCGCAAAGCCAAGAGATCCCCACTACTGAAATAGCTCGATCCATAGAGAACTTTATCGGTTTTCTCACTGACATAAGCGACGCCTGTTGTTGGAGTTGTGTTGAAAAACAGATACAACTTGATGTGTGGAGAAGCCGCTGTAAACAAGTGGCTCCACAAGCAAGAGGGCCGTCGCGATTTAGTAATAGATGAAGGTTTAGCAGTAGTCCAAGTTAGTCCCTGTTCAAGAAGCAGCATGTAGGTGAAGGGCAGGTCGGATGGTGTTTCGACAAGACGCACTCTCCTCGCAATATAAAAAACAATCATGGTAACATTTGTCACAATCGAAAACCCAAATAGATTCTTTAGGTTTACCTTGTTTCGGCATCTGTGTTCCTGTCTCCCTTGTCGACTGCACCGACCTCGTTCTCTGGTCCACTGTTTGTGTATCCCTGTGCGTCTTTTCTTTATGCACTATTTGCTCTGTCTTCGCCGTTTGCGTGCTCCCATGATGGAAGATAGCACCTGATAAATGGTGGTAATGGTTGTCACTGTAATCAAGAACTTAAACTTTTGTAATAGCTCAATAGTGTCTGTTGAGGATGAAAAGTCAATGGAGTGGTCGATCGTTCGAATAGTAACTGAGACTGACGTAAAAGCGATATTCCAAGAGAAAGAGAGTCAAACTACCAGTCCCCTTGTGTCGAAATCCACCGATATATGGTTTTATTTCGGCCTGCCTTTCCACTTGCACACTAATCTGCCTCTGCCTTCCATCCGCATCCGCCACTGTCACCGCTAAGGTGTCTGGCATGACGTATCTGTTGCGAAGATGACAGATATTATTGTCAGGGTAAGGGAAATTTCCTGAAAGCTGAAAGAACAGAGGAAAGACTTTTTCCATATTGTCCTATCACTTTAGGTGATACGAGAAGATCGAATAGGAGCGAAACATAGAAAATCAAATCTTCCAAAAGAAGAGTTACGTTGACGTTCTTGCCGGCGTCGTTTCGTAGTAGTTTATTCGAAGCTCGATTCCCACTTGATTTCCCGCCAATATGCCGTACTGTCGGAGAGACATGCCATCTTGGAGTGTTCCCGACACTATCCTGCCACCCTCCAGTCCAGTGAGCTGCATCATTGACAACGACTTGTTTGGAATAGCCAACTCCCGTTCGAGAGATCTGTGGTCAGTAGGCAGCGGAGGAAAATGGGATGTAGAGTTGATATACGCGCGCAGACGAAAGGCTGGGCCCTAACTGTCTAAGCAAAGGAAACGTGGGTCACTAGTCTGAAACAAGAATGTGCATTTACTACAACAGAAAAGAAACGTGAGTCAACACCAGTCTGAAATTCGATTCATTGTGCACTATCTCATAAGCCAGAGAACAAAATGCTCATTTCACAAAAACTACAAAGCAAGTATAATTACTCTCTTATTTCTCCTATCGTCTGGTCGAGCTTGAGTGTTTTTGTCTGCCCATAGTGTTCGGGCAAAATCACGAATGACACCGTACATTCTTCGCCGCCAACTGACTGCCCAGTGTTCGCCAGCTCCGGCGATCCGGGCGACGCCGCAGCCGCCTCTGCCATGTTGTTCAGAGAGACACAGCAGAGTCAGCACCCCTTCTCCTAGTGTGGAGTACGTTACTAGTACTTTCAGACTATCTAGTACGATTTGTAAAAACGAACGTCAACATTCTGATCTCGTTGACGCCGGAAGCTAAGGATCATTTTGTTAGACGGATGTTTCATCCCAGCATGCAATGCTGAAGCTGTTGGGAAGCAGGAGGAATCGAGTGCTGTAAATGAGAATGAAAAATAAATATCGAGATGTCACGAAGAAGAACAATTGATAGGGGAAATATTACGATCATTGAGGGCAGCGACTAATACAAGCAAGCAAGAAACCGACTAGATGATCTCGGAAAGATGTGGGTCACAGAGGGAGAGCTTTTTCAACATGCACCTCGTAATTACTATAGCACACGATCACTACGACCGATATTCCGTATCATTTTCGTTCCTGTCTCTCTATCTCTTCTTTCTCTCTGCTACTCAGTAAGCACCTCAAGAAGTAGATACGCCACAAGTACAGGAGCTCAGAAAACACCGATGTTGACATATTTCAAGCAATCAAACTTCCTTCCGGGCCGTGGATGTTCATCCACGCTTCGTTAGGTTAGGTTAGGTGTGGGTCTACTAAGTAAACCAGGAGACTTCAGTGGCTACTGAAGAGCCAAAAACAGGCAAGAGCATCAACCAAGCCGCGCTGCGGTCGCGGTCTGCCAACGACCAAGTGTAGGCTTTTCGAGTTGAAGAAGATACACGGAAAAGTATGTAGAAATGATGTTGTCGAATTGTTGGAGCGACATGATGTGTTTCACTCGCACCTTGATGCTGAAGACCACTCGCTTGTTGTCCTCGATAATCCACATCGTCTGCATATCTCTGCGGTTGAGCGAAAAATGCTGGTGGCTAATTTTTTTTTGAAGGCTAAGACCGCCGGAAGGGTGATACTAGTGATATCCGGTGTGCCTGCCGGCCGGTGTGCCTGCCGGCCGGTGTGCCTGCCGGCCGGTGTGCCTGCCGGCCGGTGTGCCTGCCGGCGATCAAGCCAAAGTGCCATGTGCACCGACTTCGCGAGAGTTATAATGTAAAGCTGTCCGGAGTCGCAGTCCACGTCGGATGCGCTGCTAGGAAGAGAGTCCACTGATGACTCTACGTGAAGTATGAAGAGTCTATGGGCATGGGTACATTTCGTTTTCGCAAACGGCAGAAAGTTCAAGTTCAAGTATTGGCATCATTGGAGTTTCGCAGACCACAAATTTGATTATTTCATAATTTACAGAACAATAGGCTTCTTCATTCAAAGTGGACAGCCGAGAACGAACGCCACCCGTCTTCCGATCTTGTAGATAGTTGCCTCAATCGAAAAAAGAAATGCTCTTGTAGTTATAACTTCACTTTACTAGTTGTAGGAACGAAGCAATTCTATATCTGTCGAGGAGATGACTACATATAAGATCAACAACTCAATATACTTTATTAAGCAAGATAATGACTACGTACTCGGGCTAACATAAATGGTCATTAAACCAGGGTAGGCTTCAAGTTTCACGGTTTTGCAAAACCTAGAATAAAACAACTATTCGGAGATGACGCGTTGTTAACAATGCAGTATGTATGTGGACAACATGTGGTACATAATTTCTACTATCAACGACCAAGACCTCTACTATAATCTCATGTAGTAGTAGGTTAGATAAGGAATCAATGACAAGAATGTGTTGTTACAATTATCCTAGTACTAGTTCGTCCTATGCTTACTCCAAATATGCTCACTCCAAAGGGCTTTCCCCCTCTTCATTGGAATCCAGATCCGATGACACGCTTCTCGAGGTCATATCGCTAGACGATCTGGCCGATGCGGACAGTCTCAGAGTATGATCCGGGGCTCCTTCTGCGCTTCCGCCTGAGCTGCGTCCGACTAGGCCAGGCGCGGCTACACGAAACACCGGTGGCGACGCATTTTGAAAGATGTCGGTCACGAAACTATGCTGTCTTCGCGATGTCGGTCGCACGTATCTGACATCCAATAGAGAACCTGAACCCCCCCCGCGGCCTCCTCGATTACTATGCTGACCAGAAGATGAGCGTCCTCGAACTAGGAAGTTCGAAGCTGAACAAGAACTGGAAGAAGAAGAAGAAGAAAGTACTTCTTGTTTACTAGATTTGTAATTAGACCTCTCCCACGTATTTCATCTCTGGCCTGCAAACCTTTGAAAGTATTCCATTTCCAGTAGAATTAGAATTTACTTTTCAAGGATCGATGCACCAAAAGATGAATTATGAAGACTATCTATAGCCGTAATTATGTTGTCACTCGAGTCCTTCCCGCAACTACTGACTGGTGAATCATCATCGTTAGTCTGCTCAGACCACCTCACGTGGCCTTTCTTCCGCCTACCCAAAGAACTCCCACACAGGACACGATGACAACAACAGCAGATGCAGACGCAAAGCGAAAGCTGCAAGAGACAGGTAAGGGATTAGAAATATCTTCAAGGTATATGAAGGATGGAATCTTCTAGTACTTGTAGCTATTTCGACGTATAGCCGCGAATTCATCTGTCGTTGCCATAAGAAAACACCACCACGCCAAGGACACCGTAGATGTACATCTCGTCGTCGGGGTGATAGTTACCTAATATCAGGTCCTCCACAGTCACTGGTAGAACGTTGAATGCTCCACGTTGGCTACTGTAGTACTGAAAAAAGTTTGTCGGTGGTGGCAGGATCATGGCCTGAATATGCGGTGACACAAAGTTGTCTAGAATACTGTACTCACGATGTGGCTGCTGCTTCTTCGTCGTGGACGTGGTCTCGGGACTGTTGCTATTTCCAGCTTGTACTGATGCCACAAACATTTCACCCTTCGTCACGAAGTGTTCTAGAGAGGTCACAGATCTTATAGCAGTTGTTGCAAGACACAGATGTGGCGACGCAAACTCCACTTTATCGTATCGCTCTGCGCCGTCTAGTGCGCTGGTGGGCATCAATTGAGCGACATTGCGGTTCAAAAATGGGTTCCACACGAGTGCGGTGCGAACACTCATAGTTGGTGCTGATGATCCTGGAGAATCAATGACATTGATCATATGCTTGTTGTAGAAATTTGGTATGTTGTTGGCTTCACCATATCTTCTGCTTTTAGTGGTACTTGTTTGGCTAGAAGAAGTAGCTTGTCCCCTCCGTGGTCCTATCCTCGTCCCGCCAGTCTTACCAGCTCCGGACGAATAAGAACCAGAAGATGCTGAACCAGCTATCGTTCGACCATCACGGAAGAAAAACCGTCGACCGTTTGGTAACTCGACAAATACAGGTACCACAACGATTCCTGCATCCTTACGCCAGTCTGTGAGAAACGTGTAATCAACAAGTGAATTTTCGTAGAAGTTCGTTTCGGTGGACCCTTCGTCATCATCGTCTACTTGTAGTTCAGAGTTCCTCGTCTTTATAGAAGTCGTACTAGACAACTGAAACACTCTTTGTGCTAGTTCGGCAGTATCTTGGGTCTTTAAACTCCGTAACCCAAAAGCTATCTTATACTCGAGACCATCGATAGGAGGGATGATAGCGGTATGGACAATCTGTTCTTGACGATAAAGAGCTTGGATTTTCGCAAGGACTTGGCCCGGAGTTACACTCTCTACTTGTGTTGTGGCTTCGTCGCTTCCGTTTTCTGCTGGGACACGCTCACTGTATGAGAAAGGCGAAGCCTTTCCTCCTGGTGTTGTCGTGATTAAAAAAGTTGTAGTGTTGCTATCGGTAATCCGCTGATCTGATGACGCAGGAGATGTTTCAGGCAGAAAAAAACTTGTCTTCTCAACGCTGTTAGAGCCTCTTGTCGAGGACCCTGGCACCGCAGTCGATTCTGTCGTACGAGTGTAATCTTCATCTGCTTGTGATTCTCCTGCTGAGGTCATGGTTCTAATCGTACTCTGATGATCGCCACCACCATTATTTCTGTAAGCTGGCGTTTGTTCCCCTTGATTTCCGTCGCGCAAAGAAGGAGCTGCAATCAGTGGTACAACTTTACGCGCGAACTCCTGTCGTAAGAATTCCGTTGCTCGCAGATACAACTCTGCTTTCAGTTCTGGTTTTGGGCATAACAGAAATTCATGCTCAGTTGTTTTCGTCCCATCCTCGAATCTCCTCCTACGTCGCACACGCATGCTGAAGAGGTAACCACCTTTTTTCCGACTCGGTCGCCACAAACGAGCCAGATGATCTTCTAACTTTGGAATTCGAATGTCAGGCAAACGCTCAAAGAGTTTTTTTTTCCTACTAGAAGATTGAAGATAACGTCTCCTGTTCTTCTTGAGGTTCTTCGACTTGTTTGCATTACTACTCCTACCGCCATGATCAAAAGGATTTCGTGATGATGCTGCAAACTCCTGTCCACCTAGCAGCAATGTACTGTCGACTTCAAAGTTTACTTTCAACAACTGAAAGTGTACTGGCACGTGGACTCGCTTCAAACGTCGGAAGTCACTGTACGCCATTGCACGCACGTCGAATATTGTACGCAATTTCTCCAAAGCCTCTGCTGCTTCCTCTTGAGTCATACGTGCTGCGCGAGAAGCACTGCTGCTTGCACCAGCGAGGGACGGCGCCCTACCACCACCTGCTGTTGGTGTTCCTGCGTTACTGTTGCGGCTCGAGAAAAAACCACTGTCCAATCTGCCTAAGGTATTTGTGATCATGTTGGAGGATGTAGGTACGCCGTAAGTTGTTGGAGCGCCGTAAGTTGTTCTTTCACTCGCACCTTGATGCTGAAGACCACTCGCTTGTTGTCCTCGATGATCCAGCAATTTTGGAGGCCGACTCAACCTCGGACGCCGAACACGTTCGACTTGAATCGGACTGCCTTCCGAAGAGTCGCCGGCTTGAGGCACGACTGAACCACTAGTTGTTCCGAAAGAGCGGCCTCTAGGAACGACAGGAAGTTGCGGAGGTGCGCCTGTTGTAGAAGTGCTCTGAGGAAACGCAAGTGGTCTACTGGTTGTAGAAGTCCTCTGGACTTGTGAAAACGTTGCCACAGGCAATCTTCCTGTCCGCACAGAAGGCGCAATAACAACACGCTTTTCATTTTGATTTTGTTGCACAACTCGTGGTTGGATTGGATTTACTGTAGCACTGGTTGTCATGCCAATCGGATGTTCATGTCCCCCAGTAACAACAGGCTGGACAACTGCTCGTGGTGGAGAACTGTGAGACATACCCTGTTGCTGTGATTGTTGCCCTTGATTCGCAACTCCGGAAGTAAAAGTGCCAGAACTAGTAGAAGTTCCATTCCTACTGTGCATCATCACCTGTTGTTGTGGCACTGTTGTATAGCTGATGCCTCCTGTTAACGTCGGTTGCAGGACACGTATGGCTCCTCGTAGAGGTGCACCAGGTACTACATCGCCGTCGCCAATTCGTGTTCTAGGTATCACATCGACCGCTGTAGTTGTAGCTCTACCGGTTTCATCGCCACTCCGTAACGAAGCTCTGCCACGTGCAATTGTTGTTGTAGATTGGAGGGAAGCATTAGCATCGGAAGCTCTACTTGTTGTAGTGCCGTCTCCTACATTTGACACATCGCCTGTCGCAACGGCAGGTACCTGCTCTCCACTTCCACTATCTTCAATAAATCTGCTGCGAGCACTATCACGCCTAGAGGGTCGTCTCGTCATCTCAGGCAACGGCTGGACTAACGGTTTTCCTTCCTCTTTTTCCCCAATATCCTCCGACATTTCTTCACCATCGTCTTGACTTTTCTCGATTGGACGAATATCCTGTTTATCATCTAACCTGCTGCGAGCACTATCACGCCTAGATGGTCGTCTCGTCATCTCAGGCAACGGCTGGACTAACGGTTTTCCTTCCTCTTTTTCCCCAATATCCTCCGACATTTCTTCACCATCGTCTTGACTTTTCTCGATTGGACGAATATCCTGTTTATCATCTAACCTGCTGCGAGCACTATCACGCCTAGATGGTCGTCTCGTCATCTCAGGCAACGGCTGGACTAACGGTTTTCCTTCCTCTTTTTCCCCAATATCCTCCGACATTTCTTCACCATCGTCTTGACTTTTCTCGATTGGACGAATATCCTGTTTATCATCTAACCTGCTGCGAGCACTATCACGCCTAGATGGTCGTCTCGTCATCTCAGGCAACGGCTGGACTAACGGTTTTCCTTCCTCTTTTTCCCCAATATCCTCCGACATTTCTTCACCATCGTCTTGACTTTTCTCGATTGGACGAGTATCCTGTTTATCGTCTTTCTTAAGTGAGCCTCGGCGGTCCTCGTTCTCCGACTCTGCATCTTTTTGAAAGAACTCAAACGCAAAGCCATCATCCCCGGATAGCTCACCTAATTCGGCTCCAGCAGGTACTCTTCGTGTTGCACTAGGGACAACTTCATCTGTCGTTGTGGACGCTGCGGTGGTCGATGATGTTGTTGATGCTGGAGGTGTCGTAGTCGTATTCGTAGTGACTGTAACTGAACTGTTGTTAGCGACTGTTGGGGAATCTTGACTTAGCTGATTTCTTAACATTGGTGCCCGCACTCTAAATCTTGATACCCCACTTGCTGATCCAGCACGCGGCGTGAAATCGGAGTCAAAATGATCTGAAGGTGATCCGCGGATTAGAAGCAAACTCCCAGGTAGGCTTAACTCACGAATCTTCTACTTGATTCAGCATCTAAAAAAGTCACAACGACAACTGCTATTCATAAGTAAAGCATCGGCGTAGTCGGTGTGCCAAATCCGCTTTGTTGTCCAGCTACCGCTTCTTTTTCAGCCACGGACGCGTGAACCAGTAGGCTTTTCTCTAGTTTTCCAGCAAATTTTCGCACGCCGTCATCCCACCTGGCTGTCGCTGCATACTGTCTCAACGTACTCCCGAACTCTTCAATCACTTGATGCCACTCTGTTGCTGTGAGACGCTGATCTTCTATCTGATTTTGATCCTCTCCCTGACGCTGCTGCTCAGCTAGCAGTTGATGTGTCTGCTTTCTTGTTGTATCAGCGTGTAGCCGTGATCGATCATCAACATCGTTCCACCGATACAAGAATCTGCGATTAGGGTACCTACTACCAATCACACCACTTTGCTCGCGCCGTTGTGGCCCAATACCACCCGAATTAAGTTCGAAATCTAACTCCGTTCTTGTCACGGCGCCAGTTGTACCAAAAACCAAAGTCTCATCCGCAGTAGGTGACCAACCAGCTACCAATTTTTGTGGCTGATTGTCTGTCTGTAGTAGAGCTACGCGTGCACGGTAAGAGGCGACAGACTCAGCTTCATAAGCGACTTTCGGAATGGCAACCAAGTACAATTCATTTGGATCAAAGTTACTCTCACAGAAGTCAATCGCTTTTGCTGTTGTCGTTGTAGTACTACTACTAGTATCTTCATTTTTTTGACCACCACTTGTTTCACTACCACTACTCCTATCTTCATTCGATGATGCCGCAGTGTTGTTCGTGAGTGGGGATACTAGGAAAGGCGTCGCAGTTGTAATTGATCCATCAGGAGGTCGCCCCAACGATGATGGTCTTCTCCAAGCTGTGTCGCCCGTCGATGCTGCTGCAGTTCGCGTTCTCGAGGATGCAGAACGTGCGCGCGCTGCTAGAGCCTTCTCTTCGTCACTTCCAACGTCCACTCTGGAAGAACTAACTGTTCCTCTCCCAGTGAGTCCTCCATCTGAATTTTCATTCCTAGAAGGTTCTGTTCCTCCCCCAGTGATTCCTTCATCGGAATTTTCATTTCTAGAAGGTTCAGTGATTCCTTCATTTGTAGAAGTCTGGTTATTGGACCCACCGCCACCTATAAGATTTGACCTCAAGTCTTGAAAAAACCTGGAACTAGCACGATGCAGTCCATCTTGGGCTTTTTTCCAGTCTCGTTGACTCTTTTCAATAGCTTCTTGGACTTCACGTTGACCTTGTTCAAACTTTTCAGAGAAAGCCCGCATCGACGACGAGTCATCACGCTTTGCGGCACTTGCTGCAGAAGAGGCGGTGGACGTTGTAGCTCTCTCATCATTCGAAGGTCCTCCACTCGACCCGGTCCTCCCACAGACCTTGCGGGGCGTGACGACGTAGAATGTGAGGGTGTCGGATGCGAAGAGCGGAAAACCGGAGATAACATCGGAGCCAAGGTAAGATGAAGCAAAACGCAAATTCGCAGCTACGAGGTCACCGGCATTCAAATACCACATGCTAACTTTTTATAGACAACTGAAGCACTTGAACTTGTTCACTACAGTGACAGACACGAAGAACCTTGTCGCCTTACGTCTAGAAGTGGTGAATCATCTTAAAGAGCATGTGCAGTAAATGTAAAGGATGAACTTTTACCTTCTTACTTTTAGTGGACTATCGAAAAATACTCCTCTCCAACGCTCCCTTCCATCTCTCCATCTCTACTGATTGCTCTCTGTTTCTCTCACCGAAGAACCGATTCCTAAGGAGGAACATCAGCATGCAAACAGGATACCAAATGATCCAATTTTCGCGACAGCCGGATGGGTTTTATTAATCATTATGTGTTGCATGACGAGGGGATGTAAAGAAAGCTCGGTTCATGTCGCTGTAAGCAGATATACTCACCCTATCATCACGTTCTTACCGGTTCGTCCTTCGACGCAAATCACTATCGGTGTAATGAAAACGTAAAGATTTATTCGTAGTACTAAGCATAGCAGCACGATAATGCGTTCATGCAGTAGATTCTTCGAAAGGCAGTCAATTTCTATGCGTGGTCGCAAATGTTCACCACATAAACATTCCCTTCCCCATAGGCTTTATTGTTCCTTTAAAGGATCCTCCCTTTCCTCCTCCTTTCTTCAAACCTTTTTGTGCTACAAGCGGGTTCACGGAAAGACCTTTCGCCGCAGCCAGCATGTCCCCTTTCATGGCTTTGCCTATACTCCTTGTGGCAATACCCGCACCATAGCCTTCTTTGGCGCCGCCTTTGAGTCTGACTTTCCCACCTTTGCCAACCACTCCTTTCGCGCTAACGTGGACGTTGCCTCGACTCTTGCCGTCCGCGCCTTTCGACAGCGCAGCGTTTTCACGTTGCAGGTCTTTAATCACAACTTGAGCGGTCCTGTTGAATGTAGAAAGAAGCATTAAATGTAGAGTTTTTCTTGTGATTATTGCCACTGGCGAAGTTCTTCTAAATTGTTCCAGTTTTCTTGTTGAAACATCGCTTGGCAGTGTACTTATGTCATCATCACCCACCATTCATTTCAGGAGACTATCTATCAGACAGAAGATCAGATAAAAAACAAATACATCGCATGCATTCTTCCTGCGCCCAGGTAGTGTCCGATCCGGCTGTGATAGATCTTCTGTTCTATGAAGCCCTCTAGGCCATCTGAAGTGAGGGTGGAGTAGATATCGAATCCGACCAACACGGCCATCGTGAGAAACGTCAAAATGAACGCAACCAGAACAGCAGGATCAATGTCACCCTTCATTTTCAGGCTTTGATGGCTTTTTTGAATCAGGAGAAAACTATTGAAGGGGTAAAGTACAGCTGGAGAAATCAAAATCCATTTTCATTTTGGTACACAACATGCAATCTAGAAGTAGAGCACAAGCGGAGTACATGATCAAGTAATCATTTCAGAAGTTTGTTGTTGTTTATCATGAGTAGACTCACACGGAGAACAAACAATGCAAGAAAATATACAAGGGGAGTGTGAAGAATGGGGAGGGCAGAAAAATGCTGTGTGATACGATGAAAAGTTTACCAATGAATGAATGAATGAATGAATGAATGAATGAATGTGCCTAACAAGAGGTGTTTGGACGTCCTTTAATTAGATGCTTGCTTTCTTTCGTGACTCAATACCATCATCGGAGAGTCTTTATCTCCTTCTTAGCGTACAGAATTGCAATACATCGCTCTCTCCCCCTCTCGCTCTACAGAGTAAAAATCCCTCAATAGTACATTCAGTGTTCTTCTCTCTCCACAGAAATATCGTTCCTCTGACGGACAGAGAGATGTAAATATTGTACCAATGAATGCTCCTCGTGCAACTCAGCATTACAGACTTCTACTTCGAATTGGTTTCGGGATTCTTCCGTGTCTGGTCTCATAATTTCGCGGATCAGAGGACAGACAACAAAGTACGACGTCAACATTAGCCTTCGACGTGATGTGACCTTTTAGTAAAGTCTTGGTTGAATGACTCAGTTCAGCATTGACGGATGGGGACTCCTGTATCCACTAGTGCAGTAGTACGGGAGGATCTACCACTCAGGGGGTCGATGGATTGGGGTCGATTGCTTAAACCCATCTGCATTCGGTTCAGCTGTTTTCTCTTCATTGCTTAACTCCAGTTATTTGATTGTTTGCTTTTACACGTCCAGACGTAGATTTGGAAGTTTGCGATTATAAGGAAGTTTGCTATTTAACAGTGTTTGTGAGAAGTGATTGATTCTTCAGTGCTTGTCTAATCTTTTTTTGGAAATGCATGATCGAGTTCACCTCGTACAACTACCCCAACAGACGAATACAACTTTTCCGAAGCAGGTCAGTATTCCCGTTTCTTACCTTTTTCGTCTGGGTAATAGACGAACCGGCGACTATCGTCGTATTGCCAGACAGGCATCCGATTCTTGAAGCCACGCGCAAATTTTTGATGCGGATGATAATAGTGGTGTCCATAGCTGATTTGGAGGTGAAAAGGAGGATTTGGGAACGAAGTTGGTAATTGAGTTCTATGCAGTTGTAGAGAACCCTTATCAAAGATATGGATGCGCATCTGCCAATAGACAAAACTACACCAAAGTAGACGAAGCCCTCCGATCTAGCGCATCTATTTGGATACAGATTACAAGGCAAACTTATCGATTTTGATAGTGAACGGAATGTACCACATCTATTTCTATACCTGTTATTGCTAGTGCTCCACTTCGGTATATTTTCTGCGACCAGATGCGGATCTAGATTATTCTCCACACGCCAGTGCCCGAAACTATTGTAGGCATTGTAAATATGATGCTTTAAATTCTGTCGCATTATTTTCGGCACCTCCGATTTGCTCCTCACGCTGAAGTTCGAGTTTTGAATGAGGAGGATGTGAGAAGGGGCAGTAAATCTTTAATGTTGAGGTTGTTATAGATAGCACGAAAGAAAGAAGATATGATCTTGTTCGACTGCTGGATGCTGACAGTCGCTTACACCAGAAAGCGACAGATAATGCATGGACAAAACTGAAGGTACTTTTGATTCGCTGGTCCCGGCTCTCCTATAATTTCGATCCCTGCAGCTGTCAATATGTAGGGAAGTTCTGGCTTTTGTCCGGGTTTGTGGATTTTCCATCGTGAACTTGAGGATGATACTGCGCTTGGTGCGGGACTGGGTAGTGGCGTTCCGCCGAATGGGAATGTCCGCCGCTCCCGTGGCTGATCAATGTTCAGTTTGAATGGATTGGAATAATTCGATTGATGTGGTGTAAAAGGTAGAATGGTTCAGGGTTCAAGGGTCCGCGAACTTGTGGCCAAGCCACGTTGTCGAGAGAACTCTACATCTATCTTACTTTTCACAAAGGTAGATGAATCGCTTTCAATGGCAAGAATGATACCTCCGGCAGTTGTTCATGCGGCACAGTATGCATCTTGCCGCTTCTTCTGCCTTAAACGTGCACTTTTAGGCAGTACCTCAGGTCATTTTTCTATTAAAGAAGAACTGCTCTCTTCGTATGTTGGAAGAGAGTCCTACCGGTCTTATTTTGTATCATGATATTCATTAAATCTGAAATATTTCCAGAGTTAAATCTTGTACTCGAAAGAAAAATACAGCTTTCCTACGAAGCTAGTAGAAAATACTGAGGGAAAAAGAGTAGAGGATGTTGGGGTTCACGCGGGTATGTACACGACAGTGGGCCTCTACCGAGCTCAGACCATACTACGACCCAACTTTCGACACCAGCAGAGACCGAGATAAGAAAACCATAAACCGAAGCCAGAAAATCTTCACTCATTCGTGACCACATCTCCTAGAGTAGACATTCACTTGCTCCGTAGTGATTCTTTTTTTTTAGTGATGCAACAATATCCCGGTCACAACGCTACTACAGAAGCGGTATAGCAAATACGTTCCTTCCGGTTGCGCACGCCATATAGATACGATCAGATTAATAATCTGTCTGAAGTTTCCATATTCATCAAACCACAAGTTCCCCACCTTCAAATTCTTGTGCTTCTTCACCATGCCGATTAAGCCTCCGTAACCTATTCGACTTCTGCAGATACGTCCTTACCATGTACACCAAGCTCGCAAAAAACCCCACTGCCAATGACTGCTTAAACAACGTCTTCTGTTCTCTCCATCGCTTTGCTTGCTCTTCTTCTGCAGCAACGGTACTTCCTTTCCCGCTGAGCTTTAATGGATTGCAGTGCGGATGCGCTGGCGGAGAAGGTTTAGAGCAATCTCGGCAAATTTCGTCGTCAGGAGGGTCGCCGCCGCCGCTGTTGTCACGCGGACTAGCTGGCTGCATCTCATCTTCACTTATGCCAGAAGGGAAACTACTCTTGAAACAAGTAGTTCTTGTAGTGATCTTTGTCAAAGGTCGTAACGAACGCTTTAGTGTTGTTAACGCTAATCGGTTCTTGTTCTTGGAAGCAGTTCCAACTAGGGAGGATTCTTGGAAGAAATCATTTACACTTGCTACTCGGTCCAGGTGAGCTGCCTGCTTACGAGGACGAAGCGGACGGCTTCTTGCGCCATCGAGGCCAAGGAAAGAAGAAGAACTACTGCTCGAGGAAGATGCTCCACTAGTACCAACGATACATCGCTCTCGCGTTTGCGCTACCCCTGTTGACACAGGTGACTGTAGTTCCGTACTATGATCGATGATCCGTGTCTTGCCCGAACCAAAATGAGGCACATCAGCAGCACCAAGGGTCTCAGGCAACAGGTGTTTGGACAACATATTTTTAGGTGATTCACAAAGGACAACAATTTTTTAGCAATTATTGTGGTTCTAAATTATGAAGAACCTACCTCTACGATGTCTAGTAGTAGTAGTAGTAGTAGTAGTAGTAGTAGTAGTAGTAGTGTACCCATTCGCGGGGTATAAAAGAATTCACTAACCTACTTTTTCTGCCATTGTCTTCTACTGGGTTTAAGCGGCCGGCTACTCTTTTTCCATGGTCTTCTATTTCCACCGACGAGCTAAAACTTCGCTGGGTGAGCGTCGATGCATGCATTGGGATGCAAGGGAAAAGGTACTATATTGTGAAACCGACAACAAGAGAAGTGCACAACTGCAATTCAAACTCCGAAGATACCGACTGATCGTTCTGACACGTAGGACAGACATACCGATGGAAGAAATATGCGGAGCATTCGTAGAAGCTTGTCACCACCGATCAAGAGATTCTTCTGCAGCTAGACGTGGACTACTTCATAGCACACTTATAGCGGATTCTACCATGTCGACGAAGACGATCTTCTTATCTCACTAAAGTGCGTATGCTTGCGCAAACACGTCTTCCAACTGTCGTCGTTCGCGTGTCTTGGAGCCGTTATCTGGGTTTCGCTTCCAACAACTCTAACAACAGGATCTATGCTGGTGGTTTCAAGAACAATGTGATACAGAAGCAGTCTAAAAGATGTCGTAGTACTAATTATCGTTCTGGGTCGTACGTAACAAGAAATCATGGGCAATTTTCCCAGGCTCTGGGCATGTCTGTTCAGCAGGGAAGGTTTCTAACGTTCATAACAATGGTCTTCAAACTGATCTATTAATTCACGGGTGCCATAAAACTATAGGATATCGTTCTCACGCTTGTCTTTTGAGTGCTATTACCAACAACAAGAGATACAGCTATTTCCGAACATGGTCTTCGCGAAAGGCACGTCGTCATCAGCAGGAAGCTCGGTACTAAACGGATTTCTCCTTACTGTCTAGTACGAAGGTAGTTCTTCAAGAGGAAGTAGTGGTGACGAGGTGCAAGTTCTTTCTGGTACTCGTTGTTGCAGGAGTTCTTCTACCACAGAAGCCTCGTTCTCCTCCACAGGTGTCGCGTTATTTCTTCGTGGAGAATCTGAAGTGGACCTTCTCAGACCCTGTAGCAACACAACACGCCACAATAGTCCTCAGCACTTCTAAGTACTTCTACCACCTCTATTCTACTACTCGATGAAGAATCTCCCTTTTACATTCCCTCGCGCTGTCTCGGTGCGTTTCGGATGATGTCGTCGACGCGGATTACCTGTTCCGCTGCCTCGGCTGCCGAGCACAAGCCTGACAGCTTACTACGGTAGGACTCGTAAATGCCCAAGGCCTCCATGTCGGCAACCTTCTCCTTGATGACGTCAATACCACTCGTGATTTTACCAGTGGCGTGAGCCTTCTTGAGTTCACCCACCATTTCTTGTGCATCCATACCTGCGTTCTCACTCAGAATCATCGGGATTTGGGTGAGGGCTTTCGCGAAAGCTTCAACGGCAACAGACTCTTTGCCGCCGACCTGTGGAAAGTAGTTGTGGAGAGGATGCTGGAAAGGCTAAAATACGAATATTACGAAGATGAACCTTTGTCCTGGTCGAAGATTCTTGTGTGTGTTGTAACAATAATAATCAATCCTCGAAGTCGTGTTACAAGCTAGTGATCTTGCAAACAACATATTGACTCTAATACTAGTGACTCTTCTAGTTGATTTTTACCGTCGCTGCTCTTTCCAAGACTGCTCGGCTCATGGCCATTTCAGTGCAGCCACCACCGCAAATAACGCGCGTATCCTGGGTAACTGTTTGGAACAAAACCGCCAAGGCATCGTGCAAACTTCTTTCAGCCTCGTCAAGCACATGCGTTGATGCACCCCTGAGTTGTAAATCAAGGTTCCTAATGTTGTCGAAGAAGTACATAAAGTGTAGGTTACGTGAAGAAGTGGATTACAGATTTTGTGTTTCCTCAAAGAAAATAGAAAAAAACCTTACTACAAAACCCAAATTCAGAGCCTCAAATATAAGCAAATGCTACCTGAGCACGATAGTGCATGCTTCATTCTCCTTGCAGCCTTTAAATCGAATAACCTTATCTTCGCCGATCATAATTTCTTCGATAAGGTCGCACTCTCCCAACTTAATCTTGCTCGGATCATCAAACGTTGACACGATATCGCCACCCAGAACGGCGGCGAGGCGCTCCGTACCTTTGTTATAGAGGAGAAGATGAAAATGAAAATCATGGAGGAAGACAAACTGGGAATTATCCAGGATCAACATGGTTCTTGCTGGAGTGAACTACAAGAAGAAAAGGGTAGGTTGTACAAATGTTGATTGCAAAATCATGTTCCACCTGCTTCTAAAATACAAAAATATCATTAACTTAGTCAATCTTAGTAGTACCATCGAAATCGGAGTGTTCGATGCATGTGACTCCTGCTTTTTTGAAGAGTTCTTCCGGATAGTTGTAAATGAGCTGTCGGTTGATAAAGACGTTGCAACCAGTTTCGCAGATTTGCTCAACTTTGCGCTTCATCTTATCCCTCTCAGCCTTCTCGATTTCGGCCATAGCTTCTAGGGAGTCAACCTTCACTCGGCTTCCGAAAATCTTGATCTTGTCGCTATCCATAGGAGTGTTGGCAACGCAAACCTAAGGTGGGGAGGAGAAAAAAAGAGTCCTAAGTGTTGGCAACGCAAACCTAAGGTTGGCAGCGCAAACCTAAGGTTGGCAACGCAAACCTAAGGTTGGCAACGCAAACCTAATCGGGATATTTTAAGGGGGGAGGAGAAAGATAGAGTCATCCATAGGAGTGCTGGCAACGCAAACCTAATCGGGTTTTTAGGTGGGGAGGAGGAAGGTAGTAGAGTCTTGTTGCAAGAAAGGAAACCTGTAATAATGTTTTGAACCGAAGAAGACCAAAATCCTTCAGTTTCTTTGGACAAAAAAATATAACACAAGAGCCAAGTTAATAGTCTTCAGTGGTAGCTGTCGTGTAGACAGCTGGAGACGGGGCACGAGGTCATTTTTGGATTTCATTCCCTATGGTGGTTGTTAGTGGGTTGTCCTACAAACCTGTAATAAAAAATCTCTGCACCATCTCGACATGGTAGCCCTTCAACAAGAAGATGTAGCTACAATGCCTATTTCTCTATGTACCTTGCAACCCGTTTTGCTCTTGGGCATGCCAACTCCGATTCGCTTTTCCAGAATAAAACCCGGCTCCAAATATGACTCCTTAACTGCACCACCAGCTTTTTTCAAGACCTAGAATGGTTTATAGGAGAAGTTGCTTTTATGAACAGTCATAAGAGACTGGCGTTATGAAATGACAGTAATGAAACGATAGTAGAAGTAGACAAACTCTTTAGGGAAAAGAAAGTCAAACATTTCCGTAAAGATAAACTGAGGAAGATTTTTGCTACGAGAATATTATCAAATACCTGAATATAATCCAAGTTTGGTCTTCCCTTTAGTCGGAGAATAGCATCTACCGCAAGTGTCGCAAAATGAGTCTTCTCGTGTTTCAACAACTTTGAGCTCAAAGTCGTTTCTGCGATCTTGATCAGATCCGCTCGCAACTTCTCTTCATCTTTGCCTGATGGAAGATAGTGGAAGTGGTTGATGTTGATATTAATTGTTAGGGTGACCGTGACGTCGCATGTTGATTGATGCACGAATGACGTCGAATGTTGAAGTATTGTCTGATCTTGCTATAGAACTTTGCTCGAGACGACTACGAGTTGGTCAAGCACGCTCTGCAAAAGATGGTACTAAACAAAATCCTGTAATACCATTATCAAAAGCGCACTGCTCTAACTGAGTTCGTGCGGCTTCGACCGCAATACGGTATCCCTTGATGATAACTTGGGGGTGCATTTTCTGTTGCACCAACTGTTCTGCCTGTCGCAATAGTTCTGCCGCTAAGACCACAACTGATGTTGTACCTGAAATGGAAATAGAGAATGGAGGTTTGGGGTACAACGAGTAGAAGAAGTTTAAGCAAAAGGTTGTGGTTGATGAGGTATGATACTTCAAAAAGACAAAATCATCGATGAAAGAAGAGCAGGCACCACGAACTCTTTTTCGAACACTGAAGATCAAGCATCGAACATGAAGAAGTTGAACACTATCATATAATGATAGCCACTTATCCCCTTACCATCTCCGCATTCTTGATCCTGTGCCTTGGATATGTCGACAAGAATTTTTGCACTAGGATTATCGACCCAGACGCGACTAAGGATTGTTGCTCCATCGTTTGTAACTGTCGTCTCCTTGGAGGCTCCCTCTCCAGGAAGAGGCTGTAAAATCTTATCCATACCCTTTGGACCTGAGGTTGATGATCTTGGTTCATGTATTTGATAGACGAAGAGTCGTTTTGAAGAACGGAAATGCCATGCTGAAAACACTCGAGAACCTAAATGAGAGATCAACAGTAAAGGCAGATAGACTCACTAAATCACAGGCTTGTGTCGTAGTAGTACCGAGGGTGGATTTGATTAAGTCGCCGATGGCAATTGCGCCGATAAAAGCCTGGAGTCGCGCGACATCTCCCTTGTCTTCGCCAGCACCCTGCTTGTAGATTGACGGCACGGAACTCAAAAACTTGTGCGCCATGACTTTTTTTTGCAAGCTAAATCAAATACGATCAAGTTATTCTATTTCTAGTTCGACTGTATAATCTTCTTATGCAATTATGCAAATCACAAGTAGAATACTATCTGTAATTCCTTCTCGTGAAGGGAAAAAAAAATTGTAATGAGAAGGGAAACTGCAATGGGAAATGTAGCCCGCCCGTAGCACTCAGCAAATCGCAAGGGCCTGGCTCTTGTAGTCACATAACAATTGTTCACATTTTTAACAAAGTCCCGTGTCATATTGCGGTCCTCCTCGAAATCAGTGTATTACTTCAGACATCTTCCACAGCATCGTGTGTTTTATATACTCTGACGTTCGGAGGAATTTCCATTCTTAGCCGCCACATGGTCAACTATGTGGTGCTCTCTCGCACAAGATTCGTTGCAGGTTTCGATCTTTTAGGTTCATTCACATTCAGAATTCTTCTTGTGAAGTCCAGTCGCATGCGTTTTGACAAGGGCGCCGAACATCAATCTCTGAACTTGAGTAGTACCAGAAGGTTTTCGATTTAAAATTTTTCAATTCATAGATCGACATTGGATCTTGTAGAAGCTGTTCAATCACTATCAAGGATGGTTTCTCCCTCCAACTTGGATCTTCTCTGTGTCTTCAACATCTGTGCCCGATCTGAAATAATGTAACAACAATAAGTAGTTCTTGTCCTACATTCTTCTAGTAAACATCTTTCAATCTTCGATCTGTTGAACTCTTCACCCTCTACTGTGATATGGAACTAATAGAATTACCTTCACGTCGAGGACACTTTCAATCTCGACGATCATAGCTGCTACACCAAATACAACACACATAAAAGATGCTACCTCACCGTCGTGACCTACCCAACTTATTCTAACAACTACAAAACATCCCCACTACAACTAAAAATATTTCAAAAAAAGGACTACAGGTTAGAGGCATCATCAGAGTAGGAAAATTTGATATGAGGGAGAGTGGAAAAATTTTATATGTTGAATCTCCTATTTCTACGGAGAAAAAACTAGTCGGGGAAAAGCGATCGTTGTGGGTAAAGATCTCGTGTTCTTGCAGGTGTATGAATTCAGAGGAGTTATTCCTTGTTGACATTGCAAAAAAATGCATGTGAATTAGAAAAATACTGAGATTGAAATTCCTGTCAACCTTGAGGCCCAGAAAGAGGATGAAATGCCTGAGCTTAAACACTAAGCCATTGGGTAGCGTGAACTTGCGCCTTTCTCCTGTAACCGCGGACCCTACCGATTCACAGGTAAATTTGATGAATTAAATTTCTTCGTTTTACCCCAACAGCTACAGGACAACTGGATATCCACAGGACAACAACTGGATGCATTAGTCTGAAAATGGCATTCATTCACATGACAGACTTTATTTCTAAAAAGCCACCTCAAGTATGACATAATTGTGGACACAGCGTTGTTGGTTAAACTTTTTTCGCAGACATTTGCAGATGTAGTGAATAAATTCGCTCTAAACAAATACGTGTTGCGGACTGTTCAAAACAAGTTCAAGGTGCTACTAAAATTCGAGAGTCGTTTTTCCTTTTTGCTTCAACACATGTCGATGGTGCTCTTACTTTTCACATTCACGACCACACGTCCGCAGTATACTACGTAGTACCTTTATGATTCTGTTCGAGTTCTTCTTACGCATATTTTTAACTACGTTGTTGGTGGATACAAAAAAATATGACTTGGATAATGCAGAGACCTTTTGCTCCGAACATCATCTTAAATGTTTGCTATCCCCCCAGATACATGTTGATCAGATGTGAATGTACAAAAAAAGCCCTTTGAGCTCCCCCGTAAGTCAAAAATGACAATTCCTAACTCGTGATAATGAAGCAGAAAAGTAACGAAGTTTCGCAATGAGAACTAAAACCTATTGTGAAAGATGCGATGATATTGATATTGTAACCGTAACAGCTTTCTAAATAAAAATTGACTAGCGACTGCTTGTAACAATCCTCCCTCCTAAAAATAAATCTTGGATACTACCCTGTAAGTGTGCCATATGTTAAATTGTTAATCGAGTAGTGAGATAAAAATCATGTATTCCTGATGTACAACGGTAAATTCAAGATGTAAAAAATTCCTGTAAAAGCATTGATTAAAGGTAACAAAAAGTAAATCTGATGAACAAAAGTAACGGCAACTAGATGAACTTCCACTGGTAAACGTAAATCGAAGACGTGATACGAAATCTAACACAGTGCAACCATTGCTTATAATGTGACGAGAAAATAGATTTTTTATCCCAAAACCCCTCTTCTCCACCGCGCGGGCTGCTTCCCGCTCATCCTTCCATCAGGACATCCTCGTCTGCTGAAGGTGAGAAAACATTACGATTTCTCCATAGAAGAACTTCTATAATGAAACACGAAAACGAACCAACTACGAAAAAGCACGAAACTAATTTGGTTCTGTCGATCTCTCGCAACCAGCTTAGGTTAGTCTGTCACTGAGAACCGCCCCAGCGGGATTCGATAGCAGAAATGCAATCACTACGCACCAACACCCAAAAGAAACATAAATCACAGAAATTACTATTGATTAGGACTTAAACATAAAAGCAAGTGGAATCTTCAGTACCTGTCATTGTTTCTATTCTGTCAGCAGCTGCAAGAATCTCTGGACTTTGCAGCAATGCGGCTGCTGTTACACTTTCAAATGGGTTGTTCAATGCTGGACTACTCGTTGCACAGTCTGTCAGCAGCAGGGACGAGGACGAGGAGGATATTAGAATCTTGCGTTTTGTTGTGGGAAGTCCATAATATTTCGAAATGAGTTTGGAAGTACTTCGCAATGACGACCATAGCACTACACACACACACAGAGCACAAAGAAATCCGGCGGGATCGTACGCGTCGCCCGAAGCGCATCAAAACAAAAAAAACAAAGAAACAAACAAGTACTTCTGAAGCAGGGTCGTCTCAAGCACTTATTCTTGTTATCCCACCTTCCTTAATGATGTAGTAGTTCCTGCAGCAGCCCCCGCTGCTCCACCTTTTGCGCCACTCTTTGCTCTAGTTGGCGGTGGTACCGATAAGACTTTGGTTTGGATCACGCGGTTTCGTAGTTCGGAGGGAGACCGTGACGTCGTCTTTGAAATAGGCAAGACACCTCGATCCTGCGGAGACCGACTAGCCACACGCGAAGCTACACGAGAGGCGAAAGTTAGAGAGAGGGGTTGACGTCGGAAGTAGTAGGTTTACTAGGCTCGTCAGAAGCAAGCCGCACTTCGACAAGATTAGGAAAAATCAAAAATTTTCGACCCAAAAAACACATTTCAGAAGCCCATAAAACACGCGAACTAGGTCCCGAACTTCCTGGCGGGGGTACTGCCAAAACCCGACTGGCCGACTTTTTAGGTTGTAGATTCGCTACTTCGAGTAAGTCACCAGCTTCCAACAGTTCAGGACTTGTCGCAAGGAGCGAAGAGAGCACATTTGACGACGCAGACGATCCTTCCGCCAACACAGCAGAAGAGATTATATCTGCCAACTTGCTGGCACTGTTCGGCTGCTGCAATAATTCTGCTCCTGTTGTAGCTGACAAGTATGAAGACGAATAAAAAGTGTTTACTCATACTAGTCCTCAAGGTGTCAGCGTGTTTACGACGAAGTAGCTAGCTGTGGCGAACACGAAGTAGGTAGCTAGTTTCCTACTGAGAACCTGAGAACCACCTGCGTAATGCAATCTACTTTTGAAGAGTCTAATGTTGAGTATGAGTAATTCTAATTTTTCCCTGTGTGTCATAATAACTGATCTACTCCTGCCACCGATGATAATCCAAAGGTCTTGGCTAGAGAGCATTCGTTTCTGGCTGCTTTCGGAGGCTCGTCTTCTTCCGGCATCTTTGAATCAGCCAAAAATGGATTTGCGGCATCCACTGCTGATGCTAGAAGCGCAGCCAAAGGATCAGCGACTGGACGCATGTGATCGGCGTTTACATTGTTGCCGGTTGAGATTAGAGGGGAATAATTATAGGAAGAAGATGTCTCTATGTGGGAAGAACGTAGAAGATGTTTTTTTGATGAGTGCACGTGTACTCTTTCTATCCAGAAGATTCTAACAAAATCCTCTGGCAGTATAAAATCATTCCAACAAAACCTTGATGTCCCTTGCAATATTCAAGTCCTCCCGTAACAACATGTCTTGATTATCCGGATCCAAGACCAGACTCGCTGACGCGGCAATCTCCGTTTGAGGCATACTCTTTAGCGGGTCCTGTTGTAGTAGAGAGTCTAGGAGACCTTTCGCATTGGCTTCCATCAGTGCAGGAGAGGCGTTCGGACTAGACTGATTCCCTGAGCCACGCTTTGGTGGTGGAAGGATCCCAGGTGGTGTTGGAATAGCAGAACGGCTCCGGCGAAACTCGCCTCCATCCCTATAACCACTGTTCTCTCGGTTGTTTTCTCGTGCTATTAGAATCATGCTTCGTTGTTCAAGAGAAAAATGCAAGTAACCAGGAGAAAGAACAAAATGTATTTGATTCTATTGACGTCGAGGTCGACTATTTAGTATTTCACGAACAAAGAGTTCGCAATTTCGCTCGCCTGACGCTCACTACAAACTGAAATCAATATAGTGACCAAGACCATACCTCCAATGCCGCTGCCGCGTTGAATGCTGCCGCGATACTTGTCGACGATGACGATCTGTTACTGGCATTCCTTTCGCCTCGTGAAGAATTCTTTCGACTATTTTCCTCCGAGCCAACAGCACCATCTCTTCTACGAAGTTGTTGGTCAACATTAGGATGATTGTAGATGATGAAGCCGCTGTTTGGGCCGTTTGGCATCCCGATCTGGACTCCAGGTCGCATCTTCCCACGCATCATGCCTTTTAGGTAGAGTAATTCAAATTCTTCTTGTTTCCCTGAATTGGGTTCGCGTCCGATCGTCGTACGATCGTCAGCGCCACAAACGGTCTCGAGAAGTGTGGGGAGACGACGGATCTTAGAGTTTGTTGAACGAAGATGGAAAAAAAATTTCCGACGAACTACTTATTCACTGACTTTTTAGTCATAGTCAGTTAATATTTTAGAAAAATTATAGCCCAGCTCACCTCTGAGATAACGTTTTAGATAACTAAGTACAGTATCCAGTCCAACATTTCGATTGTTCACGCGCCATAACATGATCTTCAACTGCGGACACTGTTCGGGACATAGCCAGCTGAGCTTCCGCACTGTTGCTACGAGTTTTGCGTCCGTCTTCTAGCAGCATGTCTGCGTCTTCGCAACTTTTTGTAACATCCTCCTGCTGATTCGCGTTAAGATGAGGTTCATCTTTTACTACATGCATCTTGGTCAACATGTCAGAGCCGTCTCCTGTCCCTGTGGCGTCGATAGTAGTCGTCCCCTTCCCATCCTCTTCTCCATTGGTTGTTGCACAAGAATCCGTTCTCTCCGGTTTCGCATCCTCATCATTGTTTGACCAAGTCTTATTTTCATCCAGTCCTCCAATATCCGTGTCTTTTTTCTTTTTCCCATCTTGGTGATCGGTGGTACTACTATCTTCTCCGGCTGTAGAAGTAGATGTTGTACCATTGTCTTTCTCTGGAGCTAAGAATTCTGCGACAAAAGCACTCAATGACTCAGCCGTAGTTGATGTTGTCGTGGTTGTGGCATTGGCACTACCTGCAGTACCTGATGTCGTAGTGGTGTTATTCGCTCCGTTTGCTCCACCTGTTCCTCCTGTTGTACTACGAGTAGAAGCTCCATTGATAGAATCGACTACAACTTGCGAGCCAAAGAGGCTACGCAGGCGTCGCTTCCTCGCATCCACCGTATCCAACTCGCGAAGGCGTGAGGGCGAAACACAGGCGGAGAAGGTTTTGTTCGCATCATCGGCGCCGCTTTTCGATGTGACCAAAACCGGAATCCCCAAAACTGCGCTCTGACGGCTAGCGGGACTGCGAGGCGGAGCCTCACTCTTCGTCACGAACGGGAGACCGAGATATGAAAAAATGTTCTTGGTGTTGGTCTAAAGAAAATTGACTAGCACTAGCGAGAGGAGGAATATAAGTAAGTAGTATTCAGACAAACTGGGTCGTTTGACGGGAAGTTTTTAAGTTTTCACAGATGTTGTTGAAGATGCCTTTTTCATTGTTGATCTTCATCTTCTATAGTTTTTCGTTTTCAATCCTGATTGTCCCAAAAAGCTTGCAAAATAAACTAGATCCTACTTCAAAAATGGCGCGGCCATATCACTGTTGCAAAATCCAAACTGTCCATGCGACAGATGGTTCCGGTTCCGGGTCTGACCAAGTTAGGATTGTTATTTGGTCCACACGCTGGCCCTCCTGCGCCGTTTTTACATGATGAATTTCCACCTCCTAAATGATCGACGCCATTCAGTCCAGGATGAAAACAACCCGAATGTTGTTGATTACCATGTTGGTTATTGTTCATTCCACTTGCACCTGCTGCGGAAGATGATCCACTACCTCCGGCTAAAAGATGGTACTGGCTAGAAGTTGCAGGTCCGACCTGTCTGCCCCATGATCGACGTTCCTGTCCTCCGTAAGGTCCATAGCCAGTACTGGTGCCTTTACTCAGCCACGCGCTGCCTTTTCCGATAGCACAGCCGTAGTTCATCCCACCTCCTGCTCCAAACTTGCCCCCGCGTCCACGAAGACCGTCAGCGCCAGTAGGAACAATGAAGTACTTTTAAAAAACTAAACTGAATATTAACTACACTTATTCGTAGTTCTTTGAAATTCTGATTTCTCGATGTTGTTCTTCTAGCTCTCACTATCATTCTATCAATTGATGTGTCAAGCTACTGTGTTAGTGTTGTTCTCATTCACAGCATTTATGTTCCATTGCTCATTCCATCATAACATTACCTCCACGCGAATAGGGCAAGCCCAGTAACAATGAGCTTTGCACTAGAGAATCTGCGATAGAGGATCCCATTTTCCGTTCTCCAAGTGTTCCAATAGGTCCACCCGAAATCGGAAGTCCGCTTGTGGGGATAATGAAGGACGAGGACAAGGGATAGGTCGTGCGACAAATAAAAATTTGAGCGATAAACCAAAACTAGAACGACAAATCAAAACTAGAAAAAAAAATACATCACTGAAGCAGGAAAGTAGGAGTACGAAACTCCTGATCTAATAAATCTCGTAGCAAGTAGTAATTCTTCCAAACTGCAAAGTCAAACCTTCCTTCAACACGAAAAAACTAAAGGGTACTAATCAAAATGCCGTGCTTCTCCTTCTTTTAGAAAAACTACAACGACTACAGCACCATAATGTTCGCCTGACTCTGCGATCCGAAGAGACCTCGACCAGCTTCATCAGATCGTGTCATTTCTAGCAGAAGCGTTTGCATCAAGTCCTGGTCCTGTTCATGTTAGAGCATCTCGAACTCAGCAAGAAGGAATCATGACCGAAATTTTTTTCTACATCTATGGTTTAGAAAAAAATAAGTCTCTGTGGAATAATTCAGAATGAATTGAACAGATTCCACCTTCCACCACAAAAAAAATGATCTCAAGTCGCACAAGTCGCACGAAGCCATAATGTTGAGGCGTAGTCTCTGCTGCAGCCCAGTCCCAGATGTTCCAGTCGTTGGTGGAGGTTGAGGTTGTCTCCCCACCCAACAAACTTTCCCAGACATTGTCGCCAAGGGACAAAAGCGAAGAGCCAGAGTCTAGAAGAGAATCCATCTTGTTTTATTTCTTCTTGGGTGGGGGTGCTAGTGATTGGTGTGACGAGTCGAGAGACTTCTTGATGTGAGAGTATGGGAAGAGGTTTCGTCGTATGGGAAGAGGTGTTGAGGAAAGAGGTGTTGTCGCGAACCTGTAATATGAGAATTTTTGCTACTGTACTACTGTCGTGGAGTAGAGGACTAGTGTTCCTGTTGCAGTTGGAAGTACTTTCGTGGTCTCAGCTCAGTCGGCTGAATCGTCCGTTGTATTGTCTGCAGTTACTGGCTCGTAAGCAGAATCGTTTTCGTGCCAGCCTAGACCACCAGCCAACAACAGCAAAGTCTAATCGTGTACTAGAGACACTGAAGCGGGACCATCGTCCTCGAAGAACCTCGTACTTAGGAGGATACAATTTGTAGAAAAAAAGTAGAGGCTAGTGGAGATACAATAACATGAACAATTGGTTGAAATTACAAAAGGAATCAATGCTCTTGTAGTTCTTAAATTTCTTCTGCTATTGAAACTAGTCGTTTCCATCAAATACAATCTAATTATGAATTCAAATTACGGACAACTCTTACAAACAACCCTTGCAGGAGCACTGTAAAATGTGGGAATCCTATGATCATGAAGCTTCTTTCAGGAGGTATCAATCGTATGGAACAAAAAAAATCGTGCAAGATAGGTAACCGTTCCCATCAACGGCTGTTACAATTTCAACCTGAAGAACAGCAAATCAGCTTTTTTGTTCCGTCTCTCTCGCTCTGCACCTTGAACTTCGCTCTTCCTCAGATTTATCTCAAAGTCTTTACAGATGGACGCTTCTAATCACTCTCCCTCTCTCTCTCCTTGTCTCTTCATTCCCTCGTCATACTACAAGGTCACACGTATAAATAAATCGGCCGGAGCTTTATGATTCGAGCATGGTCATCCGCGAACACATCGTCTGGAAAAGCGCGCGAACCGTGAGTGCGACTCCACACCCCTCTACAGGTGCACACAGAAGCACGCTAAGGTTCTATTTTAATCAGCAACCTAAACAAGGCTGGAAAATTAATATGAAAAGTTTCTTTCTACGAATGCGCACGAAGACGGCTTTGGCCCCGGAGCGCAATGACGGCGTCAGGCCCGTCACTGAGTAGGCAGCTGCAGCCAGCGCTCCGCAAGCGCGCGCCTGGCGGCCAAGCTTCGGGAAAGCGGCGGGCCTCGCTTGCGTTGGTCCGTTAGTTCGATCGGCTTCGCCTGGCTATATCCATCGAACTTCAGCCCGCCTCGTGTTCTCTAGCCCGCTCGCCGGCGATCGCGTGCTCCTCAGCGGGCCAAAAAGAGAGGAGCCAGGCCGCGCAACCTAAGGCCCGCCAGCCCCGCCGCCCTCGCCCGGGTCCCCAGGCGGCCGGCGGGTTATATGCTTCCGCCTCCCGCCGCGGCCGGAACGCGTGCAAAACGCTGGACCAGGGCTGCGGGGCACCTTCTCCAGGAGAAGAACGCGGCGGCCCGCGCTTCCCTTGCCAAGCTATCGGCAGGCTGCCCGCGTGTCTGCTGCACGGCCCGCGCACTGAACAAGACCCCAGGCGCGCGGCCTGGCGAAGGAAATTTGCAGCTTTTGCCCATGGAGGGGCGGCCGGGCAGTCGGGCCGGCCCGGGGAGGCAGACAGGAGGAGCGCGGACCGCGGAAGGACAGCGCGCGGCCTGATACGGATGGGCGAGACCGCGGCGGGGAACAAGTGACAGGGGTGGGCGCGTTTTTGATTCTTTTTGTTTCAAATTTCGAAGGACCAGAAAAACCGATAAAATTAAGAGGACAGAGGGTCGACCACATGGTCTAAAAGTCTGCGACCGCAGCCGCCTCAGCTGTCCGCACTTATCACGCAGCTGCGGCTACCCAGTGTCGGTTCGTCGCTGTCAGTCTCCACCCTTCTGCCGCAGTTTGTAACTGGCAAGCTACCGCTTCAGCCTTGCGGCCTCGGTTCTTCCGTCCTGCGCTATTTGGCCACCGCCCTGCCGGTGTTCGTCTCTTCGCAATACTTTGACGGCTGCTGGTTTTTCGGCCTCTTCGTTTCTGGCTCTTCAGTTTCCGGGCCTCCGCCTCGGTCTCTTCGTTTCAGTTTTTCGGGTCCGGTTTTTTCCTTCAGCGCGTCGCCGTCTTTCCCTCCCATATAAGTCGCCCAGCTTCAAACTTGACAAATTTTATACGTGACTGTCTATCATTTTGGAGAAGCTTGAAACAGATGGAAAGCCTCTGCCTCAAACTTCGGGACTTCTTCGAGGCCTTGGCCCGCTTTGGGAGGTCTCCGGCGCGGGTCCTCTTCGATGTGGGTACTCTTCGCCGCGGGGGCCATTCCTAAGCGCAGCGGTCGCCTTTGGTGTCCATGCATTCCGTGGCATACCTTGCCGCGTGTCGCGGGTGGCGTAGTGACAGGCTACCAGGCTACGCGCGTGGCCTTTCGGTGGCAATTCATAAGCAAGAAAAAGAGCGCAGCGAACTCACTTCAGTGGAGACTATAAAAGAAAAGCGCCCCGCCCAGCTTTTTCGGCTCAGAATCTAGCGGGGGGCACTAGGGCTGGGGACTTTTTTCGCTTGGGATAAAAAGGCAGAACACCCTCCAGCCTTTTTGGCTTGGGATCTAGGTAGGGGGGAGGGATTTGGCCGCGAATCTAACTCAGGGGGGACCGAAAAAAGCGAAACCCCTCCCACCTTTTCGGCCCAGGATCTAAATAGGAGAGCGTGGGCCGTCAATTTATTTCATTTGGAACCGGAAAGCTGTCCAGGACACCTCCCCGCTCCGAAGTTTGAGAGAGGGGCCCGGGCTGTGGGTTTTTTCAGTGGGGGCCGGAAAAGGTTGAACGCTTTCCACTTTTTTGGTTCAATTACTGGGGGCGAGTGCTTGGGCTGCGAATTTATTCCAGTGGGGAGTAGAAAGCGAGGAACTTGCTCCACTTTTTTGGGTCAATTACTTGAGGCGAGTGCCTGGGCTGCGAACTTATCTCAGTGGCAACTAGAAAAGCAGGAGCCATTTCCAATTTTTTTGGTTCAATTACTAGAGGGGAGCGCTTTAGCTTCGAACTTATTCCAGTGCGGACTAGAGAAGCAAGGGCCTCCTTAGCTCCTTTCTGCAGGTTTTTCCTTTCAAAATGAGGCCGCCGCGAATTTTCCGCAGTGCTGCCCCATTTCAAAGAGCGCACCTCTTTGAATTGCCCAGCCATCTGCTCCAGGCTCGAAAATTCAACGCCTCTCGCACCTTTCTCCCTAGAGTATGCATCTCCCAGCTGCGTAGGCGACTGCTTTCCATTGCCTGCCTCTTAATTTTCTAACTTCTGAGGTGGCAGCTCGGCGAAAAGGCACGAGTCTGCTGCTGTTTCATCTTGTCGTGACATACATGACAGAGATTTTTCAAAAGAGCCCCCCTGCATTTTCTGCAGGCGGCCCAATCAGTTTTGAGAGGCACCAAATTTCTAGAAAAATGAAGAAGAGTCTGCGACTTGCAGCCAAATAATCGTCCTGCACTCACTAGATTCCGCGAGAAATAAGACCGGGCGGCAGTGTTAGGCCGCTCTTTTATTTCGGCCGTTTTTGTTTTTTGTCCTTTCGATTTTCGAGATCGAGCCCCTTGATTTGTTATTTTTAGTTAGCTCCCCGGGCGGCTTCGGCGTCCGATTAATGACACCGGTGCGGCTTTTTTTTGATGCATCTGCCCGAAGGGCTCGACTCCTTCGCATTTTGTTGAAGAGAGCAGCTCTCTGCGTCAGCCGTCCAGCCGTTTGCAATAATTCGACGCGGCTGGCGCCTTCCCCCTGGAGTATGTATTTTCCAGCCGGGCAGCCGCCTACTTTTTAAAAAGTTAGGGAGTAGCTTTCTTCTATTTTTTAAAAAGTAGGCGGGTGCTTGGCTGGAAAATACCGACTCCGGGGGGGAAGGCGTCAGCCGCGTCGCCCTTGCCCGGCGTTTAAAATTCTGGCCC
This sequence comes from Amoebophrya sp. A25, assembly GCA_905178165.1. NCBI lineage: Eukaryota > Dinophyceae > Syndiniales > Amoebophryaceae > Amoebophrya > Amoebophrya sp. A25. Next base: position 27,039 of record CAJINU010000003.1, on the reverse strand, counting down.
TGCATAAGGAAAACCGCGCACAGCCTCCCAGGCTTTCCGAGGAGCTTGGAGGGGGCTCACCAATGAGCCTCGACCGGGCTGCCGCAAATGTGCCGGGGCGACTCCAGAGGGGCCCGCGGTCCCGAAGGAGTCCCTCGCCCGTTCTGGTTTTCTCTCTGTTCTGGCGGAAGTTTGGAGCCGTCTCGAAGTGTCTCCAAAATGACAGACGGACACGCCCCCGATGGGTCAAATTTGGACAATTTCGACCCCTCCCCGGCAAGGCCCTCAGCGGCTTCATTTCGTTGAGGGGAGACGCCGTCCTTCCCTGCTTAACGAAATCGAAACCAACTTCGGCCGCGTGTGGATTCTAGTCGCCAGAGCTCCCCGACCCCGGGCGGGCTCCTGGGCTTGAAGCAGTCTAGCGCCCCGCTGAAGCGTTCTGAAAGACAAAGACGGGCAGCGCACTGCACTCGCCTCATAACCCACCGCCAGCCACCGCGCGGCGCCCTCGAATCCCGGGAGCGAACCAAGCACGAAGAAGACCGAGGCGGACACACTGCGCACGCAGTCCAGCGCAGCCCGCCACCAGCCACCGCCGCGCGCCCTCGAATCTCCTGGAAGAGAGGGAAACGAGTGGGGAACAGAAGAGAAGACAAAGGCAACACAGGCGGGACCGCGTTGACCGTGTCAGCATTGAAGGACCACGCGCAGCCAAAGCCGCAGCACCCATCGCCATACCGTGCCCCGCCCAAGTCCCTCCCTTTGCCTCTCTTGTTCTTCTCCCCGCTCCGTTCTCGCTCCTCGGGATTCGAGGGCGCGCTGCGGTGGCTGCTGGCCGCGGGCTCCCTACGGTTTAGAAAACACAAGAAAAAGAAGAGAGAAGAGCCGAGAAGACGCACGCGCAGCGCGTCGCAGCCTGCCCGGCTCCGGCCCCAGACTCAGCCGGCCCGGCTCCGGCCCCAGACTCAGCGCAAGCGGCAGACCTGGCCCGGGTTTCGAGCATGCTGCGGGCTTCGGCCTCGCTTCGGGCTCCGGGTGTGCTTTGGGCGCGTCTGTTTGGTTTGAAGGCCGGGCGGGCTCCCGTCGGGTTTGGTCGGTTTGCGTTTGGGTTTGGTTTAGGCAAGCGCCTGGGCCGAGGCCTGGCGAGCTGGGCCCGGTGTGGGTTTGGTCTACGTTTTGCCTGGGCTTGGTTGGAATAAGTTCGGCCCACGGCTAAGCCTGGCCCGGGTCTGGGTTCGGTTTGGCCTGAGCCTGCTTCGGGTTTGTTCCCGGTTTGGGTTCGGGTTTGGGTTTGGGTTTGGTCTGGGTCTGGGTCTGGTTTGGGTCTGGTTTGGGTCTGGTTTGGGTCTGGTTTGGGTTTGGTTTGGGTTTGGGTTTGGTTTGGGTTTGGTTTGGGTTTGGGTTTGGGTTTGTGTTTCAGTTTGGCCCGTGTTTGGTTTGGGTTTGGTAGGTTTGCGCTTGGTTTGGGTTCGGTTCGAGTTTGGTTCGAGTTTCGTTTGGGTCTTGTTTGGGGGGCTCGGATCAAACAGAGACAAGGAGCAAGGGCAACCCTATTTAGCTTTTGGCGACTTTGTAACTTGAAAGCAGCAGCCTGGGACTTGGTTGGGTTTGGGTTTGGGTTTGGGTCGGGTTTGGGTCGGGTTTGGGTCTGGTTTGGGTCTGGTTTGGGTCTGGTTTGGGTCTGGTTTGGGTTTGGGTTTGGGTTTGGGTTTGGTTTGTGTTCCTTTCAGTTTGGTTTGTGTTTGGTTTGGGTTTGGTTTGGGTTTGGTTTGGGTTTGGTTTGGGTTTGGTTCGAGTTTGGTTCGAGTTTCGTTCGGGCCTGGTTTGGGAGGGCTCGGATCAACATTGAACAGAGATAAGGAGCAAGGGCAACCCTATTCAGCTTCTGGCGACTTTGTAACTTGAAAGCAGCAGCGTGGGACTTGCTGCCGGCGCTGATTGGAAAAAAGAGCAACAACCTCGCAGCTTTTTGGTAACTTTTCAACTTGAAACCAGCACCGTGCAGATTTTTTACCGGTACGGATTAGAAAAAAAGCAACAACCTAGCAACTTCCTGGCATTTTCTTAACTGGAAATCAGCACCCTGGGGAATTTTTGTCGGTGCTGATTAAGAAAAAAATTAATAAACTTGACGGCTTTGCAATTTTCTCGCCGTCTACTCCAAAACAAAAAAGGCAGCGAAGGCAATCCCGACTGATGTGATTTAATTTTTTTGGCTGGGGCTGGCTGCGTGGAGAAAAAAATCAGATCGGTGGGCATTGCTTTCCCCAGCTTTTTAGCTTGGTGGCTAGGCTGGCTGGCCTCTTTAGAAAAATTTACACTTTTGCGAATTTTTGCAGCGATGTGCTTAGAATTTGCAAAGGTCAAATCGTCTCCAGTTAGAGCCTCTACGATTCTAGAAATTCCAAAAATGTTAACAAATTAAAAAACTTAAAAAAACCTGTAGCCGCTCTAAAGGTACTATCACCGATGGAGTCAGCTATGAAAGTGAACGCGAAGCCGTCGTTTAACAGGGGCGCCACCTACTGCGCCGTAGGAATTACTACCACGTTGGTGTAATTTTCGTCGTCGTCGTCGTCATGTACAGTTTGTGAAAGAAACACTCATTCAACCATCTGAGTGTAGTCAACAGATACAGTCTCGATCAATGTCTCCTGTCGTCGTCGCCACAACTGTTGTTACACAATCAGTCATTCGTGAATCGTCTCACTGTCACACTTCTTGTGCTGTCGCATGTTCATGACCTCCTATGCATGGGGAAAGTGCGTCTTGTGATGGGTCATGGAGGTTGTAGCTGAGTCTGATGGTGATGACATTTGCACAACTAGTGGCTACAAGCTGATCCTTTGCCAGTGAAAGTGTCATTTGAGTGACTTGATATCGCAGCATCGCACAACGAGTGAACTTACCACAGTCGAGGGTCTATTAGGAAAACAAACTATGTTCATCATGATGAATACTGAGTGAGCTCGCGGTTAACAAACAACAGAGGATATGTGTGGCTGAGCAGAAGAAAACAATATGCGGCTATGGATCAACAACGATGTGATGTCAAAGCACTGTTAACAAAAAAACAACTGGAGAAACGGACATGATGTTACTCGCCCACGACAATTTGATGGCTTGCTTCTGACCAATTGTCATGAAAGAAACGAAGTTGACATGAAATCCAGAACTCGATGACTACAATGAACGTGAATTTTGCGGACGACAGTCTCTCGATGACGTGCTGAATTTCAAAAGACGCTTGGATGACTTCACGTTGACTTTCAGGACTGTCTCATACCCAGTACAATCTTAAACAGCCCAGTTGAAATTTCACAATCTGCTGCCTCAAGTGGCCAGCGGCGAACACGATGATTGACTAATGGCATACAGTGCTAACACAGTACCGATCGGCTGTTTAGTAACTGACGTTCACTGACTGACTTGACGACTTGAACGACCGTTTCGAGAGCACTGCACTGAGCAAAGCTAGCAGCCTGTAGGCACGTCTAACCAGCTCGCGCAACGACCTACTATTTAGGACGGCCTACTATTTTCGATACAACTATGGTTAAGGGAGGGTTTTTTTTGTAATAATTTCGACGATTGACTCGTTGGCGACGCGTCAACCGCCCGCTTTGCCGAATAAGTAGTCAAATTAGGTTAGATAAGCGTTCAGACGGTCACGCCGAGGTAGGACAACTGTGCGGACCGTCAACTGTCAAGACTAGTTATGTATTGCAACTGTAAGGATGCCAGGTTGACGCCTTGATGGTGTTCAACGTAGCCCCACGACCGGCTATTACTATAAATGGCATGTAGTTCGTTGTTATTAATGTTGTTGCACAGCCAGCTTACCTTCAAACGAGTGCATTATGTGTACTATCGATGTCTTGCCACAGTGCGGCATTAACTATTACATTGCTAGTTTGTAAGTCGTCTGCTTGTTAAACATACCTGTAACGTCTATGTGGTCCTGATAACTACTGCCGTTAACGGCTGAGCCCTGCTGTACTGGCAGGTCTGGCTAGACTCTCCTGGTGCGGTGCTCCCTCTCCTCCTTCCCCCCTGCCGCCCAGGAGAGAAGAAGAAGAATGCCAGTGCAGTGCCAGCCGAAGATGTAAATGTCTATTCGAAATTGTTCCTCCGGTACTGAAATAACTACTAATGTATCTGCTATTGGTTTGTATGATCGAGAGGCTACTTGATAATCGTATCCAAGTGGTGGGCGCAGTTGCAAGTCGCAATGCACCTTGCCGATACCCTAGATTCGTCGCCTAATGCTGATGCTAGTACTATAACGCTCAATGATGTTATGATCCCTTAGTTAATCGTACACTTGTGGTGACCGCTTATCCTACTACTTGATGATTAGGTTGTTCACTACTTCTAATTAATTACCCTCGATACTCCCCTGTGACCCCTCCCCGGTCCTTCTCTTCCCCCCTGACCTCATACTTCCAGCTACACCTCCTTGAACTGTGTTCACTCCTGACATCAACACCGAAGCGTACGACATCGTCGTCGGTGGTTGTGGTATAAGTGCTGCAGTGGCCGACGTCTCCACTCCCGCATGGCACTGACTCAAAGATGTAGCGCAGCACAGTGTTGGATGTAGTAAGTTGGTCGCCACCATGTTGTTAGCGCTCATGGATCGAGATGTTGTAGAGGTCGATGAAGACTGAGTTGAATTGTTAATTGGTTGCCCGTGAGTCGCTGTATAGTGCACAAGTGCCTCCGCTAGTGCACGATATCGCTCGAGGCCATCGTTACTGTCCGGTGGCTGAGCCGCTGTCGATATAGTCGATCTAGTTGGACCCACAGTTGCTGAAACCACCGATGTTGTTGTCGGCTGGGTGGTTGTGAACGTCGTGACGTTGTTCGCTGTCCCACAGGTCAACGCAGCACCGGGCCACCATGTACCGTTCGATGTCATAAGTTGATAGTGGTCGCTCGACCTGTCCACTGGTGCGGTCGCACCCCCAACAATATGTGGCGTCGCCTGCTGGATCTCGATATCGAAAGGTCTTGCATACCGTCCATGCGTCGATGGTGGCTGAGTTGTCGATGGTCGGCTGTCGTTCGTCCACAGCACATCCGACCTCGACATGTTGGTGCAGTACGCTGGACGGGAGAAGTTCATCGAGTGTGCTGATCCACCCTCTAAAGGCATGTTGTTGTAACTCATTGTCTAAACCAAGAATGCGCAAATTCAACGATCCGGATGTTGTGATTTGAGTCTGTGTTTCACCACCTCTTGCCGCGATCCATGTGTGCAGTTGTCTATAATCAGGATGATTTCGTCGGGGCCACCAATATCTCAGGTACGGACTAAAACTTAATTGCTGCATACAAAATTGCTGTTCCACCATTGAATTCTCCTTACCGCAGAGCAAATTGCCTCCTAACTGCGCTCCGCAACCCTTCACCTATCGATTCATTCGTGTTCAAGCCAGTTATGTATATAAGGTTCGTATCGCAACCGATCGTCTACGAAGACCAGTTCGATGGCCATGGTTAGAACCCTCGCATTCAGCATGGCAGTCTTGCGAGTACACTCGACTCTACAGACAGCTGTGTCCCAATCGTCGTAGGCTCGGACTTGCCGGTACGTCGGTACGTCCGTCGGTTGTGTCCCGTACGCTTCGGCACAAAAGGCCTTAAAGTCGTCTGGCAAAATGTGTACGAGCTCCCGTAGCGTTTCGACCCAATCGTTTGCTGCTCGTTTGAAATCGATAATACGCTGTTCGAGCTGGTCATGTAGGTCGATGTTGGTTTTACAGTCTGCACTTCGTTCTCGATTGTCCGTACTGCTACGGATGCGTCGGGCTGCGGTGGTGATCCGGTAGTCGTGTTTCTCGTCGAAATCCATGTGCGGTCCTGGTGGATTCGGCTGTTCCGTTAACCGATGTATCCAGTCTGTGAACGAGTTTCGAAGTGCGAATGCACAACCATGTAGGGTATCGAGTCCGCCGAGAAACGCTTCTCGCGCAACGTCGCGTGGGGTTCCTTCTCCAAGTGGTCGAGTGTCCCAGATAAACACTCCTCGTAGTGCGACCAAGTATAGATGATTGACGTCTTCCCGAAACCGATCAATGGCACGAATGTATATCCCACACTGTTTTTCGGCGATAGTGCCCTGCTCACGAAGCGCTGCGTATTGTCGTTGCGGAGTGTAGATGCAGTATTGAGTGGTGGCTTCGGTTCTTTCCACTACAAACCTTCCGATTAGGTTGGCCAGGTAAACGCTCAGTTCCTCCGGGTCGGTAGGTTGAGCTGCACGAGCCACCTGGTGATGTACTCGTCGAGTCCTTCCGTCAGTCCCGATAATGATGCCGAGTTCCACCATGGCAACCAAGTTGTGAGGTCAAGTTCGCAGCCGCAAACTCAGTGCACGAACCGCAGCCCAAACACGCAATAGTGAAGTTTGCCTCTTCGAGCGCGTCGTAATAAACGAAACGGCTAATCGCACTCGTCAATGCTACTCGATGTGGTGTCGGACGTTCCGAACGGTTGATGTCGGCGCAGCAGATCACCGATACTGTGTCAGCAGCGAGTGCACTTGGATCGAATATCCGGTCGATTAATCGCAGCAACTCGACCGCGCACTGATGGCCGTAGCGTGGATGTCGCCGTGGATGCGATGAGGGTCTATATCGGTACACGACAGTCGGAGCTTGCGACTCAATTGCGCAATAGTAGCTGATGAAGTCGTCGTCGTACACTTCCGGGAATTGATCATGCGCACGCAACCGTCGTTCGTTCTCGCTCGTGATCCGGACTTCTGTGACAACACAATCTCGTTCGTCCAAAATATCCGATGATGGTCGTTGACAGTACTGTACCCCGGTGTCTCCCACTACCATACTATATCACCTAAATCGCGGATCAATATGACGTAGACTATTCGAAGTATGCGATCTGCACAATTTACGACAGGTTAGTGGTATTGGTTGCTCATTCAATGCTCAGTAACAGTCGTCGATACTGTCAACTAAATCGTGGGGAATACATCGTTCTATTCAATTAGACTGCAAGCGATTCGGAATCAGATTCACTAATCAGGCAGTTGAGTTGACTTCATGCATCCTGGTGGTGGTGAATTGGTTGTGCATGTGATACTGTACATCTGCAATTTCACGGAGTAGTTCTAAACCGCGACTCAACTTACTTCGTATGTCCTTCTAATTATCGTTGCATATTATCTCCGATTCTGATAGATGTCGCTGCTGTATATATTCATGGATATTTGATCATGCACAAATTTGATGATTTGCATCGGTAGTCATGGTCGCAATATTTCGTCACGTCGCTTGAGATTTCAATGGCGATCTGTCATGCACGTTGCAATCACCAGTTCACGGCAACAAAGCGCACTGATGCACCCTACAATTACCATGATGGTGTCATTTGTTATGGAAATAAAATTTGCACGTCAGTGATTCTGGATGACGTGGCTCCAACAACTCACCGCGACGGGTGGAGTAATGTCAGAGTCAAACATCAACACTTCTATTTCAGGTCAGTCGTGGTTCGTTGGTATTACATTGCACACTCTATATCTTTCCCCATTCACCCCTTCTCTACTCCAACTCTCCTAGGTAAGCAAGCACCGGCGGCGGCAGTCGGCACGGATAAGGCGATTTCTCGGCAATGCCGGCAATGCGATACCATCGATCACTGACTCGACCGTCCGGAAAGGTAACTTTGTCAAATCCGGCCATCTGTCTGTAGGCCAATCGGACCCCACACGTCGCGCTGTCGTTCGTGCGGTCGAGCGGCGTAGTGTGAGCGGGTACATCCAACAAAAACTGGTTGCGACGAGTCATCTCATGCAACATCCGTTCCGGCAAAGTCGGAAATTCGCGTGGAAACGTGGCTGCACTCTCGTCGAGTGCGTCTGCTTCGCTGGATAGTCGTCCAGTTATCGGAAAGTATGTTGTCATCGCCATGCTACGAGCGCGGAAGTCGCAGAAGACATCGTTGGTTTGCATGATGGTCGGGTACTGCGGTTGCGGAGTGATCACGTCAATGCGACGACGCTTCGCGTTGTCTACCGCAAACAGGTGTGGATCCGGAGTGGCGAGCTTCGTGTCGGTTCGTAGATCGACTTCGTCCAGTCTGACGCGTGCTTCGGCAATTTCGGTAATGCCTCGTTGGTCTTGTCGCTCCGCCTCTTGCAGTTCCTTCAAAATTGGACTCAACCATAGTGACGCTCCTCGCAGCCGACACATCAAATGCATGAGCTTGTCACGACTGCAAGCGGGCAGCCCTTTCCAGAGAGAATCGGCCTTGCCGTTAATCTTAGTGATCATTCCACTCAACTGTGTGCCAGCTCGATCTATTGCGTCGTCCAACGCGTGTAGCAATGTGAAAAATCTCCGCCAGTGATGATCGTACGATGCCAGCCTGCGAATCAGCATCGCATGTGGAGCGTTTGCCTCCCGAAAGCAACTCGTGTATTCGACCACACTGGCCAATTGACTCTTTGCTTGCCGCAGCCACATGCGGATCGCCACCAGGTAGATGGCCAGAGCTTTTGTCTCACTTTCTACTGCAGCCGGGTATGGATCGAGTCCGAACGGAAGATAGTATGCTGGCTCAACGCGCCGTGGTTGCTGTGACAGTCGTTCCTCGGCAATAGCGTATCGTTCACGGCCGGTTGTTTCTGGCGTGGTCTCGACGTGCAAAGTGCGGTGTTGTGGATCAGAAGATACGTTCGTATCCCGAGGTGTCGCAACTACAGTCGTGTGGCTGGTGTTGTTGGTTCGTCGGTCCACCGTTGTTGACGACGACGCTCCTGGCGTGTCGCACACGGCTGCAGGTACGGCCGGTGCATAGAATGACGGGAAGTACTCCTGCGGTGCTCGATGTTGCAGATTTTGCATTCGCTCCCGTCGGTTGGCTGTGTTGATCCGATACTGTTCGAGCTCCGTGGTCGCCGTCTTCCACAGTTGCAGGTACGCATTCTGCTCCCGAAGCTGTCCGTCGATCTTTGCGGCGAATGATTGTGCGGTCGGACATTCAAGAATGTCGCCAATGAAGTTGTTCAGCATCAGTGCCTGCCCTCCGGTACTTGCGTCAATGAACCGAACCACCGCCTTGAACAACAGATTCAACGTGGTGATGAATCGTCCGCAGAGCCCTGCGATCTGCCTTCGCGTACATTGAAGTGCTGCTCTGCTTGACTCGAAGAAGTTCTGTTTCTCGATCTCGCGTCCACCTTCTGTGCGTGCGTATGTCGCTAGCCCCACACTAGCGTCGTGCATTTCTTCCAACTGACTGCGATAGCATCTCAGAGCCCTGGTTATGTCCGTACGACGCTTCCTGTCGTTGTCTTGCCTCGACTGTGTGATGCGCAGCCCAAAGTCCATGCTCTCTCGGTGTTCGCGGTAGTTACCGACCTCTTCCTGGAATTTGTGAGTCCTCTCCTCCATCACGCAATAGATGCTGTCGCGTTCGGAGGCGCCGCCTCTGCGGTCAAGAGTGTTGCTCATGTTCACGACCAGTGCTTACTCACCACCAATTAGTTTCAATACCCAAACTTCCCCTCAAATTGTTATAAAGCGTACAGGTCGAATTGGCAATTATGTCTCACAACAATATAACTTCACAATAACTGTCTTGAATTACGTCTATTACTTGCTGTTGTTCAACATGTTCCTGCATTCATCTTGAGGCGGATATATGTCACGGCTATAACTGACGCAGTCGAATCCGAACGCGACCCAAACTGTCCAGCTGATTCTATTATCATACCCGCCTCCACCACGACAAGTAATATGGTTATACATCTAGACTTATACCTTCGCATGTTGGTCGAATCAGCTACTTGCATCAAGATCATTTCGCAGACATTCGGAAAATTCGCTTTCAACGGTCGTTCATGAGACTACTCGCAAAGCATATAATACTTGGAAGATTTCAGCGTATGCAGCGCATGTTGCGTGCCAACGTGACTGATGTCTACAATGATCTTCGAATTGGCATTGCGCATGGCGCGTTAACTTAGCTGGTCTCTGATGTGGACGTCCGGTCAGTATCGGTTGTCAACTGCCGACGGCTTCCACACGAGACTAATTTACGTGCCAGCTAACCTATCTTCAAACTCAACCTCCGGAGCGTGTCTATTCTTCAACTTAGTTCTTCACCGCCGCTTACGAAGCCGACGGCATTAACCACAGTGACTATAACTATTAACTTTTGCTATGAGCGTGCGACCGATGTATTGCAGTTTTACTACCACTCTCCACGAACTACAATGGACCTTCCACCGTTAGTTGTGGTGTGTCGCCACAGTTGCATAGAACTATCCACAAGCCGTGTCTTGACTAACAGACTGGACCACTTGCGTTTGCCTTTGAGGGACCGCAAAGCCGCCGCAGTCCGATTGTTAACAACGAAATATCGATCCTGATAACGGTATGCATCAACTGTTATGCCAATGTCATCGAGTTGCCTCTTCCGATGAATATGGTCAAACGCTGAAAATATGCTGCACCCCTTGTAGCGTCCCGCCGCGAATGTGGATCGGATGCTGTCCTGAGAAAAGCGAAACTCTGATAGTTCTAAGTATAGCCAAGTGGACGCAGAGTCCTCACTGGCCCTGCCAACTACGGTGTTGCTCATGTTGTAAAAATAGATTTAGACTGCTTGCAGACGATTGCAGGAATACTAGTATAATTTTTTCAGCTGTAGCGTAGTATGACTCTGTTCTGTAAAAATGTGTAATCCACCTTATAACGCGGCTGTAAGCCGACCTATAACGAAATATCAATATTGTCTGAAATCTACTACCAAATAACGTTTTCCAACTACGACCACTAAATTCTGACCTCCCCAGTTTGACGACTACCTTCCTTAGTACAACTCTTGATGTGTATTCCGTTCACCCCATGCCAGTCCTGTTCAGTTGATAAATCCATTCGAATGACGGTAAGTTCGAAACAGCGCCAGTCGGTGATGATGGAGGTTGGTTCCTGACTGTCTGTCATCGGTACATCCAAAGTTCCTGATTTGAATCCTGATTTCGGCCTGTCGATTTGCGACTGCCACTTGGTCGTTTATCCAACACCAATTAGATCTTACCATGACCTAGCCTTCTGCGACCTTCATACCGATTGAGCAATGAGGTTGACGTCACGTACCATGAGTCTCATGTTCCTGAGTAGTCTGACTTCAGTCGTCGAGTCGTCGGTCGACGTTCAGTCGCGGTTTCTCCCCAACCTTTCTCTTCCCCCCTGACGGGGTACGTTTTAGGTCGCGTTGGTGGTAGCAGCCGAGGTGCCAGCCGCAGCTTCGAGTTCCGCTACGTTCACTCCTGCGAAACCGGTCTTCGCCTTCAGTAAGGTCGCTAGCGCCTCTCGGTGGTCAGCTGACAACTCTGCCGCCGCTACAACTGGTGCGATGTCGCGCTGTTTGTGACTCGTGTAGCTGGCACTCTTGCGTAGGTCCACTCGAAGATTAACGGGAAACAGTTTGGTCAACAAAGATGCAACATCGGTCGACAACGCACGTTCATACTCCTCCTGCGCGATCCGTATGCTGCCAAGCATCCTACTCGGAAGATCCGCCAGTTGAGTGTCCCCAGTGCCAATGAGTAGTCGTAGCGTCGAATCTCGTTGCCAATCAATCACATCATGCAGCCAATGTGTAAAGGCAGCGTTCGAAGACGAGTGTAACGTTCGATGTAAATCCTGTAGATTCCGGTGGTCAACGATAACTGTCCGTGGCACGTTGCTGTAGATTGCGTCAATCCGCCGCTTGTAGCGACGCAGTCCGTAGACTTCTTGCTCCACTGGGCTCAGCCACCTGAGTGTTCGACAGTACACGGAACTGTCGATCTGATGAATCCAGAATAAGTCCGGATGTACTAGATCGTAGATGTTGGCCATCGTGAGTTTCGCAAGGTCTAATGTCGCGACACTGCACACAACGAACGCAGCTCCGAATAAATTGGCGTCGATAAAGATAAGTAACTGTCGCGACCCGCTCAAAATCTCCTTCCAGGGCACCGCTCGCAACGGCACGTCGTAACAGATGTTCTTCACTAGGTTCAGCGCTTCGACGGCGACTTCGTCGTTGTACAATAGCCGCTTGAAGTTGCTCGACGGTACTGACAAGTACGGCGTGAGTGCTCCGATGATCGTATGAAACCGGGTGTTGAACGCTGGCGCGATGTAATTCATGTAGCCGATTAATGATGCCAGTTCCTGGCCGCTACGCACCTCTAGGTTCCAATTCATGATGTTGTTGAATTTTTCAGTGCTGACTCGGCGAATTCCTCGATAGAATGAGTAACCCAACGATCCGCAACTCTCGACACCAACCTTAAGCTTGCGTAACGAATTCTTCACATTCATTCCTTTGATAGTCGTGAAGAAGATGTTCAACTTGAGCAGCAACTCCATGGCATGTGCCCCACTGAACGCGATGTCATCAGTCTGCGCTTGCGTATAGTAAGCAGTTCCCGACGCTTTTTCTTGTGCGTAATCCCACGTGAACGTGAGTAAAAGCGTATGCAAGGCACTGTGCTCGTAAGTGTGTGAGTTTTGGTCGGTTGAGCTCGTCTTAATTGCAGTGCCGCGCAGCCACGTTAGTTCGACATCGATGGGGTCGGAATCTTCCTCACAGCAATAGTCAGCATCGCGATCAGTGGGCCCAGTTTCATCCAGCATAGCTGGTCGTGGTTCCGCACCCAGCTTGCTCTGGCCGTCATCCCGCATGAGGGGATCACAGACAGCCTCAGCTATGCTGTCATCATGTAGGGTTCCAGGTACGACTTCGCAATTGCCGTCTTCACGACGCTCGACCCCTGCCGCTATGAGGTCCTTGCCAGTTTCGGATGTAGTGCACGGTCCATGAAGCCACACTTCGCCATCGAACGCTGTGTCGGCTGCAGCACTCTTAGCTGTTCCAGCAACGTCGCCGACAGGACGGAAAGACTTTCGTATGGAGCGCTGTGCGGTCACAAGTGCAGATTCACATTCCGCGCGTACCGTCTGTTCATCGGGGGTCAACGCACTCGGCGTCAGGGTCGCAATCAGCGTGGCCTCCAGTGCCGCCATTTTGTCCTCTAGTTGACTACGGTGTTCTCGCGGTTTCGTGTCGTAGAGTGCCTGTTGAGTCCGAAGTTGCTCCAGCATAATCGGCAACTCAGTATGTGTCCCAGGTGTTCCCGGACTCCCAGATGTAGACGCGGTCTGCCCACTGACTCGTTCCCGCTGTCTCACTTCAGCCCGTACAACCGCTTCGCATTCGGCCTCAGCCGCTGCGTCATACTTGTAACTGACCATCCGTTCGACGAAAGCACGCACCACCTCTTCTGGCAAATCAATCGTAGTGAATATGCCGTTCACTCCGGCAGTCCGCGCCACCTCTGTACGCGTATTCCACTCTGTGACGATTACGTCCAGAAAGCTATCTTCAAACTCAGCGATCAATCGTTCATCACAAACCATACTGCTAAGCTTCATGGACGCTTGTCCCCATAGAGCAGGCATCGTCTTCAGTCCCAGCTGTCCACGTACAGACAAAAACATCACGTAGGCACACTGTATGCCGAGCCAGCACATCACTCGTGTCGTGTATTGTAGATGATTGAAAGCCTTTGCTATGTCGGCTTCAACGTAGAACCGCGCATTTGGTCCACTGAGAAATTCAAACGCTATGTCTTTTACTATTGGTGGCAATGCTATCAACCGACACATCCAGTTAATCGGACGAAAGTCGATAACTAACCGACCAACGCTCTTCCCCTTTCGATACGCTCGAAATACGTTGCAGCAGAAGATTACGAAGCCGACGGCTATGCAAGCTGGAATCATCAGACACGTTATCAATTCGCGCCTCAGCAGCAGAATGACCTTTCGCAACATCAGCCCTCGCAGTGGAAGCAGTCGAGGGTGCGAAGTTGGTGCTTTTGACAGGTCGAATATGTGTAGTCCCAGTAGACCCCCATTCATCGCAGGTACAGCGTGTCCCTCAAGATGTTGATAGGGGAAATACAGATCTGCGGAACAGCTGATGAACATCATGATCGCGAACAGCACGAAGGTAAAACTGTGGCCTTTGTGTTTCCATCGTGTGTGGGTGCAACTCGTGAATCATCAGAGGAGACATCTCCGACAACATCTGTTCGGCAAACAAATTCCGGAACGCAGTGCTTGTCGGATCAATCGCGTTCTGATTTTTGAACCATTGTGCCTGTTCCTCATCGTCCTTGATCGTCTCCTGTTTGATGTCCTCGGTGTTACCCTCCATTTCTTCTTGTTCTCGCTGTTTGTATCTAGCAAGCGGCTCTAAACTCGCAGTCTCACCGCCGTTGATGGTAAACGCGTCGTTCGCAGTCAACGGACGTGCTGACCATGATTCGAACCGTTCAAAGAAGCCGTCTTCCCGTCCGACGTACCACTGAGTCGGTTCAGCCCAATCTTGAGCATCGTAAAACTCGTCGTCAGTGTCTTCTATGCCCGCTATTCCGAGACTGTTGGCGGATGGCCAGTCAAGCGCATCGGCAAAGCCGCTCTCGACCTCGTCTTCGTCGATCGCTGCGACCTCATAGTGCCGACAAGCGTCGATCTGGTCGAGCCGCCCCATTCCGGACCGCTCAGCTTCGTCAACCCCTCCAGAACGCGTTCTGGTGTGTCCTTCATAGTACTCCGTCGCCGTCTCACTGGCTCCTGTAGCTGTAGCCTCCCTGGCCGCAGGCACTGCGGCAACATGCCGGAGTATTCCTGACGAACTTTGAGTGGCTGAATCCGGGGTAGTGTTCGGCGCCTGTGGGCGTGCCCTGGCTGGTCGGGTGTGTGCCGAACCGTAGACTAGTTGAAACTGCGGCGAGATGAAACTGAAGTTGCAATAGCCGACGGTCGTTGCGTCCGCAACCCGCCGCTGTAGCGAATCGACAATGTTGCGACGTCGGTGAACGGTATCAGACATGTTCCAATCCGCGTTGACGGCATCCACTCGAATGCGCAGCGTCATCTGCTGCGTGCTCAATGGCGGATTAACTGGGCCACGGTGATGTTTGTTATGGATAGGTGCATGTTGATAGACGACAGGACGCCGATTGAGCTCGAGTTGTGGCGCTGCAGGCATGAACTGCACAAAGAAGTTATGATGCGCAAGTGAATGTACAGCATTTACTAGACCGTGTTCGAACCAGTCGCACCGCATCTCTGGGGTGTCGTCCACGGTGGGACCACGCAACCGGAGGTGCGTACAAACGTCGATGTAGATGGGCGCGCCAGCAACGTAGTCAGCTACCATTGGTGGAGTCAATCTCGAGTCCCCAACTTTGAGGCGTCCATCATGGTCACGGGCGCTACACTCCCGGATAATGACGAGTCCGTTGCCACTGGTTGTGGGTGTATGTACACTTTCCGCGCGATCGCCAATAGTCCAGCGTCGTTGGGGTAGTTGCAGACCTGTGAAGGCGCTTGCAAGGAGATGTCGGAAAATCTCAAAATTGTTATCAAGCTCAAACAGCCCACAGAAGTTTGGTATCGCGAAGCAGATGGTGTTATAACACCTACGTAGCTGGCCGTCGCACGCATGTGTGATCGTATGAATGATAAGCCTCGCCATGCGTGTAGGCGACTGTTTGAATGCACCACAGCCCCATGCACCGAGTATGATGACATCCTGAGTCTGAGAAGCAGTGCTACGGTCGCTATTACTGGTTGTCTCGGTTTTGTGCAGTGGCAACAGGAATGCCGCTATGATCGCTCTCATCATCGCAGGCTCGTCGACAGGATCAGGCGGTTGTCGACCGTGGTCTGGCGCAGCCGCAGCCACGAATGTGACATTGTATCGTTCGTCCGGTCGCAGGACACGATATCCATCGGCTTCTCCAGCGCGGTGGCAGGGAACGTCAGGCGTGTACAGCACACGGTCATATGCATGGTTGCGGTCAGTCGTTGCGGTTGTCACCGGATAGTTCTGACCGACTGTGTCGGCATCAGCAAGACTGCGATGGTAGCAAGGAAAACATCGGCACAAGTCCTCTTCTTGGGCCTTGGCACCTCGTGTGTAACCACCACCCGGGCTGATCGCATTCGCAAAGTTGAAGACAACTACGCGAGACGACGTCGCAGCAGGTCGAGCGCACTGACGAGCATGATCTGCAGCCGCACCATCCGCCGTGCAGTTGCGTAACTCGATCGCCGCTGTTGTGTTGTGTAGAGGAAGTTTATTTTGCAGCTGATGCCACAGGCTACTAGTCTCGGCCTCGTCACGATCTGAATATGCGCTGTTCCAGTAACTCGTGGCGCGCGGCGTGGCGGTCAGTCTCGAGTTAGACATGCTATCTTCGATCGCGAGTAGTCGCTCGTTATCGTGGTACACTGTGGCACGCAACTCCTTGAGTTGTTTGTCATCATGGTGATGTCGCAGATCTATGAGGAATTGATCCGGCCGCCACTGTGACCAATGCGGTTGCTGGCTCTGCAGCGGTCGTTGTTGTAGACAGTGTTGTGCCACATACGTCCGATCGACGTGGACATTGATCGCAAGCACCTTGAGCGCTTGGAAGAGCCGCAGTATGATGATCGCATGACAATCACCTTCTGCACAGTGGCATCCTAAACGTTTTCCATGTAATGAAAATATAGTGCGAACCAGCCGCCTGCCGTCTGTATGATTTTTTAGGTAATCGAGGTAACCGAGAATCATGCGTGATCGGATACCTTGCACTGCTCCGGTGGTGACGGGGTTGCCCCATACCGACGATCCACCGACATAGATGCTGCGGTCGTCGAGCTGCATCCAACTGTCGCTGAGACGGCGGGCGTCGTCTGGTAACACGCACTCAGCGTGGATGTTCGTCACAACTGGATCGACGAGGTCACTCACCAGCGACCCTGTAGGCAGGTCGAGCTGCTGCACATCAACGTCTCGGACCAGCTGGACGAATGCAGCGTCAATCTCGAGTTCTAGCGTCTGTTCTTCACTAGTGACTAATTGTGTAGTGCCGGCTGGTAGACCCAAGCAATACAAGTGCAGCTGAAGCTGATTATAATGTTGCCGCTGGAAACGATGGAAAACCTCGAGATAGTCTTGCCATCGTCCGCCTGCTAACCCGCAACCGAAGCCTACCGGCACCCCAGCATGTATGCGTATAGATGAAGATGTCGCGTGCGTATTGTTGCGATATCTAGCCTTGAGACGGCGAGCAGCATCTTGCAATGCTTGTTCCAGCCACGCAAGTCGATCGTCACGGTTGTCACCGTCACGTGGCAATCCTGGAAACCGCTGTCCAGCTAGATGCACGATGACCGGCCCGTCGACGCCTTCGGGCGGTCCCATAACGGCACAATCGCCCGGATGATGAATTAAGTTGGCATTGCAACTATCATATACATCGGCATACCGATATGCGTCGCAGATAGCTGCGGCAAGTCCTTTAGGACGTCGGCCACAAGGTACGTGAACCTGATGGAAAATGACGTCAACTGGCGCGGCAAGCAGATCACCTCCGTGAACAATCAGTTGTGCGGGAGTTGTGACAAAGTCAGCAGTAGCGTGCATCGCAGCGTCTGTGTCCGACGACTGCTCGAGTCGTTTCCGCACCACACGCACCCAGTGTTCAACACTGCCAGGTCGACAGAAAGTCTGTTCGAGTTGCTCCAACGTGTTCAATTCCACCTGTGGTTTAGTATCCTTACTGCATTTCGCCGACATCACACTGACGAGTTTTTGCATCGCTTGAGCAGCCTCCGACGCAGTTTTCGATCCTGTTTTGACTAACCTGCTCAGCCCTCCCGCGAATTTCTGTACTACCCGGCGAGCGGTTGCAGGCTTTGTCATCGCACGTTCGAGCCGTTCCATCGACACCTTGTCCTGTGTGGCAAAACGATCGTCTAAAAAATCGCTTACCGACTTGGCATGCGCCTGAGCGCTCAGCAACTGATGCACTATCTGCCGCGAAAAAACGTAGTATTGAATCTTGAGTGGATTGGGCACTTCGCTCTTGGCCTTGCTACCGGTATACCGAATATGAAACCACACGTAGTCTGGTGCGCAAGGCTGGATGCCATAAGGCGCCGTGAGATTATTGACGTGCAACTTGTATGTCGCTCGCATATCAGTCGGAAGCGCCAGCATATAGGGTTCGCCGGCATCAAGCGGCAGATTACATCCATACTCAACCGATTCCCCGGGCTTCAGGTAAGCGGGCCCTTGCGCCAGTTTGTCTAGCGGAACGGTTGATGGCGTCGGAACGTCGTTGCTCTGCTGCTGCAACACACCTTCGGTGCAGGTGACGTTGGCATTGTACTGCACGAGTTGACGACGCATGGAGTCGCGGTCCTCGAGCAAATCGTCAATCGCTCGTGTCGTCACAGGTATGGCCCGTTGCAGTTCCCGTAATTGAGCTTCATCGCACTCTGCCAACAGCCGAATGACTCTGTCTGCTCCACGCACGTTCAGGTTGCTCAGTAACACCTTGACCTGTTCAGGCGTGTGATAGCCACACTCGTGTATGGTGGACACGCGGATCGGTTCTACTGGCAGACCGCCCTCGACTGGTTGCGACACATGCAGATATGGCGCGTTCGGATGCGGCCGTCGGATCATGTATTTGTCGATCGCCTGTGCACCGATATTGAAATAACTCGATGTCTGGTAGCGCGGACTGAAGAAGACGCTCTGTTCGATACAGACACATCTGCTTCGATCGTTCATATCGCGCACACACAAACGTGCTGTGTAGAGCTGCGGTGGTCCACTAACTTGCTTCTTGTTATCAGCGGTGCAGTAAGAGTACTCCGTGATCGTTCGACCATCGGGATCAGTGCCAAGATAGGGCACGTAGCCAGCCTCTTCGAGCGCCTTGCGGCCCGCGTCTCCGCAAATGGTCTGATCTCTCAGCGTCAAGTCTGAGATGATGACCGTTTTTGTCTTCGCGCAATAACGTACTTCACGTTGACTTTGATCTGTGATAGGACTGCACGTATTGCCCGAATCGACGCAAGTCTGATAGGTTCGCCGCCCGTCGGTGCACGTGCGTCTGACATACTCGCTGAAGTCCTCCAGCACAGGCACTATTTCGACGTGGATCCGGTCCGCCTTGACTCGTCGCACAAAGTAGGTATGTTCTTCGGGAATGCGGAAGTCGTTCATCAACGTTTCTGCGCGTCGGAGCTGCTGCAATGCGTGGCATAATGCTTCTGTGTTGACTGTTCGAAGCTCGTCCGGTATTCGCGTTTGGATCTTGGTGGAAATGTCCGCATGGTCGCGCTGCACGACCCTTGGCAATGCGGCAACGTCACCGGCATACGCCAGTGGGGTGCGCTTAGCCTCCTGTCGCAGTCGCTGGAAGACAGTTTCGTCGCCTCCGGTCGGCTGTGCCTCGATGTTGGCTGCCCCTTGCACACGCTCATGCAGAAGTCGCATGGCGCTTCCGAGTGGAGCATTAATGTCGTAAACGATGGCTCGCTCGGGCGTGCTATC
>CAJINU010000002.1:2560700-2740512 GCA_905178165.1 Amoebophrya sp. A25 | reverse complement strand
TTCGGAATTCATGCTGCCGCAGTGCATGAAATCCGCGCACTCGCTTTCGATTTTCTGTGTTGTGATTGAGTTGGGAAATGTTTTGGACATACAAAGCCTGAAGAATTTTAAGAAAAAGAGGGGCACCGTGTACGCACGAGGGGGCTGAACAAGTTGCCAGCCGCCTAGAGCGTGGAGAGCTGGCCACATGCGTGCCACAAGTGGCGGCGTGATCGCGAAAATACGTTCCAAGCGTGGCAAGCGCGGGGGCCCGTCACCACAGCAAGAGCAACGCAGACACGCTCCCGCGCCGCCGATTGCTCCGCTGCTGGCATAAGAAAGACACCACGCCCGTGGAGGCCCAGCGCGCCAGTAATGCACGCGGGGGACTGCTGCCACTCCCGCACGCCGGGGCAATGCGGCGCGCACCAGGGCCCAGACCCTGCACAAAGACCGCACCCCCCGACGTGTTGCACAGTGTGCAGCGTGAAAAATCCACCGGGAGGGACGATGGCCCGCAGTTCCATAGAACCACGCTCGCACTCTCCGCGTGTCCTGTCAAGCGGTCATGGCAATGCTACGCCTCTCAGCTTACTGCGCAAGGCTAGCGCGCAGAGTTTCAGCTCCATTGCGTTCTGGAGCGCCGGAGATGGCGACCACGAAAGCGCTGGCGTTCCCTTGTGTGCTGCGTAGTTCTCAGGCGGCGGGCATGGCCGAACCGCAGTGCGCCGCGCATTGTTCGCCGAGTGCAGCAAAACCGCCCCACTATGGCTGCATAGGCTCCGCTCCACTAGCGCCGCCGCATGGCGTCGCATTGCTTCTTCGCAGGGGCGAAAGTCGAAGGCGCCAGGGCGCCACACAAGAACGCAGCAAAAGGCAAAAAATTTGCAGCGGCGCGCAGCAACGTCAACGAGAAGAGAAGCGGGCAACACTTTCGCCGAGGCTTTCTTGGATGACGATATCCGCGTGCTCGTCAAATGAAGCCGAACTCTATTTGTGACGTTACAGAGGGCAAAATATTCGAATGTTTTTAAATATTCACAAAAAGAAGATGAAAAAGAAAAAGAACGCCGCAGCGTCTCCGACAAAAATCGCCACAAAGCTTTCCCGGCTCTCCTTATCGGTTTCGCTTCCTCATATTCTTCCAAAAGATTGGCCACAAACGGGGGGCCTCATCGGTCTCCGCGTGGCGGCGCTTCGATGAAACCTTGCGCGACACTTTGCGGCACGCTGCGACGTTTTTTGTCGCAAATAGGAAAAAGGCCAAAGCATATAACAACGAAAAAGCCGCGAAAGCTTTCGCAAAAAATCTGCCAAGCTGTTGACCGCTTTGCGAGTCCCTTAGCCGTTTCGAATTCGCGAAATGTCCTCCCTTAATGGTTTCGACTTTCGTGCGGGTATCGGTTTCGAGGGGAAACCAAACCAGACCCAAACCAGACCCAAACCAGACCCAAACCAGACCCAAACCAGACCCAAACCAGACCCAAACCAGACCCAAACCAGACCCAAACCAAACCCAAACTCAAACCCAAACCCAAACCCAAACCAAGCCCCAAACCAAGCCCCAAACCAAGCCCCGAACCAAGCCCCGAACCAAGCTCCGAACCAAGCCCCGAACCAAGCCCCGAACTAAGCCCCAAACCAGGCCCCAAACCAAGCCCCAAACCAAGCCCCAAACCAAGCCCCAAACCAAGTCCCAAAACCCAAACCAAAACCCACACCCAAACCCAAGCCAAAACCCAAACGAAAACCCAAACCAAAGGAACGCAAGCCAAACCCAAACCAAACGCAAACCCAAGCCAAACTTCAACCAGGCCCCAACGAAACCCCAACCAAACTCCAGCCAAACTCCAACCAAACCCCAACCAAACTCCCAACAAACTCCCAACAAACTCCCAGCAAACTCCCACCAAACTCCAACCAAACTCCAACCAAACTCCAACCAAACTCCAACCAAACTCAAGCCCAAACTGAACCGGGAACCAAACCAAACGCAAACCAAACCGAACCCAAACCCGGGCCAAGCTTAGACGTGGGCCGAACTCATTCCAACCAAACCCAAGCAAGACGCAGACCAAACCCACACCGGGCCCCGCTCGCCAGGCCTCGGCCCAGGCGCTTGCCGAAGCCAAACCCAAACGCAAACCGACCAAACCCGACGGAAGGCCGCCCGACCTCAAACCAAACAGGCGAGCCCAAAGCCCGCTCGGAGCTCGAAGCAAGGCCGAAACTCGCAGCATGCTCGAAACCCGGGCCAAGCCTGGCGCTCACGCTGAGCGTGAGACCCAAACTGGGCAGGCGGCGACGCGCTGCGCGTGCGTCTTCTTTGCTCTTCCCTCTTCTTTTTCTTGGGTTTTCTGCACCGCAGGGAGCCCGCTGCCAGCAGCCACCGCGGCGCGCCCCTGAATCTCGAGGGGCGAGAGTGAAGCGGGAAGAAGAACAAGAGAGGCAAAGGGAGAGGCTTGGGCGGGGCATGGTATGGCGATGGATGTTGCGGCTTTGGCTGCGCGTGGTCCTTCAGTGCTGACCTGGTCAACACGGTCCCGCCTGTGTTGCCTTTGTCTTCTCTTTTGTTTCCTCCTCGTTTTCCTCTCTTCCAGGAGATTCGAGGGCGCGCTGCGGTGGCTGGTGGCTGGCTACACTGCGCGGGCAGTGTGTCCGCCTCGGTCTTCTTCGTGCTTGGTTCGCTCCCGAGATTCGAGGGCGCCCCGCGGTGGCTGGCGGTGGGTTATGAGGCGAGTGCAGTGCGCTGCCCGTCTTTGTCTTTCAGAAAGCTCCGGCGGGGTTCTGGACTGCTTCAAGACCAGGAGCCCCGCCTGGGGTCGGGAAGCTCTCTCGACTAGAACCCACACGCGGCCGGGGTCGGTCGTGGTTTCAGGGGAGGCGGATCTCTCTCCCCAACGAAATGAAGCCGCGGGGGGTCTTGTCGGTGAGGGGTCGAAATTGTCCGAATTTGATCAATCTGAGACGCCCGAAGTGCCGCCAGAATAAAGAGAAAACGATGACGGGCGTGGGACTGCTTCGGGACCGCGGGCCCCTCTGGAGTCGCCCCGACACCTTTGCGGCAGCCCGGTCGAGGCTCATGGGTGAGCCTTCTCCAAGCTTCTCGGAAAGCCTGGGAGGCTGGGGCAGAGCCCGGCGGAACCGCCTCGCAAAGCCTCCAGCAGGTTCGCAAGAGGTCGCCACCGAAGCCTTGCGCGGGGCTACATTCTTAAACGCCGCCGGGCCGGGGTACCCTCGCCCGGCGTTTAAGTTCCTAGCCCGAGCAGGTTCCTTTTAGTTACTGGCGCTTCGTGGTTTTTGCCCGTCTTTTAATTTTTTTGGTTTGCTTGCATTTTTGTGAGATTCTCGAGGCTTTTCCCATCATTTTGGAAAAGTTTGGTGTCTCTCAAAACTGACCCAAAAGCCTCCAGGAATTGCAAAAAGTTACGTTTTTGGAAAAGTTTCCTGCCAACGTCGCCACGCAAAAAAAAAAAATGTTGGCGAGAGGAATCGCGCTTAGGTTGGTTTTTTTCGCCGAGCAACGACTGGCGGGCACGGGTACCCCACAAACGCGCCGAAGCCCCACTAGATTTGCCGCCCTCTATGGCGGTCTACGGGAAAACTCAGGGGATTAGGCTTCCCGCTTGGATCCTAGTCGCTGTGGGCTTCGCAGCCGCACCAGACTCCCGCCGCCGATAAGATAACCAGGAAAGTAGTAGGGACTGTTGTCCACCTGTTCCCCGATCACACCACAGCCCCACCACACTCCTTCGCCACGCACTAGCCGTCCCCGCCTCTAAGGATTTCGGCTGCGCCAGTTTTCCTCGGCGCCAGCCCGTCCACCTTTGAATTTCACTGCCACCACGCCTCATTTCCGAATGAGACTCCCTTCCGGCAGCTGACGACAAAGAGACTGAAAAGCCCGCAGCCTTCCTCTCGCACCGGTGATACCCCTGTTTTTGGTAACAGGGTTACTTGAGCTTGCACGATTTGCTCTTTTTTTATTGTAAGCGCACCTGAGACATCTGTGATGTGTATAAGAGTGGAGCATTTTTACCAGATTGTAATCGCGGCCCCCCACTGCAAAGAATAGTTCGTGCATTAGATATTGCGTGAAGGTAATTCACTCACACAGGATAAAAAAAAATTATGACACCGGTAGGCGAGACCCGAGCGAGCGAGAGCGAGTGCGAGACTCAGTAAGTTCATGAGAGTTCTTTCGAACCCCGGTAGACTCCCTTCGATAATGTAGCATTATGGGACTTTGTGTTCGCTCTGAGAGACGAGTAAGAATGAAATTCTTTCCAGGGCCTACGTACAAGTCGTCCTTTGTTGTGATTCATTTTCATGCCGCAGCTACTTATTGGCACGTTGCTTAGTCCTATTTTGGTCGACTTCGTTATTTTGAATCTTGGTTCGGGTTTTGGGCGATCTATAATTCGATCTCAGGATATTCACTGCTACCCTCCCTAGCGAAGATAGAGGACCCATGTACAAGAAGCCTTTCCATGTTGGAGTTTTATCACGCATGCCGCCACCCCCTGATCAATATTTTCGTTCTTTGTAGTGACGCCCCGTATTGGTTAAACAAAGCTAGCTTGACTACATCAAAGCGATTGCACTGATGCTGATTCCTGTGTCGCGAAGACATCTGTTTATATGAGAATCGAATGGCCGCTGCCGCTGATGCACACATAGCAAGTATAGTTCAGAAAATGGTGGTCTTCGTAGGTTCATTTTTCATCTGTGGTTGAGAATACACTAGCGTGCTGGCCAGGTCATGGATCTGGAGCCATCATCCAGCTTTCGTGCTTGTGCATATGAGGAAGCAAGGTTTAGGC
Organism: Amoebophrya sp. A25; assembly: GCA_905178165.1. Taxonomy (NCBI): domain Eukaryota; class Dinophyceae; order Syndiniales; family Amoebophryaceae; genus Amoebophrya; species Amoebophrya sp. A25. The sequence continues at coordinate 2,735,710 of CAJINU010000002.1, read as the reverse complement.
GTCATGATCATGCAGCACGAACAAGAACTAAACACTGCGTCGTCGAATGCTAACCCGTGCTTGCCTGGCGACGTCATGCTGTGTCGAGGTGGCCAGAGGATGTGCGGAGACGGAAGCTACACTGCGTCAGCTGCAGCATCGTTCTCGCGAAAACCTGCTCGAGGTTTAGCAGGCTGTGCCAGGCGGGCAAAGATTTCTTCTGGTCAAAGACATCTTGGCTTCTGGTGGACCGCTTTGGTTACGACCGCAATCACTTCCACGACTGTGGGTGTGGAAGGAAAAGAAGAACAAAAAAGCGAGACGTTTGGATCGGGAGCTGCAGCGTTGGGATCGTCGATAAAAAATGCAAAGATGGTCCGTGTGCTTGTCGTGTTAGACGGCGACGAAATAATGGAAACGGGATTACGCGGTTACAACAACCGACGAGCCCGCCTTCGTTCTCCGGCAGATGCTGCGCAGAAGACAGAAACAAGAGCAAATGTAGAAGTAGATGAACACGAAAGGGTGCATGACCAGCTCAGCACGAGGCCTGCGGGCAAGCCTGAGATTACAACCACATCTTCAAGAACGAGCAAGTTGCGAAATGCAATACGGCAACTGCAGAAAACTGGGCCCTCAAGAACTCCCGCGGCTTCTATAAACAACTTCTCCCAACAAAATACTTTGCAAAAAACTTCAGGAGAAAAGTCAAACTTTACCAAGAGGCAGAAGGAACTTTTTCGCGCACGGGTGTTGGGGATAAAAAAACCTCAGGTCAACTATTTTTCCGGGGAACTACGAGAGTACTGTAACTTATGGCTCTCTTAACATTTAATGTACCGTATCAAAAATTAATTCATTTTTTCTACAAAGCTTTTATTATTTCAACCATTCTATATAGATATAGCTTTGCAACGCTCAGGAGACAGTGTTGACAAAGCAGCATGCTTGCAGACAACAGAGGAAATGAATCAGGAATTAGCACGACAGAGCCATCCACAGTTCTAAGTCTGAGTGGCAAGGCGGGCAAATGCTCCTTCGTGAATAAATCAGGGAAAAGTGTTGGACTTGGGCAAGTCCAACATTCAGGATCAATAGACGAGCAATTCATGTTCTCGTCTAGAGAACGAAGCCTCGCGGAAAGTTTATTTGCTGGCACGTTGGGGAGACAGCTGGCGCCCTACTCCCCGAAACAGTGCTCAGATCACGCCGCCTGTGGCGCGAACCACTACTGCATGAGCTGCGAAAAGTGCCGCACGCGAACCGGATCTCCGGACTGCGCAGGCGATTGCCCTAAGCCTGAGTCTAGTGGAACAAGCAGTACAGGTATTTGCAAGCCCGCCGTGTTGTGTCAACGGCACCAGGATTTTCTAGGGTCGGGATGCCCGACTTCGGTCCAAGGTTGTACCACGGATTCCGACTGCAACCAATACGGAGGAGCGGCTTCGACGGCCTGGCGCGATCAAGAGGAGTACTGCTACGACTGTACCAAGTGCGAGCAGTATAAGGCACTCCATCCGACACATAGTTGTGGGCCCTGTGAATTAAATCTGCCGGGAAAAAATTCCTTCTGTCGGTCTCTCCGCGATTGTGCAGATGCTAGGGATGCGGTTGCCGGATCGTGTCCGCAAGCAGAAGGCTGCCGAAGTCACGCAGACTGTGGCGCAAACGCATACTGTCGTGACTGCGACAAGTGTCTCGCGAGGAATGACCCCGCATATTGTGCAAGACACGTTTGTCCTACGCAAGGTAAGCTCCTTCTCTTGTTCTGCGACTGACGTAGTTAAGAAGTTTTTTAACAACATCTCGACGCTCTTTTCTTGAGTTGCAATTTGTAATGGCGCTCCTCGACGAACATACGTAGGAATTTGTAGTCGTTCATTCAAAATCTGAAAGTCATCAGGACTAGTGATGACAATGACGCACTCAAGCCCATAACTGCACTAGGTGGCGGATATTGCTACCATCAGCTCTCCGCTTGCGAGACATTTGCGGATGGGATCGGTGGCTCCTGCGTGCGCGCTATGGGTTGTAACGCTCATACTGATTGCGAGGATGGCCACTACTGCATGTCATGTGCAAAGTGTCAGGCATATCATGATATTATGAAGACCGAAAGTCAAAATTGGAGATGGTTAATATGCTCTTATTCAGGAGCGTGTTTGACTTTTCGAACATTAGCTACTGAAAACGATTTTTTTTGAAGAGAGTTATAGCATTCTGATAATTTTTCCAGACAAACTGCAATAGGTCACTCTATATCGATATCAGCGCCATCAGGAACAGCCGAAAGACCACCGACAACCCAGCAACAAGCTAAGCCGGCGGGTAGCTCCTAGGCAGACTGCCGCATAAATTCACAGCGTCGAGCACTTCCGTTGATCAAAGCGTACTGCTAGTGTGATCTGAAGGATTTTTCTAATGAATGTCTGCCGGCAGATCGTCGCGACACGTGGCACTGCGATCCTTGTCCGACGAGCACGGGTGGTAGTTGCGAGGCCTCTCGTTGGTGCGGTGTGGCCGACGACGGGGTTTCGGCGTGTCCGAGTTTCAAAGGGTGCAGCCAAGAGAGCGACTGCGGGGCCGCAGAGTTCTGTCTTGACTATGAGGCGTGTGTAGGCGAACTGAGCGCAGCGGACTGCGGCACCAAGCCCGATAAAGGAGGCTTCTGTCTCGACCACGACTACTGCACGGCGTCACGGATTCTCGGTAGCGGTTCCTGCGCGGTGGAATGCGACAGCAACACAGACTGCGCAGGCGGCGACTTCTGCGCCGATTACGCAGACTGTGTCAAGTTGCGCGGCCGCAGCTACTGCGGACCGGCTCCGAGCTCGAAGAAAGGCGTCTGCATGCCGCAAGAGCACTGTGAACGGGGATTGCATCGCCCGCTCTCAGGAGAATGTCCCGATGCGAGAAAGTAATTCTAAAATTTTGATCTTGCTAGAATTAAAGGTGAACAAAAACACAAGTATATGTTTCCAGATGTGATCATGATCAACATGTTCAATAATGGTAAACGACCGTGGGTTGGAACAGGTACAACTTCGAAAACCCACGAAATATTGTTTCGTTGAGTGACGCGACACGCAACTTCGCAATTCATCACCAAGCGTTTAACGTATGGCACAATCCGGAAACGGATGCGGAAAATGAAGAGTATCTCGTGGCGCAGACGCATGACGATGGCGACTACATGAAACGGCGAGACGACAAAGAGTACGTGCACATGTGGAAAGTGAAAGGGGATCGGACGGTGGAGGAAGTCAAGGTCTGGCAAACTAGTTGCGGTTCTCTCGAAGTGATCGTGCCAGCGCGAGGTCCCTATGTCTACGAAGCGAGAATAAGTATGGAACTAGGAGCGTCGAACGGTGGCATAGCGGAATGCAGCTGCATCCAGAGCGGCTACCCTTGGAGTAGCGAGGGTATATTCATTTGCAGTAAATGGTGCACCAGAGAAAAACTTCACTATCTTATGGATCAATTTGCTGCATCAGAAATTGCGTGAGTTCATTCTATAACGTTTGGTGTAAGGACGAGATCTACTCAGTTCAGACATTTGAGAAGCTGACGATACGCAATTGGAACCTGACGATAAGTTTTTTCCCATCTTCACACAGGCGTTTGCCCCCGCGGAGTTGAGACAAAGGTAGGTAGCAATGCGGGGGAGTATCTTCCTTTGGACACGTCGCAGCAAATTTCATTTGTTTCAATGGAGAATCTTTTCATCGTAGATTTGAAGCAGACATTGTACTCGCTAGACCGTGAGGTGTCGGGTCTTGCTATTTTTGTGCCGGACAGCGGTTGCCCGACTGTGCCAGGCGCAGCAGAGAGTAACCCCTTTCACCCGTCGCAGTCGGCCTCGCTGAGTCTAGTCCAGCTGTCGCTCTACACTGACAACAACGTTCCGAAAATGGCAGGCGTTGCGGGGAAATTCTGCGTGGCCAAGCGCGACTCCGCGTGCGGCGTCTCAGTGAAGTACAGACACTGCCTCTATTCGGGCGGCAAGGGCTTGCTGATCTATCTGCATGACGACAGCACAGAGGGCGCCGCGGCGGACGATCTGCATGTCGGCGTCCAGCTCTTCTCGGCCGAACGGTCCCGAACGGATCTGATTCCAGCGATTATGGTATCGCATTTTTCTACGTCGATTAAAAGCGCGATCACAGCTGGTACACTCAATTTGCGAGTAGGCCCGAGCGTGGGAGGTTCGAGTATGACTGAAGCGGCGGCTGCGTCCCCCGGGGGCGTGCGCGTGGTGGAGGCCGCGACGGGGAAGGAGCAAGCTCACCACAAACTCTTCGGGGCAGTGACCTACATGGAGCCAAGCGAAATTCGGTACCTCACCTTGATCTCATAAACGGTCGCTTTTAATGAAGAGAAATTATTCAAGGCAAGAAAGCACTAGTGCAACAAGTACATAGTGGGAGATCAAAAAGTCTTGAATTAGAAGTAGGAGGATGGAAATAGTATGATCGAATTTGAGTGCTCGTGAGTCTCGTCCTACACGGGACCGCGAGACCACAAGGGGGCAGCCACTTAGTATCTCGTGATGCACTTGAGTGAACAGCACGCTTTTGTCTCTCGAGGCGCTTAAGCGCCCTTAAGCGCCTCACGAGGCTGTTGAGGGCAAGTCCGTGAAGTGCCTCACGAGGCTGTTGAGGGCAAGTCCGTTGAGTGCCTCGTGAGGCAGTTAAGGGGAGTCCGTTAAGTGCCTCGTGAGGCAGCTCAGGTCGAGTCCGTTAAGTGCCTCGTGTGGCAGGTAAGATCGATTCCATTACGTGTCTCACGAGGCAGTTAAGGGTGAGTCCGTTAGGTGACTCACGAGGCGTGTAAGGACGAGTCCGCTAGGTGCCTCGCGACGCACCTAAAGAGTGGTCCGTTGGGTGCCCGCTGGTGGAGCTCAAAGGAAATCCCCTTATGTGCTGCGCGAAACACTTAAAGAAGCACTTAAGGGGCAGCGCCTTATCGGTTTCATTCTGTGCTTGAGGGGCAGCTCCATAACGGTTTCGCGCAGCACTTAATGGCGAGACCCTTAACGGTTTCGCGCAGCACTTAATGGCGAGACCCTTAATGGTTTCGCGCAGCACTTAAGAGGGGTCCTCCCTTAACGGTTTGGCGCAGCACTTAGTGGCGAGACCCTTCTCGGTTTCGCGTAGTACTTACAAGGGCTCGCTTAAGCGGTGACTGTCACTACTTACGCGAAGTGTGCTGGTCACCACATGCGTAGGCACCTTAAGCGGTGACTGTCACTACTTTAGCGAAGCGTGCTGTTCACCATATGCGTATGAACTTGCTTACCCGGTGGCTGTCACTATTTAAGCGAAGCGTGCTGCTCACAGCATGCGTGCGAACTCGCTTAAGCGGTGGCTGTCATTACCTGAAGGGCGGCCCCCCTAGTCAGGCGCGTCGAGCAGCGATGAACGGGCGCCAGTCACCGGTTAGGAGATACGCGCGATTAAGTGAGTCTGTAGCTCCCAGACGATTATCAATGATTCGGTCGACGATTTCAAAAAGATTGAAGACTTCGAAATCGAGAACAAGTATCTATAGTAAACGTTTCTACTCATTCCAGGAACGTCCTGTTCGTTTGCACAGACGTGTACAACACTACGACGACGCATGCCTCGGAAGTCCAGCCTAACTTCGAGGTTTTGAAACAGGTTCGCGTCTTCGACACAGGTTCGATGGACAGCACGATGACAGAGTACAAACCCCGCAAGGGTTCGGTACGCGCGAGTTGCGAAGACAGCAAGTACCGAGATTATCACGTGGTAGATTTCAAACGAGGAGATCGTTATTACAGCAGCTTCATTAACCACCACCAAGGCAACAAAATCGAGGTGTATGATACCACCGACTTGACGGATTGGAAAATCATGAAAGAAGTACATGCCGACTGGGAGGACGAAAACAGTGGGCTGGGCGCGCTGACCACGAACGCGGATGGCAGCGTCCACATTTTAACTTGGCACTGTGCGCTTTACGCTTGCGAGGGAAGCACGGGCTCAGAACTCTATCTCCTAGACAGTAGCCACCCGCCAAACCGGCCACTGCAAGGTGGAAAATGGGACTCCACACAAGCGGAAGTTACGGCATGGGTCCAGTTCATGTCGATCCATAGCGTCCTTAGGCTCCCCATCCAAAGTGGAGCGGAAGGTATTTCATAGTATGCTGATCACGCCGTCGATCATATACACAGATTTGTTGTTTCAGGACGGTAAAAAATCATCGATATAATTTGAAGAAACTTTGATACGCCGCGGAGCGTTATCGCACATTGCTTCTATATCTCTTTTTGTTTTGTGAGGCGGGCATCTCGATCTTCTGTGAAAATAATTAGTCTGCTACCTGCAAACATTATATTTGGCCATCATAGGAAAATTTTTTCTTCAGGTCGTGACGTCGCGTGCAGCAAAGAGAATATTTGTTTAGTAAGCATGAACACAGACGGGTTCGTAGTGTACGACGTAGGCAGCTACGATGTTGCTTCCGGACTGCACTCTGCGCCTCGCAAAATCGCAGAGCATTCGTCCACCTTCAAACAGAGTAACATTCCCACGACTTACAAACGCAGTGCGGGCGCGCAGAAAGTGTTTGCGAGTCGGATACGAGGAGACCGATTTTACCTGGAGCATAGCAGCATCGAGCTGGGCGTCTCTGTGGGCACGTCGGCCACGGACGTGGCGAGGAATAACAAATTGTGGCTGGTGGAGAGCGAGCCGCGCTACGTGCCTGGAGACGAGGACAGCGATCGCTTCTTTGACACCGCATCGGCGGATCCGATCGTCTTGCTGACTGTGGTGATCAAAAAGAGCTACGGTGAAATCGAACAGTTGTTAGGAGTACCGCAAGGGCAGAGCAGCTTGGAGCATCTGCAGAGCACGCTGCAACACGGGTTCGCAACAGCGTTGCGCGTTCCGCGCGGCGCGCGACGCTTTCCCGTGACCAGCGTGTATCAGCTGCGCGACAGCGTGGAAGTTAATTTGGAAATTTTGCCGGACAAGTTATCACCCTCGCCGCTGACAATGCTGAGCATGCTTTTGCGGCAGCACCAAGTGCAATCGAGCCTGCTGTACCGAGGAGTGCTGTCGCCAATTGCCAGTTTTCTTCAGTTCGCCGGAGCCTACAGTGTAGTTGATAAGGAAGTGAGCTCGCAGTCCACACAGGGAGGCGAGGTGGTCACGCGGGTAGGCGGCAGCGATAACTTTATTCCGATCGACGGAAACAGTGCTATCGGGACGCGTGGCGGCGCTGGCAGTTTCCGATACACCGTGGAGGCCGAAACCGCACAGATTGTGGGCCTTTCGGTCGCTTTCGGGCTGATCTTGCTTCTCGCGATCATTCTCATCGCGATGTTGGCACTGGAGTACAAGCAAAGGCGAAATTTGCAGAAACAGGTGGAAGCACTGAAACGAGAGCAGACCGTAGCGGCAGCGGCTTTAGGGAGTGCTGGCAGTCGCCGTGGCCAGTCGTTCACTGTAGTCGGCCGGCCGACGGACAGCGTTCGCGCAACCGAAGGTGCTGCTGTTGGCACGGCTAGGAACGAGGTCACACGTGGGATGCCCGTGTCAGACGGCGAACGGTATAAGAGCAGTCCCTCGCGAGTCTCTCCAAGTTCGAAACGCATTGCGGCCGAGGAAGACTTCGCTACTTCAAGTACTGGAACCACGGCAGCAGAGCCACTTACGGCCCTGCCACCTGGAGCGGTTCCAGAGACTGATCTTTTGCAGCCCACTACGTTTCCTCCGTCACCAGGCACTTCATCCAGTAGTTCGATGATGCCGACTAACCTACCACCTCCCAGTACTTCACCTTCAAGTGGCGGTGGTGGAACTGCTCCTGTTCCCATGATCGGGCAACAACAAATAGGAGGAGAAGGAACTGCGGCACTGCGACCTCTATCCGACTCCTCGGAGTCCGCTGTCATCGCCGTAGCAGACGACGAGCAGCGATCGCTGAGGCCGCTCGACGAACGCTGAGAGCATATTTCTTCTAGTCCTCTGGATCTAATCCAAAATCCTACATCTGATTTCGAACGGATTTTTTCAACCCTTGTACGGGTAAGCAGGAACAACGCTCGAAAGAAGCGCCGAGCGCGCGCCGCTGTTCATCGCGTGAAAATCAAAATGTAAAGCAATCACCTTTTTAGGAAGATAATTCATCCACGAAAAGAAAATTTGAAAAGCGTAAGAATCGAAATTGGAAAGTATCTATTATCAAGAATTCAGAATTCGTACGAGCCTTTCACTTGAAGTTATCAGTGAATCTTTCTGAAAGCAGGCAGTAAACAAGAAAATTGATTCTGTGTGCAGAAAAACTGCCACGCTCTTAGATAGAAATGAAAATCAAATGTTCTTGAATGTGAAGTGAACGTCACTAGACTTGAATGCGATTTGCGATTCTGTTGTCGAATTCGAAGCTTGATGCTGTGCAATGTTAAGAAGTGTGTTCGATTTTCTTGGGACGTAGTACGATCTGGATGAAGGAAGAAGCTTTTGTTCCAGCAAGGACGAATGATTATCTTCAAAGAGTATCCGCATCTGTTGATGCGACGACTCGAAGTTCAAAAAGACTTAGAAAGCATGTTGCAGATATCGCTGTACCAACTTGGACATGAACGATGTCAAGCGCATTTTCTGACCATTTTCCTCTCACCATCACAGTCGTGGTTGCTCAGAAGTTTTTGTGTGAGTAGAAGGAGGTGTAAAGTAGCAAAATCACGGCATCACTATGGACGAGGAGCTACATTAGATTTTCGCGTTCCTAGATTCATTTGTAGCGTGATCGTCCTCTCGCGTTTCACAGATTGCTTCTTTTGTTGGGTGTGGCCTTGTTCGCTAAATCTTTTACAAGTCTTTGTTATTCAGTTGCAGCTTGTTGGCATTGATTCGGAGACAGAATGCCGCGTTTTTATTGCGAATATTGCGATGTCTACCTGAAGTGCGCTTCGCAGGGGTGCCGCAAAGAGCACAACTTCGGGAGGAAGCACATTAACAATAAGATTGATCACTATACTGCCTTGATCCGCGAAAAGCAGCTCGCACCGCCGATTCATCAGCCTCCGATGTGGCTGGTAGCGCTATTCTCTTTAGGGATGTGCCTAGACTGCCTGAGCCTCCTTTGTTAGAAATTAATGTAGTCACGGACGCGGTCATCTGGAGGCTATAATTCTATCATATCACCTCTATCACTTGGCTTCTTTGTCAGACTTCTCCATATCTATCCTTAGCGAGGAAACCACGACAACTTTTCAGGTGAAGCGCATTCGGAAAAACATGGCTAGCGCGCCAGGAGCATCACCCGCGCTTCCAGTTCCTGTGCTGCCTATGGTCCCGAGGCCCGAAGAGAATAAGATTCCAGATGCAGCCTCTTTTGCAAAAATGCCACAAAATATGTTTCAGATGATGGCACAAAACATGCAGCAAAGTATGAATCAACAAATGCAGAGCCATATAGCAGGAAAAGGCGGACCAGTTCCACCTGCTGGCCCTCCAGGTCTACAAGCTATGCAAGGTAGTAGAAGTGCGATTCTTGGTTTTCTAGTTCGTCGGAGATCATATCTCTGTAGATAATGTTCATGTCCTATGATCAATTGTAGTTTCTTCGGAAAAAGATAGTACTGGTCGTGCAAATTCATCAAAATGAAAGATTCATTTGTTGTTCAGGTATGCCGGGTATGCCTCATTTAGCTCCACCACCACCGATGATGGGCGCACCACAAATGGGAGGACTCATGCCACCAGGAAGTCTGGGTCAAAGAGCTCCAATGTAATCCGGGTCATCAAAAAGAGATTTACGCCTTTTCCCGAATGTCTCAAGATTTTTATCACATAATTTTCTCCTCCTTCCATGAGCATGACATATCCAATTCCCCATGCGCTTTCCCTCTCCCAAACATAAAACATGGACATCTAAGAAAATCTGCTCTTGGAATATAGCTCAAAGAATCGACTCTATGAAACACGTAAGTAGACAGTTTTGTTCCATTGAAGCAGCATCCTCGTGGTTGATAGGCAACAACTCAAGTTCCAATCTGAGTGGATTTTCAGAAGTTCGTGGAGTCGGTTTCGAAAGTCATGCAGGTGAAACATGAATGATCGTCGCTCTTCGAGAGAGGAATCGACAGAGCTTCCGAACGCTGGTTATGAAATGAATCTCGGTGATTACAAAATCGGCGCTCGGGGACTTCGACATTCGTTTACAAAGAGCTAATCTTCAACCGATCTTGAAAATGATCTGCTTGTCTGCAGCAAGCGAGTAGATTAGTCAAACACGAAAATTCATGTACGAAAATCACCAAAATCGTACTCCAAAAAATGGTTGGGAATTTACTCACTACATTTGCCAGTGAGATCGGCGAGGTTGCGGGGTGGGACATTTTCCCCGGGCAGCACAGACGTGCAGGCTGGTTTGGTAGAAGAGTCCGTTCTTTCTTTCCGGAGCTCGATGGTGCGGAAGAGGAGGACGCTCAGCGAGCGCCGTGGCCCTACGATCAGCATCAACAGACAGTTGCGGCACCAGGAACCGTGATTGCACCTCAAGAAGTGATCACAAGAGAGATACACCGCAAGATCCGATCGAGTCCTCGCGAAAGAGTGCGACATGCCAACGGCAAAAATCCCGGTTTGGTTGGCACCGCAAGTTCGAAGACTGGCGAGGAATCCCCAAGCGCTTCGAACACGACGATGAGCGGAGCTGTGCCGCCGTCCTTTGCAAAGACCCTGATGCAAGCGCGGGGAAAGCACCACGGCGCAGGCCCGATCGATCCTTTGACAGGACATTTGCGGCCTACAAATGACTGGCAGAATCCGCCGGACTTGCTGGACGGGGATCCTGGTGCATTCGCTTTGGGAGGGCCGGGCGCGCCACTTGAAGCAAGGTGAAGCATGACAAGGCTTTCTCCCACTGCTACCTCTCGGAAATATGACTCGTCACCCGATCACGTTGTCGCGGAATGTCGTCTGTTTAGGCGCTCCGAGAGTGAACTAGCGCTTGTTGTGTCGCGATGCTACTGCATTTCTGAAAGAACTCCGGTTCTCAAATCTGATGGTGAGCGGAAAATTGTACCCGAAAGACTCTCGTTCTTGAGCAGCATGTCGACGGGCTGTCAACTCATCGAGCGGTTTGGCCGCAAGCGGTTACACGGCAATGAAAATCGAAGATCGACGACAAGGACGATTGTGCGAAGGATTTTGCGACGATTGCTTTAAGACAATAGTGAATCTGGCGTATCGCCCTCTGATGATGATGCAGAAAATCCCTTACTGACTACACCACCATGCTATGACCGAGAGACGACAGAGTGCGGAAAGATCTGGACTGTGGAGTCCTTTCATTTTGAGTAGAGCTGAGTACTTACTTCATCGCAAAAATCCGATGCAGACTTATTATATCGATTAAAACTCTGGACAGAAATTTGCATGTATCAAGACAGGACATGGAGCATGAATTTCTTTACAATGGAAGACTACTGATTCCTTTCCGTTCCCCAGACTTCTCCAAGAGACGACCTACTTGTGTAATATTAACTGCGGTTTTTAAGAACAATCAAACAAAAAGCAATCCATCGAAAGCGAGTTGTACTCGCACGGGTGCCGGAAGATGAAAACTATGTGTCGAGAAAATCTTGCATGAGCTTCGGACCTCTGAGGAGTTACTGGTATAATCGTGAGAGATCACACGATGCTCTTGGTAGAGGAGTGCCCCCTTTCTGTAGCAACTACCTTGGAAAAACCTATCTTCATCTACGTGTTCGGTAAAAGACTGAAAAGGAGGATGGGCAAAACACATGATTGGTCGAGAGTTCAGAAGGACATAATTTTGACGAGCGTAGTTGTTTCCGGATGAGTCGCGCCAAGCAGCGCGATTGACGTCAAAATTTGATGCTCAGTGCGTAACTTTCCTATGCAACTGAGTGGAACAAGATGGGGAACGGAAATAGCGCTGAGTCGAAGTACCATGCGGACGGCACACCCAAGAAGCCTGGGTGGTTTGCGCGGACGGTCCTTCGGCGGAAGCCTGCGCCGCCGTTGCCGCCTTCGCCGATAGAGTACTGCGAGCGCGCTGTGAACACGACGGAGCTGCTGGTGAGCCGCACTATGGTCCGACAAGCCGTGGCCTTGTCGACTTTCGCGCGTGGGATTGATCCCTTGCGCAAGTACTTTTTTACATGGAGTACAGCAGCACGTGAGCGAAGACGTGACCGACTGCAGTATCTTGGCGAGTCACTCCAGGAGGTGAAACAAGCGAACTATGAGGTGCGGCTGCTGTCGTTACAGCGGGAACGAGATGCCCTGCGTGGCGAACTAGAAGAGTTGCAGTCCCAGATGTCGGGTGTAAAATTTAGAGTTCCCGTGCGCGTCCTCGATGGCAAGCTTGGAGACTATCTGCATTACCGCCAGGAAGTACTGATTGATATATCTTCTTCTTCACAACGTCCACAATTTGGTACTAATAAGCCGATATCCGCATCATCTACTTCGGCGTTTGCGACTTGTTCGCCTGGAGGGGCGATAATTGCTGGCGATTTTCAGGACCGCATGGGAGGAACAGTGTCGATGCGACATCCTCTATGGGAGCCCGAGCGCCAGATTTTGCAGCTGCCAGTGACACAAACTCCAGTTCCGCACTTGCGTTTGTGTGGTCCTTTGCGACTGGAACTGCAGGGTCCCGAACCAGCCTTGCGCAGTCTGACGGTACGCGGTGCAGACTGCATGGTCCGTCTGACTTCGATTCCCCACCTGGAGGTACTAGAGGTGCGCGAGCGCGCCGAAGTGCGTCTCCAAGGCTGCGAAGTTGCTGGCGGGGTAACCGTGCGGTCTGGGGCGCGCCTCTTCGCGGCGCAGAGCTTCTTCGGATCGGAGTTCGTACAACGCGATGAAGCATCGTGTTCGGAGTTCGTGGACTGTAACTTCTCACGCCGTGCGCAAGTCCTGGAGGGATTTTTTCGCGCACATCGTTGCAAGTTTCTGCTTCCAAACTCAACTTATGGCAGCTACAAAGATACTCCCGACTATCTGTTTGTACTGTGTTTGTAGCATTTGTGCTGTGATTTGGACATTATCCTATTCTATTTGGAACAAATATTTGGAGCTTGTTGAATAGAATACTAGCCAAGAATGCAGCTGCTCAAATTTTGAACCATAGACAGCTCTAAAATGAGAAAGGAGATGGAAGGACAAGCGCGGCTCAGGACGCCGAGCTGGCTGGCGGTGGAAGTTCACAGCTGTGCTTCTACGCTTCTTGTGCGGGGGGTGTGCCTTCGCAGGCAATCGAGAGTTTGTTTCACACAGTATTATCGAGCGCGCTGCGAGCCGAGGACGAAAAAAGTGCTAGTGCCATTTTGAATACAACAAGAACTGGGGCATTGATGTCGCAATCCTCCCCAAGAACAGCAAAAACGTCCACCCAGGATTTCGAGGTGGGGATGAACAGGAGTGGTCGCACTAGAAAACACGAGCGTCGGACATTGGAACAGCTTCTCTCCGGAATAGGGGAGATCGACGATGGCGAGGGCAGCGAGCAGCACACGCCGGCGCGAAGATCGCCTCGACGACTTTCGCGTGTTGGTTTCTCCTCACCGCGGCTTAGCAATCATGCCAGCAGCTACGCGGGCTCTCCGAGATCTTGTCCTGGCGGTGCGAAGGATCTAAGAAATAGAACCACGCTATCACGCACTCAGCAGCTCCTTGCCGCGGGAGACACGGTCCCGGACGATTGGCCGCGCCTGATGCCGCACCCGAGCTGCAGACGGCCTTTGCTGTGCGCGTTGCAGGACTGTCTTTTCCCCGACAAAGGAGACGTTCTTGTCCGTGGAAAGGGTGCTACCCTTTTTCTCGACGCTGGCACTGTTTTTGGTGGTACGGTCAATGTGCAGGACGGCGCGGTGCTCTTGGGCTCCGCTCCTTGGAGCACAACCGATGAACGGGAACTCCCCGGAGAGCGGCTCTGGTCCTTGAGTGAAGATCGTGATCGGAGAGCTACTTCTTTAGATGGGTCAACGATAATGACGAGCCCGGCGCGGGCGGATGGAGGGTGGACCTCGCCGAGACGAGCTTTTGCGGACAACACGCTGGTCTTCGATGTCGAAAACAGTCGTCTTATTGAGAACGAAGATCCTGGCAAAAGTCATGACGATCAACAACAAAGTCAAGGCTTGTTCTATGATAGAAACTACAACCACGATGACCAGCAGGAGGATGTCAACACCGGAGCAGCTGGACCGCAGCGATACGCTACTTCGCTTTCACCTGGTGCAACGCTTCTGTTACCAGCCGAAGAAGGACTCCAGTACGGAAGTCGAGAGGAACAAAACAGACAATCTCTGCATTTTGATCGACAACATGAGAAATTCAACGCGACAAGAACACCCCACTCTCCACGTGGAGTCAAACGCGAGTCCAGACTGTATGGCGTGCGCACAGATCGCTCAGCTCGCCTGATCGATCTATCTCAATTGAGGGACGAGCAAGTAAAAAGTCAAACGCAATTATTTGTGTGTCTCGTGCTCATCGAGGCAGTGGAGCACGATAGGAAAACCAATCAGGAATTCAAACTGAGTGTTCGACATGTGGTTCGTAAAAAGTAATAGAATTTAGTCTTTGTGTGTGTTTAGCTTGAACGAGGGTTCGCGGCGTCTTTCAAGAGAGAGACGCACAGAGTCGAACAACTGTGTGCGAACGACGCTCGCGTGGTTTTTTGCTACTGGTTACGAATAAGTTGTTTGTACTTGTTGTTGATACAACTTATAACTCTCCTTCATCGATCGAAGCAATGCATCGTGTATTCAAAACGACGATCCAACGACGATTTGACTTCTACGACCAGATATCTTTTAGGCTTGTTTGAGCGATCCTGAAATTCCATGACATCTGTTCTCAATGAGTGGATGATATATCGCAAGTCTTTTTCCTCCGAGAGAGCCCAAAATTGCGAGTGATATTCACAAAGCCTCGAGAATGCATCGGTAAATGAGATGGTCCATCACAGAATATGTGCACTATATAGATGCTATTATCGCAATGTTGATGGACAAACGATATCCCTATCGATGAACAACCGTCCCTCTTGCACCCATAAAGCAGGCTCCGCTGTCCTCACCGCCCCAGACGCCCACTAATGAGAACGAGATCTTTATTCTAGTATAAGTGCCAGCTATCTTCTAGCTCAATATCAAAAAATCTATACCAAAAATCACCTTCTTCATACTTGATGAGTGCTTCTATAGTATAACTATATACAACGTGCGAAATTGATCTTCATTATATTCGGTCATTGCAACATTCATTCCGTGTCCTTAGTCTGCGTCCATGTTATGTAGTATTTTCCAGTCACATCAGAAAGCATCAAAACATCAACCTGCGTTGTCCGTCAAAGTTTGAGCATTAGTTTCGTGCATCTACTTATAACTTTTGAAAATCTGCGGAGGTTTCGAAGATTTTAGCTGCAGCGTGCGATCATTGATGACAATTATAACTCCATGGATACGTCGCAGACAATACTTTATTTTTCCATCTGGACGGATCTAGCCATCAAACAAAAATCAAAACCACATAGTGCAGAGGGTGACAGGTTTTGGAATGAGAGGTTATCTTCAGTTTTGAATATAGTTGAGGTGAAGTCGATAACAGCAAAACAACAAGACGGGATGAAACACCGATCCCAAAGTCTACTACTGTGAGTGGCTTGTATGAATATTTTAGATGTTGAAGTTGTTCTGTTGTATTTCGTATATAGCATGATATGAACTAGCGCATATATGTTAGCCATTTTCAATTACTAATATCATAATTTTATAGTTGTAGTGATGTTTGAGCGGTTGTAGAAGCCGGTTCATCTAGGAGACCGAAGAACACTATTTCTTAGAAACTGTGTACAAAAGAGTAAACTTACCATTAAGTTTTGAGGAACTTCATCATCTGTAGTGGGATAAAAAGACTTCTTGAGTTGTAGCACTAGTACTAGACGGGACCACTATCTAGGGCTTCGGTTGCGCCGAAAGTAGAGGCTTTATTGACTTCTTAGCATGAATGGTTGTAACCCTTTCGAGATACTACCACCATTGGTGTGAATTTTTTTTTTGTGATAACACAAAGACACCGCCAGGATATCTTTGTGCAGTGCGGCATGGGCATTCTGGGACGACACTGTTTAGTGAAACTTCTCTTTGTATAGCAAGTAGCTCACTAACAAGGAAACCTACTGTTCTGTGGTCTTTTGCTTAAACAGACGATGAGTCTTGTTCTTGAACAAAAGTAACTATTGAGAATCTACAAGCAGTGAAAGGGGAAAAAAGCGATCGAGCAGCATACCACGTATGCACATATGATTATAGCATAGTGAAGGGCCAACGAGCTGCGGCAACATTATTGTGATAAAAGTGTGTGTATGAAAGATTCAAAATGTTTTAGTATTGCCCTGGAACATCTACTTAGATGAAGCATGATAGTCCACGGGGCAAGACATAACTGAAAGCATGATACGAAATCAGTGTAGAATTACAAATCTGGTATTTTCTGAATGTAACCCAACGCTACTAGCTGCTTCTATCTAGTGTCAGGTCTAGACCAGTATTTTTTCTTAAATATCAACAAATAAGCTCGTAACTGGTAAATATCACCAGCACTCAAGTAGGAAGAGGAGGTGAGTCTTTCTCTTGCGTTTTCGGGGAATAGTACTGCGCGTCTCTTGTCTCAGGATGTCCTTCAGCTAGGTGCCCAGACGCCCTTCGAGAGGGGTTCGCATCTGTGAAAACATCCTTTTTGTAGAAAGGGGGCTGACCCTTCTTGACTCAGGCTGGAGGTTTTTTTTTGGTTTGGAGGGACGTGCGTGGTCAGTCTGTGAAGGTCTTTCTTTCATCTGTCGGTACGGGGCGGCACACCTTGCGACGTGATTAATGACGCTACCTATAGCCATGTTGTAGGATTGTGGTGCCGCCTCTAGGAAATTCTCTCAGACTCTGATCTTTTTTTTCTTTCGTTAGGTCGTTAGACACCAGTCTATCGCCTCTTCCTCTGTTAGACGTTAAGATGTCTTAAGTAAGAGCGACTAGATGGCAGATCCGTCTACCTGATACAATCGCTAGGTAAGAAGTTTTAAGGCTTGATGGAGTATCATTAGGTCTAAAACATAATCCATCCTGATATGATGGAAAGTGTAGCTTCTACTTAGTGAGGGGCAGCATTTTTCTTCTACAAAGAGATGGTCTGCTTCACGTTGTGAAGCCTTTCGACGGTCGTCCGAGAATTGCCCTCGGGCTTTTTCTTCTGAGAAGCTAGCAGAAATAGCTTTTTCGTAGACTAAGAAAAGAAAAGGGACAACGAACATGTTCTTGTCATATTTGGTCTCCCATTCCCACTTACATAAGGCTTCGGTCTATTAACTCTCGCATATTCTACACGACCAAACAGACAATATCTTCTATTTTGATAGCAAGAAGATTATAGTTTTGATAAAAATTGTACGACACTGACTTGTACGAAAAAGATATAGTTTGATTGAAGAATATAGTACCAAACGCTGGGACCTCGAGAATGTCTGAATATGGCTACGGGCGGTCCGGTCAGGCCTTCGGGTCGTCAAGGCACATCCGCGCGCGAGGTACCATTCTTATATTTGAAAATGGTTGAATATGTTTTGCGACGAAAAAATAAGAAATTGATCGAATCATATCACATCGATCTTATATCTACAACACCAATTTTCTTACGTCATACGACAAACATACAACAAAAAACAACAGATACACAGCAGCGGAGGAACCAGTTCGGCGGAGGGCGCGGTAACGCAGTGCGCGGGAACAATAGGTGGAATGGTGGCGGACGAGGAAGTACTCGGTGGGAGCATGAGGAAGCGGCCGAGGCCGCGGACTTGGACAGGAACTGGCGTAGTAGCAACAACCGCATCACCGCGTCTACGAGATTCGGGCAGCAATTCATTCTAGGAGGTGGAGGCGCTCATAGCTCCTCTCTCGGAGCGGGCTCTAGTTCCGACGGCGGAGGCCATTCCGATGGGTCGGGATCGCACAACAACCGACGTGGTGGCGATGGACGCGGCGTGGAGTTGCGCGATCAGTCTTTTGGTTCAACCGGAGGAGGTCCTCTTCATGGTGATGAGTACCAACAGGGCTACAACCAACGTGGTGATCTTCAAGATTATGACGAGGACCACGAGCAGCGTGGGACTATTTCCCGCAATGAACGGAGCCAAGAACGTCCACGGTTCTTCAATAATATGAATGTCGGAGGAGCGCCGGGTTCTTTGGCTGGAAATTCCGCGTCAGCATCGGGTAGTAGCATGATCAACCACTATGGGGGTGGCAGCTCGTCAACAAGCGGAACGTGGCGCGACCGCAGCGGATCAGGATGGGGGAACAACCATGGAAATAATTTTAACACCAGTAGCAACTCGAACTCGACTTACCCTGCCTCGTCTCCAACGATTGCTGCAGGCGGTAGCCGACGAAATTCCGTCGAAATGGAAGACGTGGAGGGGGCAACTCTGGGATGCGATTCCCGTCCTACTTCTTCCAGCACGACGGTGTCTACCACGACATCATCCACCTTTGCTTCACCGGACAACTCGTTCGACAACCAGCCAAATTACCACTACAACAATGCGGGAGCACCGTTTCTTGATACCGTCACAGCGTCGGTTTCGGGTGGGACAAGTAGCAGTAGCGCCGCATCAGGAGGAGGGCAACGCACGAACCTTGGCGCTCAACAGCGTTATAACAACTACGGTAGTCAACATTTTGTCGCCGGAGATGGAAGTCATGGTGCGGCGACTGCGGCTGCTTCCTCTAGTAGTTCTGGTCCGGCTATGGACCCAACTACAACGCACAGCCGATGGGCAGCTGCAGAGGAGCGTGGCTCGTCCCTGGAAGACCGGCCACGAGGAGAAAGTTTCGCGACGAGCCGCTTCGGCGCTGCTTCTGCGCCCCAGTCGCAGTTGGTACGCGCCATGAGCGTCGACGCCGAGGAGTTTCCGATCCACGACGCTGACGACGATGACGACATGGCAGGTAGCGGATATGGGTCGGCACTGCTTCCTCCGCGACATGCCGCTCCGAGCAGTATTCTCGGAAGCAGCAGCAGTAGCAGCAGAGGCGCCGGGGGGCTTCTTGGCGGGATTATGTCGAATAACAATTTCGGCGGACTATCGGCGACATCTCACAGTGGGCACTTCGGGAACCCGAATAGTGGAAGCGATTTTTTCCTCGATACGAACGGTAGAGATCAGTTTTCAACGGATCCTGGGTCATTTAGCCTGTTCAGCAGCGGCATTTCAGAGAACAATCATCAAGGTAACTCCTGGCAACAGCGCTCACAGCATGTAACACTAGTGGGACGTGGTGGACCAGTGATCCCTTCGGCGGGTCCCGCGAGTGCCGCCGCGTCAAGCTTCAACGGGCAAGCGGCGTCAGGGCAGCAGCTGGGCGGTGGACTGTTCACCAGCAGTAATACAAGCGGCGTTATGAACCAAGGAGTAGGTGCTCCGCAAGTGCCTCCACGGCAGCCCACGGCACCCCACCGGTCAGCTCCTGCACCAGGCTTCTCATCGAATGACAGCAGCAGGAACCAGCCCCCGCAGAATCCTTTCATGTCGCATCGCAGTGTCTTCGACAACGACGGGTTGAGCAGCGCGCCCGCGGGTGGGGATATCGTGCTGGAGCCGAATCCCCGATGGCAGGCCATGTTCGGCGGCGGTCCGAGTGGCCAGCACAATCCCGAGCAACAGCACCATGACGCCGGGGGACCACCGCACCAGCCGCTGCGGAGTAACTCCCACCACCAAGATGCCGTTCGCAGAAACAACCCATTTTTGCAGGAGACAGAACAGTCGAACACTTCCGTCTTCGAAAGCAGCGGTCCTATGGACCACTTTCACCCGCGACAAGTTGCGAACCCTTTCCACGGAAGTTCTACTTCGAGTAGCATCAACGGCCCGTCCTGGCGCTCAGGCGCGCGACCAGCCCCGTTTTTCGGCGGCCCGATCCAGGATCAGAGCCCACGCTGGAACGACTTCCACAACGGAACGAATACGCAGAGACGTGCGGGAAACAAGCGGCATCGGGCCAACAACTACAATGCGCCGGGCGAAGCAGGTACTGTCCGTCAATTTACGATAAATTTGTTGCTTTCAATAACAGACTAAGTACAGTCTTGTCATGTTTTAGGAATAATAATGATTTTCTATGATCCATTCAGTGCTCCTTTTGTTCATCAACCTTGCTGGTATCATGTGATGAAATTTTGCGTTTAAGTATTCCGAATTTACCCGCCTCATGATGTTTCAAGGATATTTGAGTGCTCAAAACCACTGAGAGAACCTTATTATACTCTTCCTTCACATTGTTTTAGATACATCGAGTCGGACGCGTTCGGGCACCATGTCGGAGGAAAGTACTG
The DNA here is from genome assembly GCA_905178165.1 of Amoebophrya sp. A25. Taxonomy (NCBI): domain Eukaryota; class Dinophyceae; order Syndiniales; family Amoebophryaceae; genus Amoebophrya; species Amoebophrya sp. A25. The sequence continues at coordinate 2,715,323 of CAJINU010000002.1, read as the reverse complement.
CTCTTATAGTTGACCCTGATACGCGGCTGTCTTGTATGTCAAACGAGAGTGTTTGATTGTGAAAACAAAATCTGCTTCGTATATAAAATAGGAGGTAGTACAACCTCGGATGCATTATAACTTTTAAGTGTTTATTGGCACGGAGTTGTGGTGAGAACGAGAGACACGAACGGATATGCTTCATCTGCTGTTGGTGCACCGTGATTTAGCCATTCGTTGCTTCCAGGTCGCGCTAATGCAAACAAGTATGACATGAGAGTGAAAAAGGTCTTTGGTGCTGCACGTGGTTTGATGCCTCAAGATATTCAAATTGGATTTATTGGCCATCTGTTACTACATACGCTCATGTCTTATTAGCACGGTAGGTGAATTGAATCACTATTTATGGACGGTCAGGTGCCGTATCTTAGAAGATTTACGTTTTGGAAACAAGTCGGGTGAACTTTAGTATAAACGTTTAGATGATCGTCCAATTAGCTTTTTTATATCTCAATCTTAGGTCTCCTGGCTGCCTTGGCGAGTATTGCAGGACCCGCTTTTTCTGACAGGACTGCGTGCGACGATGCTATTGATCCCATCAGCCAACAGCGAATCTGGGACTCGGTTTCTGCCGACACCAGCGACGCGAATAACAACAATAACAACTTCAAGGTGAATAGTGCATCTGCTGGCGGGCACTTGCAAGAGCACGGGGCCGACGAGAACAAGAACTTTTTGAACACTAATAACAAAGGAGCAGACGTGGACGATCTTGATATTACGTTCAAAGTTACCGCTACAACTAGGACAACACCTGCAGAAAAACAAAAAGGAACTCGTGCCGCGTCGTCATCGCGCCGTGCAAATTTGAGCGAGATTCAATACCTCTTCAGCTACAAGGAGGCCGATGACAATGGGCGGGAGTGGGTGCGTGGTTTCGCGATCGAGAGCGTGCAACAGCTTCTGCTGCAAGCTCGCAAAGGTAGCGTATGGCCGACTCACCCGGTGACTGGGCGATCGATTCCCGCTGCTGCTGTAGCCCAGGCCGAACGCATGATTCAACTGCTCAAAGACGCTGGTCGCATTGCGCCTGTGGAAGACGAAGACCCGACAACTTGGACGCTCCAGGAAATACGTATAATTTTGATTACTTACCTGAAGCGGAGTGAAGCACATTCAACATGTTCCATTCGTTTTTCAAAGTCTCTGTCTCTCGTCATTCTCTAGGTACACATCAGTTGGAGTCTTTCAAGTATTCTTACAATTATTCATTGACCAGTTTTGCATTAAAGTGTTGCTGCTATTTATTAGAGTCTTAGTCTTCTTACTACTTCTCAATCCTACCTCAGTTTCGAGTACCTCTCCTATGGCGTCGATGAAGAAATTGGCTTTCAGCGTGTTCCAGCCGTTCTATATCAAGAGCAGCATCGAGATCGATGAAGAATGCGTCCTGAAGCTGCCACTAAAGGACCTGAAAACCCTCGCAAAGGAGACAAAGGGAATGTTCCTTCGCAACTTTGACGCCACACAGCGACGCCTCCTCTGCCCAGAAACTCAAGGACAAGCTTTTGGCGACTGCCCCTACTGGGAAAACGACGTGGTACCTCCTTTTTTTTTCATCTCCCTTCTTTCATTCTACAACTCCTCATTGCCTTTCGTCATTGCGCAGCATCATGAAGAAAAAACTAGTCTTCGGGGTATTTGATATAACGATCGGAAAAAAGGACAACGGAGAAGATTTTGTTGTACTTCCAATGTTTATTCAAAAAGATGTCATTTGAGCTCGACACCCATTACATCACCATTTTTTCAGATTCCGTGGTTATACTTCATTCTGAGTAATATTCACTACGTCACGGCCTATCCCAATGCCGAATGTCCGGAGCATCTTCGAAAAATGTCGATGTACGTTTTCGTTGCCGCGATTGCTGTCGTCTCTCCTACGGTACTGCTTGCTTCTTGATGACACAACATGAAGCATAAATGATTTATTTGTCGGACGTGAATTGTAGTGAAGTATTTTAGATGACATTCAAGATGTACTACTACGTTGTAAGTAGAGTTTTATTCTTTTCCACTTTTTATATCGCATTAAGCTTAAAAGAAGTCGAATTCTTTTCCACCATTGTGGCGTGAAAAACTACATTGTCAGGTTCGCGAAAGATACTCCGACTCGTTTGCTTTGGATTTCGAGATGAACGATATGGGAATGCAGGATGTACGCTAGAGAGGCGGCGGCATTACTTCGATTTTGACATTTTGCCACATGTTTATCCATACCTCCATTTTTGATCCCAATTTTCAACCTCCTAGCAGTACCCCTCTATCTAAGTATTTCCTACAGGTGCGAGCAAAATTTGTCGTGCTATAAGTAGAATCGACTGTCTTCATCTAGTACAAGTTAGCAATTCATTGTAAAAATACCATTGTATCGAAGGGGTGTGACGAATTGGTACTACCACTCGCGGTGTTTTTCCATATTCCCCCAAATCTTACTAGATGTGCCTTCCTTTTACATATTTTCGGGCCCTGAACAATGATAGTATAGATTGTAGCGATTAGTATTCCTATTTTCCGTAGTGACACAATAGGTAGCATTGGAACTAGGAAGCCTGGGATATTCCACGGTATTGTAGTCTCGCCTATTCTTGTATAGATCCTGTAGTTGAGTCAGGATATCTTCACATCCGGTCGTGGAGACTAACCTAGATCAGAGGAATCCTCGAGTTTAGCACTAGAATCAGTATCAAGGTGTCCATCGTAGCAGTAGACTAGTGTACTAGTAGAGGAGCAGAACAAAGAAGATTCATGCCTGGAGAAGAGGAAAAGTACCTACGATGTTGTTTAGTAACGGCGCGACGCAGTCCGTTACTCTCCCAACATTCAGGCCGTTCCGCGTTTTAGAAAAAGCCCGTGGTTTTTTTGATGTTTTGTATAATTCGCAGTTCTACTTTCCACAGTTCTTAAAAATGAGTTTAGGAGTAGTTATGATGTCACATGTAAGTGTATCCTCGTTTTCTTTCTTGTAAAAACAATTCCTGTAGGTGAACGTCAGCAGACGCAGTTCTAGTGAGTGGACTTCTGGAGAAATCATATCGTTACTACTATGAAATTAGGGATGTAATTATTGATGATGATTATATCCTGGCGTGTGCTATTAGATAATTGATAAAATATCTCCTGAGAAAAAATAATAGAAAGTAAGAGAACAATGCTAGCTTCTTGTAATAAATTCGTGTTTCGTTCGTTTGATGAATAGTGATAGAGTCACCGCAGAAATGATAAAAATATGTCAGAGAGATTGACTTACAAGGGAAGATAGAAACAGCATAACTAATGAATGTCTATATACAACTATTGATAAGGAGTAGATGGCCTCATTCTGATTCGCAATACAACTACGTAGTTACATCATAATGTCATCTACCTACGCTCTTCATAATGTATAGTCTTTAGAAACAATAGAAAAAGCGGATCATGAAATTCGTGTTTGTGACAACACTCACATCTATGTGTAAGATGAAGATGCTCGCCGTAGAAGTCAATAGGAAAGAGGATGATTAAGACGGGCGTCGAGCATGAATCTGAACCAATCTTATGCTTATTTGTTGTTGTCCGTCGTTATGAATGAGTCGGCGTCCGAGGCGTAGATCATAAAAAGCCCGAAAAGAAAGGATGTGATAACCATTTAGGTTTGGGCAGAAGGAGAAGGAAACAAGACGAAGCCTCAGGATGTACGGTGCGTTCTTCACACAAGCGAGCATTCTTGTCCGTGAGGAATGTATTTGCCTCTCGACCATCCTCCAGTTATTTACACAAATCACAGCTAGCCCTTTCTAAGCACATTTGATGCTGAGTTACGGTCGAAGGACGACCTGCAAGACGTGATGTCGAAGAAGTTGACACTATCGCGATTCGTGCCTCCTAGCTTCTCATCATCTACCTTAATATTTATAATCTTTCCAAAAACTACAAGTGCTAGAGGAGCAGGTGATAATGATGGGTGATTTTTGGTCATCAAAACTTGTCTCTTTTATATCATAGAAGAATGTTTTCGGCAACGGCATCAGCATTTGTAGTCGTTGAGATATTAAAACTCGCATGTTTGAGTAAATCTTCGTGATTCGCATGTTTGAGTACTTTCATCGCTATTTGCCTCTAGTTCACGGCTTCTAGCAGTCTGCTTTTCAATTAATTGATTGAGTAAGAGTTCTGTCGATTATGGTGCGCGGCTCTTCGCTCTCAGTGGAGCTGGTTGTCACCATTTCGGCTTAGCCGCCCTAGGATTAGCCGCTCGGGGTAGTTGATTTCCGTCGTCTCCCTCTGCCAGATAGGTACCCAGATCGAGGCCCTGTCTCTCAAGCTGATCGCTTCGCTTTGGAGGAGATGAGTCGCTCTCGCGTTCGTACTCGTTTCGCCCAGTAACAACGACATCTATAGTTATGAGACAGGTTGGGCCTATCCTTCCTCGTCGAGCGTCTTCTTCGCGTGGTCTCACTGTACTTCTTGCCCGATCTTGCAGGAAGGCCTTCATCCTATTATTGCCGACGTCGTCATACATCTTCGTCGTTACACCTTTCTCAACTTCTGCGACATCGCAAGACCTATCATCGGCCCGCGCTTCAAACTTCGTCGTACAGGTCCAGAGGAAGGGTAATCAGAGGACCCTTCTTCAGCCGCGGTTCCGCTGCAGTCTACGTTGCCGAGTAGTTCTGTGTCATATTTTCGTCAAGCTGACGCACCTAGCGTCCGGGCTGAAGCGAGATTCCCGAGAATCTAGAATCTAGCGATGGTTCGGCTTCGTATGATCGTCACACAACGTAGTCGGAACGACAGATATGGGTTTTCCTGCGAAGTCATACAATCGCAGGGGAGGTGGTTCGGTTAATTATAACTAACACTAATGTTACGTAGTTCCTGTTTTATCGACCTCCTACGTAGCTATAAGTTGAAGATATTGTGAGAATGTCGAAGTGAGCATAATTCTGCTCCTCTTTTATATTAGAACGTATGAAGAACAGAAGTTCGTTTCCCTCGAAGAACAAGTGAACTGATGGCTTTGCTTGATGAGACAGCTTGATTATCTAGCTTGAGAAAGCAACAGACCAGGTCCGCACGCCACCCTCAGGGTTAGTGCCTCGTTCTTTTTCCAGGTCGTTTTCGTTCCCGGTCGAGTTCGTCCGAGATCGAAAGGCTCTCGGTGTCTCGGCTGAACCTCTGTTATATTTGTGGATTTCGACGTTCTGCTTCCGAGTTGGGTCTGTCGTTGTTGATGGCTGATCGTGTACGATATCATTAGGAGCAGAAGCATATCATGAGAGTTTTTGACAGAGTTCAAACATCACACCGTCAATCATGTCTCTGGTTTCTGGCTGTGGCTAGATCATAGTTGTGGAAGTAAAGCATCCATCTCAACTATCAGATGAAAAAACAGCGAAGATTAAATCGGTCAGATAGTTTTGGTAGCCATTCATTTCCTCCCTCTCCCCTAGCTTATTACGAAAGTGGAACAACAAAAGTACGAACGTAGAGCATAAAATGAGAGAGAACGATCCAATAACGTCTTTGTAATCGGCAGGGTTTCTACAGAAGTCAGACTATGCTTAATGCATGGAGCCATTTCTATTACTCGGATGATGTACAGTAATTTTTGAACAAGATCTTTGTTTTTTGAAGCAGATACTTAGTTGAGAGAAACAATGCCCTCCAACCGCATCATGAAAATTGGGAAAATAGAAAAGCACCAGGTTCAACTGCTCGCATGCAGAGGCGCAGGAGTTTTTGCGGGCTCTCGTTGCAGCTGGCGTCGCCAGTAATACTTTCACAAAGTATCCCATGAAGCTCTCGGGGCCTCTCGCAGGTGTTATTGTGAATCACTACAGCAATGGGACACTGCATTCGCAGCCGGATGGGGGTCATCCAAAGTCGATCTTTGTGGAGGCCGAAGCAAAGACGTGTGTCGAGCAACCGAGAAAGGGAGTTTCATACGAAGCCGCACTCGCAGGTCTGCAAAATCAGATATCTTGTCGCCCTTGGAGCTTCAGCATCTCGGAGTCGAGGCCCGATGTGGAAGGAAGATGCGTACCAACGCAGACCACAACGACACCTTTTGTAGACCAAAATGGGTACCGATCGAGTAGTACAATGCCAGTTCGACCGCAAGCTGACGGAGTTGAAAAAGTGCCCGGTGCTTTATCAAATGCCTTATGGCCCAAGGCAGCTCCCAGTTTCGCTGCTAGCAGACAGCACAACCGAACCCTCCAGACTGCGATTTTTTCTCGGTGTCCCACGATGCCGCAAACGAACACCAGAACTACCAGGGGTTCGGTTCAGACGGAGGGCTTCTAATGAAGAAGCGACGACTGCAAAGCGAAGGGGAGCCGGCTACGGAGCGTACACACACTCGGGCTTTCCGGCAGGAGCATTCTCGTTTAACTCCTTATCTTCCAGCATGCATCCTGGTTCGGACTCTGCTGCTGCGCCTCGCGTGTCCATCCCTCATGCGTGCAACAATCCGTCGCCAGTCTCTCCACCTTCCGTTTCTGGCAAGCGGCATCAGAAATTTGTCAATGGTGGGGCGTGGTATGAACAGCAGGCTATGCGGCCGATTAACGAAGCTCTTGGCACACGCACGATTACGGGGCTCTGTTCCTGTTTGATCGTCGTTGGGTGGGCACTGACAGCAAGTATGTGAACCAGCTTGTGAAGTGGATGAGAGACGACATTGGGGTCGAACGGCCATGCGAATCCTACGAGGGCTTGTCGAGAGTTGTTCGTCAGCATTTCCAACGGAATGAAGAAGAAGCCAAAGATGGGATTCACATAATTCAACCGCAGGTCCGGCGGGACGCGGAATCGATATAGAAGAAGAGGTCGACGACTCAGAAGATGGCCGTGAAGTTAATGAGATTTTTTTGATTAGGTCTACTGCACGATGAGAAGATAGGTTAAGTAGGCACAAAGCACATAAAAAGAAACACGTCTGACTCAACAGATGCTGTATACTTACTACTGTATGTATTTGTCTTTTCGACGTAGCTACCGTGCTGTGTCCCTCACAGTCTAGCTTTACGCTGCCCGAGGATCCTTTTGTTTGACCTTGTGTGTTGTGGGTTCTACTGAAGATGGTGCTCACTAGCTCTTGCTCTGCCTTCAGTACTTATAATCATAAACAAGGGATCTTCTGTCAGCCTCTCTCACAGTACGTTGTTCTATCGATCCTGAAACGGCCCACAGACAGATTAAGATTGAGAAAGAGTTAGTCTTCAGATGAAACTCGACCATGTATTGATGAGTCTGTGGTCGATATGCGAATCGAGGTGTGCCTGAATTATGATCTGCCTGTCCTCTTATCATTTCTACCTCGTAGTTGCAGTACCTAGTACATTATAGTTCAACCAAGAATTGCAATTGTTTCTATTTGAGAAGAGCAATATCGAATCTGGATTCATTGTTTACATTCCGACTTTTTTATCCTTCAATCATTTCACCAACGATGGCATCGTTTGCTCGCAACGCCGGATCTTCTCGCAATCTCATTCGGGTATGGCTTTCCCGACATGGTGTCTATCTCGCGGCCATGCTTGCTGTTGCGAACGGTGTTACCACCTCCAGGAAAAAGGGTCGATCGGCGGCTGCGAGCAAACCAAGGCAGGATGTAGGCTCGGCAGCGGAAGCCCCCACGGATGTTGTACTAGTAAGAAAAATTTTAGATGTACAACATAGCAACGTACTGCAATTTCGTTGTGTATCAGGTTTAGCTCGTATTCCTGACTAATCCGACCACTGGAAAAGGAGCTACGTCTGACTTCCAACGGCAAGTTCGTGTATAATCAGAGTTTTATAATGTGATCACAGAAGAACTAGCCGCGTGGTCGTGTGCGATCGCCCAAAAGAATGTTAAAAAACCTTTGAAATTTTCCATCTGTAGTGCGGTGACGCGAACGAAAGTGCGTCATGCTCACCTAGCACCGACCAGTGGAGCTCACCGACAACAGACGAAGTAGATAACTACGACGAGAATACGATTGCGACGGGACGGCAGAAATTATGAACGAGGTTTACTAGAAGGCGGATAAGTAGACCTATTCAAAATTCTGTTATGAAAGAGGTTGCTACATCAACTCGCGACGTCATCTTGTCTATCCTCTTATACATGTGACAGCTGTTTCTTGTAGGCGTTCTCTACCTACGACTACTTTCATTGCTTGTCACGACATCAAGTGCCGGAGTACTACCGATGCAGTCAGTAGACGAGCGTCCACGGTCACAATTGCGACCACCTCCAGGTCTCGAAGGGGTGGTGGCACGCAGTCCATATCCCTTGAGCGAAGACGTCGCGTATCGTGTTAATGCACTAGACCTGCACTCTCCAAGAGGACCTAGCCTTCTCACCGGCGACTTCGATGTTGGTATTTTGGCTCGATATTCGGTGGGTTAAAATCTACTAGTAGTCCTAAGTTTACAATATCTGCTTGGTAGTACTAGCGTACGTTTTCCGTCTCAAACCGGATGATAATTCATTTCGTTTGTGTTTGATATCGTTTGCCATATCAATCTCATTGACTCTCTCGTTTTTTAGATGAGGCTACCGCTTGGCTAAGACAAACGTCAGTCGGTGGCTCGACGGCGGCATCTATTTCGCCGTATGAGAGGCAGGCTATGAACGGGGACTTGGATCGATTACGCACGGAGAAAAATATACAAATGTTTGAAGAGGGAACAGGCGCGTTTCTTGCAGCCAGAAAAAAGGTGCTGAAGAAACGCACATGAAAAATCATGAAAAATGCTATTCTTTTTAAGAGAAAGGCGTAACGTAGTCGCACTTTGTGACTGCCGTTATGATAGAAGTAAATTCGTTTTGTCATGCCTGCAAATTGTCTCTATCTCTCTCGATTGAGCTGATCTAGGCGGCGGTATTCGATTGCTATGTATTGGAGAATTTTTCAGTCCTAGTGTGGTCGATTTTAGTAGTTTCGACCTTCCTTACTTTGCTGATACGAATGTAATTAGCTGTCCGAGGTGAAATTCCGAGTCCTGTAAAAAGGAACTCTCCATATGGAGAGAACTACAGCGAATCGGAGTAAGATTCACAAGTGCTTGTACTCACTTCCGCAGAAGATGACAGATAAAGTATTGTCCGCTTTCGGGGTTCATGCAGTTCGTGAAGTTGGGTTTAGCATCCTCATCTTGATCACATATAATATGTCTGTGTGAACATGTCTTTTGTCTGTTTCCAAATTGTCTAAACGAAGAGGAACCTTATCGTGTCTTTTACATAAATCTTATAGGATGGCAGGATAAACCGTAGCCATTGTGAATCAAGTTATTGTGCAGGTTTCACAAAATCAAGATTTGTGTAAGCAACAGACGGTTCTAGATACAGTAGAGTTAGGACTTTGGAGTTATGATAACTTGTTAAGAACACTCAAAAGCCATGAAATCATCTCGAGAACGTGCACCGTAGCAGGATTCATGAACAGCACCAGATAGGAGAAGCGAGTAGTAAAAATACGGTAGTAGTAAGAATAGCATAGTAGAAAAGGTCAGCGGAAGGAAATAGTATCTCAGGCAGCATCGCGGATCGGCGTCATCAACCTCTCCATCTGCGAACTCTATATTTAAAAATCCTCGCTATTCGGGGCGTCCCCAGGCAAACCGCTTAGTGAGTGTCGTGCCCTTGAGTGACGACGGACTTCGCGTAAGCGGGCATTTTCCTCGAGGCACGCCGGGCAGTGACGCGGTCTTATTCTCCCCCAGCATGTAATGGTTTAATAAGAATTTGTTGATTGTTTAAAAGGGAGGCAGCATATAGTCCTAACGAAAAATAAAGTTGTTCTACAGGGGTCGAATACGGATGTACGGCTCTTCTGATAGTGGTAGTTTTGTGGCCGAATTTACGGCCTTATGCGCCCCCAGTATGTAATTTTTTGAGTTGTTTAAGAGATGTATTTAATTGCTTAAACGGGCGGCGGGATATAGTCCTACGGAAAAAAAAAACACGCCCGCGCGAGTCAGGCTACCACGCTTCGCCTCCTTGATTGATTGACTGATCGATTGATTGATTGATTGATTGATTGATCGTGAGGGCTCGCCCTTCAATAGCCCGACACAGCGTAAGCAAAGCGGGCAGAGTCCAAAGACAGCCGCAGGCAGTTTCCGCCTGGGGTTCCTTGTAACAGACTACGTTAGGCGACTAGCCTCTGGTCTTTTGCTATGGATGCTCTCTTGTGGGCTAGGTCAGCGGGAACGCAGTCGTGCTTGCACAGTCCAGAGTTGGCCCACGGGCTGTTTTAGTTCCTCCGTTATCCAGCACCGCCGCTCGCTAGACGGCCGGATATAGTTGATTGATAACGGCAGAAACTACCTTACTCTGCGTCGTCGTCTAGACCTATTTTTTCATAACAAACCACACTCACTATCCCATGTTCGCACTGGAGAATATATGCATTCATAAGACCCGATACTGGCATAATGTCATACAGGTAAGTGTCCATATGCATACATACTAGTAGCTATTTACGTGTCTTAAACTGATCGAGTCTCTCTAATAGCTGCTTAACATATGTCTGTTTCTGTCTTTATCGCGCGAACATGTTTTGACATTTGTTCTTGAAATTCGAGAAGGAACGCAAAGATGTTTCCTTCTTCGATTGCCGCAATATGCCATTCCGCGGGCTGGCCCTTTAAGACACGCTTTGTTGGAGAGAAGGATCAACTTCTATGAGGCAAAGTCCTCAAGCTTGCCAAATCCTCGGGAATTGGAAGATGATCATCATGTGCTGAGAGTCTCTCGGTTTATATGCAATGAACGTGAACGTGAGTTCCCCCATAAGACGATGTAGAGTGTATTGGGATTAGACAGCAAGAGTAGAATCAACTCTGATGCATTTTGTTTTCCAGCATTTTTCCAAACTATGAAGTGATCAATATGACTTTCTAGTCTCTATTGTTCAAGTGAGAACTACGAGAAAATTGTTTGCACTATACGCCAGAGAAAAACGAAGCTTGTTCTTGGATAAATACTCCATCAATCTTTATGAGTACGATGGTGTGTCGTCGTCGCGTCACGTTGCGTCTTGCTATAGGTCAGGGTGTGCTCGTCTCGGCATTACTCCGACGAGGTCCGGAGCAGCGCGATGCTGCAGCGGCCGCCACAGGTCATGTTAGAAGCGTTTCTAGAAGCACCTCTCGTGCTTCAGCGCGGGTGGCCGCGTCATCTTCTAGCAGACCCCATCCGGAGGACTCGAACCCTGCCGAGACGCGACAAGTGGACTTGGAGACCGATGATGAAGGCCACTACCACGCTCCGACAGGTTGTAGCCCTAGCTCATACATCACCCGACTACCGATATTATGCGCTTGATTAGTTTTTGACAGAAATCAAGGATGCGTAGTATGTGAAATGATGATCGCTGTGAGCAATAGACTTTTGACAGAGTCTGCTTTGTGGTACCTGCATTTCCTAACAACAAGTAACATAGAAGCAGAAAGATCTGAGTTCCAGGCTCAGACAGAATTTGTTTGTTTTAAAGGAATATAGCGTACTTTGGTATTCCGCGGTCCATCACATAGATGACATCGAGTTTTATTTGCTTTACAGTGTAGACGTTCAAGTGAGGCGGAACTCTAAGACTGGGATCTCTTCCGGTACCCAGCGACTTTGCTAGTGGCAGCTTTTCACCGATTTTGAACGCGCTGTCCGGTAACGGCAACTTCGGCAACTCGCCTGGCGGTTACACTCCGTACACACGAGGCAGACACAAGGATGACGATGACGTGTCGCTATCCGGTGTCATTGATGTGGAAGCAGACACGTCAGGGCACCGAAATCCGGGTCATAGGCGATCACCGGAGGAGCACGTCACTGTGGGAACGAGCAGCGGAGTGGGGGCACAACCACGCGGGGAAAGCAGAAGTGCGGCAGCTTTCAGTACCGGAAGAGCAGAAGATACGGGAGCACAGTTCGTAGAAGATGCTGATGTCGAAGGCAATAGAGGGCAGGCTGCTGGCGCTGCTTGGCCCTACCGGCCATTCGATGTTGATGTGCATGAGCACGCGTCAGGAATACAGCAGGTTATGGCGCGACAATGCATGCGGCATCCGGGGCGAGTGTTTTGCGCACTCGTCGCAGCGCTCTGCGTGCCTGCAGTAGCGCAGCATGGACACGAGTGGGTAGGTGCAGCACGTGGCGACATCGCGGCCTTGAGCGGTGGAGCTGGAGAGGAAGAATGGGTGACGCTATCGTCCACTGCAGCGCCTCCGAGTACCTCGTCGTCCTCGCACTACGCATATCGGAAAGCGATTCCCACCACCGCCCCGCCAAGTGCGCCTAACTATGAGTACGAATATCGAAAGCCGGCGCCACCAACGGCCGTCGAGAGTGTGGGGGATATGATGCGTCGCTCTCGGATGGAGGGTATGGATCCGTCATTAGCAAACGCAGCTGGTGGCTACTCGAGTACAAAGGGAGCAAGCGAGTTCCACTCCGAGGCGAATTCAGTGCCTCCTATGGCCGGCGCGCCTATTGCACCGGGCTCGGTCAGCACAGCCACCGAGATCGGGGGCCTCAGTGCGCAAGGGCCGCCGTCGGGTCAGCCTGGAACCGTAGTGCAGAACGCAGGGGGAGTGAGCATTCCACCTCCACCCCCCGGGGCGCCGACGCCGGTTGCAGTACAAGAAGGCGCATCAGCAGACGCGTCAGCAAGTCCGGTACCGGCTCAACCCTCTACCATCGCGCAGCCGGATGCTAGTGCACAGGCAGGCGGGGCAGGTGCTTACGGGGTTTCCTCAAGCAGCAGTCGGCCTACCATCATGAATGTCACCACGTCGACGTCGCAGACGACTACCCCGGAAGAGCGCATGAACCCGTTTGTTGCCGGAACTGATCAGTGCTTCGCGTTGGTTTCGCTACCCGAAAAAGCACCTGCCGTCTGGGAGCGATTGCAACGGGACTTCATGCAGAATTACTTCAGTTTCTACTGCTCTGAGAGCGACCTGCGTGCGCATATGGGAGAGTCGTGGTTTGACCGGCCCTCTGGGATTTATGACAAGCACGACCATCTGGTCGCAAAACCGAGCGCGAGTGTCGTTTCTCCTCGTCGTAATGCGTCGGCGGATGCCTCAGGCGTGCCACTGCAGCAATCGTCTTCGTCTCAGAGCACGCTGAAAAGGGAGGCACTCTCCAATTCTTCTAGCAAGTTGAACCATGTGCTATTCCGCAAAGACGGGGACACTTCGGCACAGAAGGCTTATGGTTCTGTTTCATTCAAAAAATTGCCGCTACTCTTATTCAAGAACACGTTCTATAAGTTCATTCTCAGTTGAGTAGTTTTGCTGCATAAAATCTTGCAACAGGAGGCACACCAGATATTTCCCAGATGTATTTTTTTTGTTTTGTTTTGCAAGCAAAAACAGAGTTAGTGATGAAGCTGTTGGAGGATCCTGCGTAGTCCAACTAGATCCTCTTGTAATCAACGCGCTGCTCTCCTCGTACACGTACGTCAAGCACAGGGTTAGTACAGTTGTACATCAATTCTAATTCATTTTTTTTGTTTTGTAGTTGTCCGCTTCAAAAGTAGACGAGCATATAAGTACACGCAAGCAAAGTCACTATCTTTCTCTACTAGCAGGTCTAATAGCCGAAGCGTCTTGAAAACAAAATCGAGGCGCGTGAGGACCTCGCATTCCAGGACTTTTTGGATTTGTACTTGCAAATGTGGCAGTCCTCACTGGTGAACGTGGAGTCCTTCTGCCAAAGATTTGGGGTCGGGATCAATGAAGAGACTGCGAACCTGCGGTTCCTTGCGTTTCGTGCTCGTGCGGCGACCGACGTCGTTCATATGGAAACGGAAAACTATCACCACGCAAAAAGAGTGAGGGATGCCTTTGCGCGTGCGGAAGGCTTGGTCCAGTCGAAAAACGAAGAGGCCCGTACGAGCGGATATGATAGATTAGTTATTCTAAAGAATCTAGTAGCGAATCTGAGACTACTTAAATTATCTCGGAGAGCTATTCGTAGCCCAGAGTGCTAAGTCTAAAGTACTGCATGCCTTCATCTAGTGGGACTAAATGTTTTACTAGGTAGTCATGATTTGTTTCGACGTGATCCGATGCATGACTTTTCTTTTTACATTAACTGCAGGTGATGAATCGGCCATCACCCTGCAGAAGAACGCAGCGCACTGGGCAATGGAGACGCGCGATGCCTTGATTGCCGTTCGGGGGGCGCAAGCGCGCGTCGCAGCAATTCATAGGGAATGCTTGCAGCGAGAGCAAAACGGCTTCGACAACATCTTCGGTGGCATCGTCCAGGAAGAGGCCCCGGCGACAAAAGATTTCGTTGTACTTAGTAATCTGAGTTAAGTAGGTTCAGGTGGTACTTCTCGTCAGGTTTCAACACCTAGAATTATGGTTTAAGCATATCCTCTTCTCGTCCTGGACGATAATTGTACTTTCGGTCATTCTGACGGCCTCCCACGTCTAAGAAAAATACATCTAACAACAAATAATTAGTACGTCAGGGCACTTTTGACGCGCCGAGCCTGGAGCTAGAGGGTAGTGGGTGTCCGCAACTTTCTTGGTTTTTGCCGGAATCTCATCAATGGCTTGAGACTTCTACAGAGATTGCGCTCACCCAATTTCTGCAGTCCCAGGTGGAACAACGCTTCCTGCAGTATGGTTCTGATGTTCCCACGGCGTATATCGTTAAGGCTACGACTGTTCCTACCTTTTAGCTCGAGGAAAAACAACAAGTATATCGCTTTTATTGGTTGGTGTACTATAATAGCATAAACATGGGCTTCTGGCAAGGCTCCCCAGCTTGTTTTTGCTGTAATGTATCTAATGAGCGCGAGTATTTGGGGACAAGACAAACTATGGAGTATCATGCGCAAACCGACGACGGGGCTTGGGAGGACTATGCAGCGCCTAAAACGGTAGCTCCAAAGAGCAGTGCGCCTACAACAACGGTCGCTCCAAAGAAATCTTCTAGAAGTGAATTTTTGTATGGAAAGACAGCTCCGACTTCTGTCACCGCTTCGCCAGGTACTACTGCAGCTAGCCGTGGGACTGAGACTACTTCTCCGCAGGAAGCATTAGCAGCCTCTACCAGCCGTAGTCCTACAGCCCCTCCAACCACAAGCCTTATCAAACATGCGTCTGCGCGAACAACAGGAGAAAAAGTGGTGTTGGAGCACGATGCTCGGCGAGTTTCTGCCATGGACGAAGAGTCGAGCACCCCAATGGTAGCTGTGCTGCCTCTGGATTGGTCGGTTAGAGACCCCAGTCGTGAGGTAGCTTTCAAATGGAAGTCAAAAAGCGATGACTTGGACGCCTACTCTTATCTTACGGCTCGTAATGTGGCGTAACGGTTGGCGTATTAGAGTTTCCGTTTCGTATTGCTATTGATTCATGACGCGTGTCGCCCTCCACAGAGATTGAAAAGTCACTGTAGTAAAGATACGAATAAAGAAAGTCACGCACTTCTAATTTTTTGCCGTGGCTTGTGGCTGAGGCGCGTACAAAAGAGGCGGCTGAGCCACCGATTGTGCCAGGTTACTCTATTATGAAAATCGGAATTTTTATATTGAGGATTAAAAAACTTAAACTTTGATGTATCGGAACTCGCTCGCACTACAAAAAAAAAAACAAAAAAAAAAAAATCGTGACGATTTGGTTTGCATTGTTTAGTAAAGTCATTGCCTAGACGGGGTTTGAGAAGAAAGTCTCTAACTCTTGCTCGTCCAGCCGAGGTGCGCCTCTGCCTCCAGTCTTAGGCAATGCCCTCTTGCGAAACCCTTACCGCAGGGAGTGCCTGCATAAGTGGTCCTACGTGCCGCCGAACCTTGTCCCGGAGCCACTGTCGCGTTTATGTTATAGTTTTGTAATTACGTCAGTCGTATCAGGCGGGAATTCATTCATGAATCGCTATGACGATTTTATCTCTGCTTGGTGTTTGGCATCAGCCGAAATTTGTAATATCATGCGCTCGTCTAAGTTTCCATCCAAACATCAAGGGGGAGGAGATGCCGGCGCTGTCGCAGCCAGGTTTCGATGTTGCGGGAGTCACTAACCTCGTCATGCGGACCAAAAGACCGACGCAGGAAAATGCAGATTCATAATCAGCCTTTGAAATAGGAGTCCCATCACACTACGGGAGTACTACAACGAATTTATGAGAAGACATGGATAGTGTGTATTTGTTTCCCCATATCATGAAGGCCTATTTTCATACCCGTTGGGTCCGATTGTAAGATCAGTGATTTATTCTCATATGCTCTTAAGGCACAAATTTTGTATGCTCAATACGAATTCGGGCTAGTTCGGTCAGAAGCTTGTCTTCATAACATCTCCATATTCAACACCGACACCAGAAGCAATTAGAAGTTGTAACCAGGTAAGTACTTTTGACTTAGTGCCTAGC
The DNA here is from genome assembly GCA_905178165.1 of Amoebophrya sp. A25. Classification (NCBI taxonomy): domain Eukaryota; class Dinophyceae; order Syndiniales; family Amoebophryaceae; genus Amoebophrya; species Amoebophrya sp. A25. The sequence continues at coordinate 2,698,921 of CAJINU010000002.1, read as the reverse complement.
AGGTAGTCTTTTATGAAATTTTTGTAGCAAAAATATCGAGGGCTCCAGATGCCACTCGTATATGAATCAGTTGAGTTGAGGCCTTCTTTAACTACTTAGACTACTGCGAAATGATGATCGCCATGTCATACAAAAAATCTTGTTGTCGTTTGAGAATATAGAGAAAGATAATTATAGTCGCATCTAAGAATCATGTACTGGTATGATGCCGTTCACATCCATGTCTTGTTCTTCGTCATGTACATATAATTTGAAAGAGTAGTGTTGTCTGCGACATCTATCGTTTATTCTTGTGGAGTGTTGGAGTGATTTCCTTCCTAGTGAGTGCTTGGCTTGCTACCACCTTTTTAGAAATCACATAAAGGCAGGGTAATGCGGGTGTTTCCTGTTCCATTCTCAGATACTGCGAACAGCAAACACCCTACATTGTCCCACGCCGAGTTTACAGTACAGGAGTTAGTACGATCTGATTCAAGTTAGTAGTCATGTAATCGACGATGTGGTTGGCTATAGACTTGGAGGCAGTTATAGCTACAAAAAACCAATCTCTATAGTGTGGGTGCCACCCTGACTTATTCAAATGTGATTGTATGAGAGTATCTTTCTTAAACTATCACTCATACTTACATGTTGGATCTTCGAGTGAGAGAAGCAGTGTAATGAAATCATGCTTTTGCCATTCCGAGGAGTACTGTGAGAAGAAACTTGATAGTAGAGAGAAGTTATCCGACTGTGAGTGTTCTGACGATGACACAAAGGTTTTGTGTACGAGAACGGACGGAGATGGAGCATCAATATATTAACGATCTCTTTTCACTGGTGAATGTGATGTGTTGTTCACGAAAGGAGAGACTCTTTCGAATTATCAAAGCTTTTCCTAGAGTAGACCATACTTCTTGACAATGGGTGGGCACTTTTTGCTAATGTTCGTCGCTGCAGCGTTATTTCCCTGTAGACGGTGACGCCATGTGTTGTCCCTAAGTGAGGTAATCTTCCTTACATGTAAAGTAAAAGTATCCGACAAATAGAATTTAAAAAGATCATTTTGGTGGATGTCAGGTAGGAAACCTCGCGCACCCATCCCCCACGAAGGAATCGCCATAGCCTGGCACCAAATGCTAAGCACCCTTATTGGGCGTTTTTGACAACATATCATACATCATGCCACGGCAGTAGCAGCGAGGAAGAAAAGTGTGGTTTCAGAAATGAATTGTTACATAGATATGCTAGCTCTGCTTCCTCTTGTGCAATGATCATGTTCTTTCTTTTGATCTTATGATTTCTTACTAACTGTCTTTGGTAGGTGAAAGAAGTGTGAAGAATTTGTTGATCATTGATTCTCTTTCTTCACGTTGTAGCACATTATAGTGTAAATGCTAGACCACATTGCAAGAACCTGCGTACTTGAATACAGGGCTAGTTGCGGTGGTTAATTTTGACTTTTTCCCATACTCTCAACTCAGAATTTTCTGAACTCGGAGGTGGTACTTACAAGTAACCAAATGTGTAGTGTATTCGATGTAAGTAACTAAGTGGGTTTGCCTGTAGGCGCGCCCGCGTCTCAAATTCGTTCATTGTGTACAGAGAAATTTCTATGCCATCACATTCGTGAATCTTGAATTTTTTCATGGCGACAAGTTATTTCTTTGGCATGATTCAAGTTCAACAGTCAGTCTACTTCTTCGATAGAAATCTATATCTAGGTAGGAGTAAGAGTAAGAAAAAACTACGCATCTAGGACTCGTAATCGTTGTGGAGAACCGAATGTAGTCGGAATAGAACCTGACGAGTTTGTGATTTATTTGATTGAAAGTAAGCTACTAGTATAAGAAGAATTCTTTCAAGTTGGTTGTAATATTTTTGTTTTCTAAAAAGAAAGAAATGAGCCTAAAGTCGTGTAGTTGGCTTTTTGATGTTTGTGTGTGAAAAATATAAACGAATACCACAAGTTCAATACGAATCAGCCCTCTTCAATCGATTGCCACTCGAGTAATAGATAGAAGCCAAAGATGAGTGGCATGCTCAGTGGTTTTCTCTTCGGTGGCAACCGGGGTGCTGGAGATGGTGCAGGGCCGAGCTCTGTCAGAGGTGATTCTCCGGGAGGACGTACTACCGGAGCATCAGGGTCTTCTCTCTTATTTCGTCCTCCAGCGTTGCGGCCGCAAGTTCCGCTTCATGGGGTAGAGAACCCCTTGGTGCATCCATCATTGAATCGCGTGAAATTGCAGTTGAATGGTACGGAAGCGTTCGACCACGCTGTGCTAGACGAGTCGGAAGACGACGATCAGCAGGCGGGTTCGACTGTCTCGTCAAACGATAATAAGTGTGTCCCTGAAGAAGTGGAAGTAGGTGATCCGAGGGTCAAGAAGCGCAGCAGCACTGAAGATGCTGCAGAAGAGCAGTCCGCTGGCAGGTCGTCCTCGACAAGACGTCCTCGCCAAGAGACGGGACTATTCGGCGCCGAGAGTGCGAGAACGAGAGATGGAGGCGAGGAACAAAATGCAGATCGCGATGTTGAGAGTTACGCAGCGTCTGGGCCCAAAGGTGAGGATTCGAGGAAAGCTAGCGTTGCAGCAGGTGGCGCGTCCTCAAGCTGGAAGAAGAGTGTGGAGACAATGCGGGCTGGCAGAGAACAAGTGCCGAAAACTAATACTCAAGTTTCCGCCAGGAAAAAAGCTGCGCCTGTCGGTGTCAACACTGGCACTTCGTCAGTTCCTGGAAACGCGCCGGAGTCGCGCGGGCGATCGCGGCCCTTGCGGTTCCTGGCAGACCGTCAAGTAGGCTGGAACCGCCCGCCCGACCGACAATTGCCACGCGGTGTTTTATTTCGAGATATCGCTGGTATTTCGCCTCCTGACTTAAATCCTGGAACTCGCAGGAGAAGCGATCCCACTGTAGTCTCGAACAATAGAGGTAGTACAGTGAGGACTTCTGGCCTCAACAATAGTTCCTCTGCGACTGCGGCGAATGCCACTGCAGCACGACGTAGGAGCGCGTCGCCTTTGCAGCGGAACCGCGAAGGGATCAAGCCCGGCGGAGTTAGTCCGGCTGCGCGTCAGAATGCTGCATTTTCTCCTGGTCCACGCGTCCGTGCCGTTTCCGCCGATGCAGGTGCGGCCGCGACCACGCGTCGGGTAGTTGTAGAGCCAGCCGTGTCACCCTCGTCAGGCGGTGGAGTCAACTCAGTGACACGCGGTGCTCCGGTAACTCGCGCTGCTGCTGCAGATGGAGAAAATACTAGTCCACCTTCGACGGCTCTTACAGTAGCCAGCTCCTCGGAGAGAATTACCGAAACCCGAAATCAGATCTCACCTCCAACGCAAAGTGGGTCCATAGAGCTCGCTGAGGACCACAAAAGTATTATTCGTACATCGAAATCGATACATGATTATAGATAGAGGATTTTCTTACAACGACGTTTGCGCACTTCGGTTTTTCAATTTGTCAAGTTTGGACAACTTACTACAGGCTTTTCTTTGTTTCTTCATCCTCATCTCTCTTTTACGTTGCTTCAGGTTCTCCGTCAGCAGCAGTGGTTGTACCAGAACCACAATCAGTCGTAGGGCCAGTGCTTGATCTGGCAGTGCGGCAGTGCCCTCCACCGGATGACGGTTCGGTTGCGACGCTGTCTCCTCGGCATTACAGCGATTTTGAAATAGAGGAGCCAAGTACAACTGTTCGTATACTTACTCAGGCAGTACAGGCGGCAAATGTGCTGCACCAAGAGCAAAGTCCCAGTGCACGAATCGTGCACACCACGACGGGAGCTCCATTGTCGGTAGATGCAGCCACTTCCTCCGTATTAGACGAGAGCACGACGACGCTTGTCGGCCTCACAGCTCGTGGCGCTGGATCTATTGACGGGTTGCTTCCGTCGCCGGCAACTCCTGAAGTTGTACTGCAACGAGAAGACCAAGAAATTGTCGTGATCTCTTCAACAGCAGAAGCACAAGTTGCTACTACTACAGCTTCTCCCGTTCCCACTTCTAGTGACGTTCGCGAGAGCAATTCTCCGCCGCGCACTCCGGTAGCGGTGGTCTCTTCCGTGGCTGCCTCGACACCCCCGACGAACCGCGCTCCGCGACGACTGCGCGCTTTGCACATGTCGCGACAGTCGTTGATCTCACCGACGAATGCTGCCGCCGTTCCCCGCAGTACAACAGGTGCGGACGAAGGTGCACGGCCAAACTACCACTTGCGCTCTGGAGGAGACGGAGCTACTGTTATGGGAGGAGGTGCGCGACACCGCGGGTCCTCCTCCCCATCTTTGGTGAGCAATGAGGCGCGCAGCAAGTCGATCGAGGGCTCGGAAACACGAGAACCGCGGCAACACCTGAGGGCCCCTCCGAACCTGTTGTCGTTGTTGACGCCAGGCACCATTCGACCACCCGTCCTCAACGGCAGCCGCGTGGGAGAGCAGAGGAGCAGTTCTTCGATTCCTCGTGGTGGAATTCGCATTCCAAGAGCGCCTATCCGGACAACCAATCCCTCAAGGATGACGCCCATAACAGGCGGATCTTCCACCACGTCTCTAGCTAGACCGGGCTCGGGTGGCACACTCAGCGCTGGGGGAAGCAGCTTCACCTTCTCTTCGAATAAACTCTCGGCGCTTGCAGCGAGCCCGTCGGACGCCTCCTTCCCCACTGACGACGCGCTAGCGATGCGCTTTGGCCTCCCCGACAACCTAGAAGCCCATGAGCTCTACGAGGTGTACCAAAAGGCGAAGGGCAGGGTTGGGCCGGCCTTTTTCAACCACGTGCTCTGTGATGACGCAATCGACACGATTTCTCAGATGCAAATTTGGGAGGAAACCGAGGACGGAAACGGCAAACGCCTGCCAGAGCCGGCAGAGGTACTACTAAAGAATTATTTGATCACTTAATTATACAATTTATCGTTTATTATACTAGTTAGGTCGGCTCCACCACAAAGTATTATACTGAACAGTGCTTCTGTGGAATTCAAAACTTTATCCGAATGGACTTGTTCTTCCCGCATAAGTCCTAGGTTAGTCCCGTCATGCGATAAGTATCTATATGTAGTACTAGTGTCTAGTGACGACCCTTTTAACGCAACTTGTAGGTCAAGTACTTGTGGTCGTACTGGGAAGAAGGCGCATTTTGTCGCGGATTTGCCATCGAGACTGTTCAGAGGCAGCTGAAGCTTGGGCAACCTCTAATACATCCGGTCTCGAAGAAGGAGATGCCCCCTGTCGCAGTTCAAGGCGCAAAAGACCTGATTCAAGTCCTGCTAGACCTTTCCGAACTTGACCTTTTGGAAGAGAAGGCACCGACCGATTATACCTGGCAAGACGTCCTGAAGCAGCCTCCACGAATACGTGACATAGCCAAAGACGTGTTCCGCATGTTTTTTGCTGAAGCAAACCTAGATCTCGACGAAAGCGTTTTCCTACAGCTCACAGTGCTAGAATTAAAGGTAGTACAACTTAATAGGCTTGTCTTTGTGAAAATTTTTTGTCGAACCACTATGATTTAGAGTTAGTACAGATTTATTCATACTAGTATACCGATGAAGTGATGATCGATGGTGGTTGGCCTTTACGAATTATGCAGCTCTCCTCATCCTCTGAGTCAATAAATGCATTACTCTTGTATCACTCTTGTTCTTTTATTTTTCTTAGGCATTTTTCGGCGAGCTGCGTACGATGTGGCACCGGAATTTCAATGGAGCGGAGCAGCGGAAACTGCGAAATACGGAGTTCGCCTTCCTGACTGGATATCCTCCAGCTCGCAGCCAGCAAGACACGCAGCTTGGCTGGCAGTTTTTTGTTTTGAATGAGATTGGGCTCTGCTTCCGGACGAACGAGAAGGCGTTCGCAGAAGACACAGAGTTTCAGCTTTTGAAAAAACGTTGCATGTATCTTGTGACCGCAGCTCTGCTGCAGGTCTCCCCGGCTGTCCGCGATCGCTATTCGGAAGGAATCTACGTCGACGAAACGCAGCCGGCACCGCGGAGCCTCAGCCGTTCCGGAGTTTCCGCTGTTTCGCAGAACGCGGATGGAGGTGAGGTGTCCACTCGCAGCCAAGCTGGTGCAGGAGCAGCATCGGACCACCATGAAACGGAAGCGGCTGGAGGAACGACGTCGGTTGAAGCATTTAGTATAGCGGGGGACCACGTGACAACTCATATTCTTGACATGGAGAACGAGGAAAACACATCAGAGGAACAAGAAGCATTATGGTGAAACATGTTTTCTGCATTCTGGTGTCAACATAGTTTTTATCTTTTAGCGTGAAGGATGAGTGAAAATATATATTTTTAGTGCCGTTTCACTCAGTTCGTTATTGTCATGTTCTAATATCGGATACAGCAGCTGCTGAAGCTCTTAGGCTTTAGGTCGATGTCACGTCGCTCGGCGGCGGAACAGCGAGCTCGCTGGAAGAACAGTGAGATTTACAAAAGTGTGTGAAGAAGCCCTGGTAGCTGTAAGTGGCCAGTAGTGAACAACTCTGATTCAAAATATCGCCGACTTATTAGTAGCAGAAGTACTGACGACTTAGTAGTAGAGGTTGGCAAAAATTTGCCGCACGAGCACATCACCAGCAGAGGTTGTTCCCTCTTTAGTCCCGCCTGAAGCCGATGACCATTGATGCTCCTTGTTTTCTTATGCGGCTTCTGGTTGTGAAAGTTCGCGTCAGAACAGATTGAATGAGGAAGAACGGCCTGACGAGAAGAAACATCTGGGCGGAAAACAAGCGGTTACCCTGATTTCCAATAATAAGGAGCATTTTCCGCACTCGGAGATTGGCATGTACAGTCCGTCGCGAGCAATGAAGATGATGATACCTAAGATATGTGTACTACTCATAAGAAAAAGAATCATTTTCTCTAGTACTAGAACTACAAGCACATTTTGAAAAAGATTTGAGGCCCGTCATAGAAATACGTAAATGGAGAGAGAAGCAGGAGTAGCTCTATATCTATGGAATAAACGTGTTTGATTAATTTTTGACCATACCATTATGTACCAACAACAAAGGCGAAAATTAGATGCCTACACGTGTTTCACTTACAACCAATGATATCCCTTGCTAGACCTTGATCCCTACCGTTTTGCCCTGTACCCATGTACTGCGTAGTTGAATTTAATGAAAAATAGATGAAATATTTCAATTTCTTAGATCCCCTTTATCGACTGATTACTTAGTACTTCATGTTTTTACTTACACATATTTGTAATGGCAAATGAAAATGGGGTGAGATGACTTCTTTCTCGTTGTGTAAAATTATGATGTTTTGAGCATGTTGGTCATCTGAAAATGAGTATTGATTCCTTGGGGCTGTTGCGACTCTCATCGATGTGAAACTTGAGATTTCATAGAAATATTCCCATTTAATCGTCCCGATGACGATCTTAAACCGGATAGATTTGTCTGTTTTGCTAGGCACTGAGTTTGTGTATTTTTCGGGCTTTTGTGTGTTGAATGCTTTGTCTTTGATTGTGGAAGGACAAGAATACACAGGCTTGTTTACGAACAGTCTTCAGAGCTCGAGGATTAGCGTTGATCGGGCACAGGATTAAGATAGAGGGCTTTGCAAAATGAGCAACTTCTGAAAGAAGTTTAGCGACGTCGGTGGAGCTTGTGTTATCAAGTTAAAAGTCGCTCAGGCGTCAAAAGATACCTCCAGAACAGGTAAATGAATGAATGAACGGACTCAACATGAAAAAGCAACGACCTCTTTTGTAGTCTTCCCAGCCCCTTCAGCTGTCCCCTGTTCTGCCAGTTCAGTCCCAGTTGTCCAGCTAAGTCAGCCTTCGGTCAAGATATTGAAATTGAGAGAGGGGAGAGTGAGGAACCTACGAGCTAGAAGTGAGGGTACTATGATAAAAGCAACACCCACTTGATGATATCGCGCCGGATGAGAGTTGGGTGGAGGCGGTTCAGTGATCGACGGGAGGGAACTCATCAGCGTAGCAAAGAATGGGAAGATTGGGTAGGCGATATCCGAGAGACAAGAATGAGGGGCGCGGCCACAGTGGAGGACGAGCTACTGTCTTCCGAGGATGAACCACCAAAAATAAAAACCTGCAGACAAATGGACAAATAGACTTTATCAAAGGAAGGTATTGAAGGAGACGGTTGAGAAAGATGGAATTGTGATATTCCTATGTACATACATAGGAAGAGGTGAATTGCATTAGGATACGAGCATCAATAGTTTTTCGATTGAAAAATCCTCTCAAAATGTCGTCCGACAGAAAGGCGGTGATCAAAAATGCCGACATGGCAGAGGTACTTGATGTCACCACATTCATTGCCCTGTTTTGGTGCTTTTCGGAATTTGACACATTTCCTTGTTGTTTCTTTTCCCACCATTATTCATCGCAGCCACGCATGATTTTCATTTTGAATTCTGAAATCTGTCGCGCCTTCAAAACAAAACTTTTAACAGGACATGCAGCAGGACGCAATTGATTGCGCGATGCAAGCTTTGGAGAAGTACAATATCGAGAAGGATATTGCGGCCTTCATCAAGAAGGAGTTCGACAAGAAGTACAACCCGGTAATATTCGCCAGTATGTGCTCCTAGTACCTTTCTACAGCCACCATGCACTTGTGCTTGATTTCCTTTCTTACATTTAGAAACTCTGCTACAAAACTTTTCTCAACAAAAGAATGAATAGATTTCCTAGTTTTTGGCATTTACACACGTCTGTAAATGTAACACTCCAGACTTGGCACTGCGTTGTTGGCCGAAACTTCGGGAGCTATGTGACCCACGAAACAAAGCATTTCATCTACTTCTACTTGGGACAGGTACTTTCATTTGGGATAACAGCTGTTGAAGAAAACGGAATAATGATCCACAACTTCCAGTGTGAATATCAGGTAAATTCATCAAATGATGTAGAGAAAAGCAGCCCTAACTCAGACAGCTCTATAGATATTACAAGCTTATGCTGCTCTATATATATGATAGGTTGCCGTGCTACTCTTCAAGAGTGGGTAAAGATGTCGGGGACATGGATGCGATGCTGGTTTGGACGAGACGAGTTCTGCTAGTAATCATGTTGATGTCGAAGATGTACCACATCTCCGTATAATTATTTCGTTTCCACCTACGTCTACGTGATTATAGCTAGGAGTAGTAGCCTCTTCTGAAAAATTTCGTATGGAACAAAGAAGGCTGCCTGAAATGAACAACTCGTGTCATTATGAGTACGCAAACGAACAACAAGTAGTAGAGCTTCCGCACCCCTCCAATTTGCAATAGCATACCGCACTATACTGGTTACAACAAAAACGAATCACCTCAACACATTGTCTTTCAACTATGTCTACTATCGATGACTGTGATCACGTATTTCTGGTATAGGTACAAATGATGTTCATTCGATTCTGATGCCAAGATTTGCTGAAAACGGTGATCGGACAAAGAAGTGCTTGAACAAGTATGAATTCGCGTCTGCTCTCTGTAGTCGAAAAAAGCTACCATGCATCAGTGTGGAGCATCGACATGCGTCTTTACCTTGTGTTCATTATCGCACGGTAAAGTAACAGGCTAACGGACAACATAGGCTACACATGCTGAAAATATCTTCACACAAATGTTGTGCACGAGGAGCCACGTTTTTATCTGATAGGCGCCTTTCCCGAACCAAAATGATCCTTTTTTCTCGTTGTTCCCTTTTCGCTCCTGCGTCCGTGTCGCTTTCCACGCGTCAAGGTACTATTAACTTGCAGATGTATTGTCACACGCTGTCGAGCCCGTCTGACACAGCCATGGGTTCTGCATCATGCTCGACATTGACACGATATGGATAGCATATTATATATATATATAATTGCGGCTAGTTTGCTCCACAGTTGCTGCGCAGGAAATGCCGGTAGTAAGAGTTGAGGGCTCTTTACCGTATTACCTACGAAGAATGCAGAATAATTCTAGCGCGAAGGTGGAGATTAGAAAAATCACGCTGCAAGACGATGTTTGGATGTGGGAAGAAGAGCCCAAGACAAGGACCATAGAAATAGAATCGTCGGCAGCCAAAATGATAAAAACTAAGATGAACGAGCTGAAAACGGTAAAGACGACGCCAGCTATGTTCCGAAAAATTTTTGTGGAGGTGATCACCGCGATCGAAGAGGAAAAAACAAAGGAGCAGCACGTCGAGGAGTCTCTTCAGGAAGAACTTGCTGAGGCTCCTGCGCTAATTCAGGAGGAGGAGGCACGAGTAGCAGAAAGTTGAAACATGTGACAAGCAATGAGCACGTTGAGGAAAGGAGGAAGGCCAAGCCTTCAAGCTAGTCAAGTGAAAAGAAGCACAGAAGTAGGGCAGAAACAGGGCGCGTCTCTTGTTACAGTTATGTGAAAAACTGCAAGTTTGAGACTCCCGGTTAACTTATTGAGATGGTTCTTGCGACAAATGTGCGTCGCTTGCTTGACTCGGATCGCGAGTCTTGTTTTCCTTTCTCTGCGAGTTTTCTGAGTGTTCGTTGACGTGCGTTGCCCGTCGTGTCTGTTAAAAACAAGTACAGACAGCTCCTGACGATGTGCCCGGATTAAGCATACTGATGATCTAGAGGTCTCCTCGGCATACGCGGCATGTCTCCACGTCTTTGATGTTTTGATGTGAACCGTCTATGAACGATTGGATCCAGAAGTGCCTTAGGCTGGGGGTACATGCGCAAGTAGTGTGTATAGCCGGTCAGAGAGTGGGCACAAGATGTCATCTCCTCGTGCCACATCATCGTTCCCGCACGGAAAGTTATCAGGAATTGGCCTGGATGATTGTGGACGCAGTGGGCACCTACATGAGTTTTGCTCTAGTAGAAGTAGCTCCCTGCACTTTCGCTTACCTCAAGGTTTGTCCAGAGCTGCCAGTGTCACAGAAACACTGTCAGACCACGTCTCTACGGTCACTATGAAAGGTGATAACAGGGACATTAGCACGCGTTGCTCCACCACAAATATAATTGCGGCTAGCACTAATACTTAGAACGTACTATAGCGTGGATATATTACCATCAATACGAGAACCCTATTTTAGAAAAAGCACCTACTTTCGTTTTCTGCTCGTAGAGATGATATTTCACGTGCTTGCTGTATACGTGCTTGCGGCATATGAGATTGTAGTCGACTGTAGTAGATACTGGCAAGTGCATGTACCACGGCACTATAAGCAGGTGACATGCTGTTCTTGGCGCAGTGATCTCCTGGAGAACGCGTAAACACTGATGACGATAATTTCTCCCCTGAATCGCTAGTGACATTCAACGGAATTCGACAAACCTCAAACCCCCCCATATGATGTGGGCTGTATTCGGCGACAAGTGGACTGGGAATATTCGAAAACTCAAAATAACCGAGTTACTGACTGAAATAAGGGAGGCACTAGCTTATAGCATCAAGGCTGCTCTTCCTTCTTATCAGTACCTCGGTTATTCTGGTCAGTAACTCGCTTATTTCAGTTTTTCGAGTATAAGAAAATCCAAATCGATTGCGCTTCATTGCGTTGTTGGTTATTTCGCGATGTAGCTTGCTTGCGGTTCTAGTGCCTCACGTAGTTTGCGATCGCTTGTGATTTCGAAAAGTTCGCTCAAAGGGACTTGGAGAGTAATCTGATTCGTAGTAGAGTAAAACATTATATGGGCTGCAGCTGCGTGAATTCTTGTTTTCAAGAATCGATATTCCCTTTCAGTGGGGCCGGAGATAAGTCGCGCCTTATGACCTTTGAACCAGAGACGAATGTGAACCCCAGAAGATTTTGGTGATTATGACATCAAATTTGCGTCCAATCAAGGTCATGATGTTCTTCTTCTCGACTTGCTATGGTTCCTCTTGGTGGTGTTGTGCGTGATGCTGCTTTTGCTAAAAATAAAGACGTTATGTTTGCGTGTGCCTTTCCATTTAGGTTAATTCATCTTGGTTTTCTTTGCACCTTTGCGTTGCCTTTCGTTGCTAAAAAAAGCTTGTGATGTAATTGTGATTGTAAGTGCTAAAAAAACCTTTGACCTCGTCTTACCAGGTACCTCAATCAAATTCAATGAATAAATCGATTTGTCACTGGATCATGAATCGCGAGAGAGAAATGAAAAACAAAAGAGGAAAACTGATATTCGCTTGTTCGCGATTTTAGATTCAATACAGTATCTTCTTCAGTATACTTTATGAAAATTTTTTACTAATAAATAATATGCGGATAAGCTAAATACTTGATACGATCGTGATATGGTAGCACTCTCCTCGATACCGCTTGTAAGTAGTAGGCATTCATGTGTTGAGTTCTTTGTTTTTAAATAGTGACTATTTCTGAAGACTACGACCACTGACTTTTATTGACGAGACGTTGCTTCATTTATTTTCGAGTTCTACCAGTAGGTAGCCCGACGGTTGTATCTTGATATTCATGGTGTTATAACCACATCAGATGGCACCCCTCCTGGCTGCTCTAGTAGTCTTTCTTCGCTAAAATCGAGAATCTTGGACGAACGACCTGTGACTGTCGTCGGTTTCGGCGATTGAAGCTATGCTTTCACAACTGTTGTCGCTCAGCTACTATATTGACGATCAAATCATCGAGCAGCATTCTCATTGTGACGAGGACGGTCATCGTCATCATCATCATTTACAAACTCTGCAGCAGCTTTTTGTTGCCATGCTTCCGGAGATGTAATTCCGGAGAGCAGTGGAGAAATTGTACCCGACTAAAGAATTTCGAGGATCAGAAATGCTGCTGAGACACGCGGAGATCTTCCCATACTACAACAGCCTGACGCAATTATTCTGTGCTAGGTACTACCAATACGACCAACAACTACAGCCTGTTTTTGGTTTCGGGCTCCGCCTATGACGTCAACGCATTTTTCGTCGAAGTCCGTGCTCTCAGTCTCACTTTTGTCCTCAAACGCAAAGCCGTTAACTTCGTGAAACCTTTGTTTTTCGACCGCAACCAGGACGAGGAGGAATTCGAGCAAGCTTCATAGACGATAAACTGAAAATAATGATGATATTGGGGAACTACAAATAGAGGAAAACTACTACTACAACACTAGCAATATACGAGTTTGCGCGTGGGGAGACGCTCGTTGTATTCTTAACACCGTGCTGACATCATCAAGAATAGATGATGAACTGGAATCGTCGATGTATTAATCAAGTAGAACGAGGAAGTTGAAGCGCTTGCTACAAGTTATTTCTTTAGTGGGGATTTGCGAGGAGCTTTTCAAGAAAAGCACTGCTTGGAATCGATTCTTTTGATTCGCAGAAAATAGAGGACAAGAAGATCATCATAATTCCAGAAAAATATTACTGGAGAAAAAAAATTCCAGACGAGGCTGTAGAAGAACTACCGCAAGGAAGTACAAGTACCACGAGTCCAATAGTAACTAGTAGACCTCGATCAACTCAGAAGTTCAAGATAAGTTCGTCAACTTTCTACAGTCAGTAAAAACAAGCTGGGATCTACGTGCGCAGTATCTGACGAGAACAATTAAGAAGACACATCAACTGCTGAGATGCAGCGACACAACAACAACTACAACCTCCACAAGGGGCACCGTGATGATGCGGGAGCGCCACACGAAGCTGCCAATCCGCACTCGAATAATGGCGGTCGTGGAGGGAGAATCATGACGGGCCACGTCAAATCTCGTGCTCCACACACCAGTATTAGACCACAGCAGGGCGGCGGATTGCACGTAACAACCAAGGGGGCTTCCGCCAAAGACATAGCGGGAAAATCATTTGGGAAAGGGGAGCGGCATCCTGGGCCGATCTTTCATCAGCGAGGCCGGCAGCCACAGGGCTATCAACAAGCGGTGAACGACCCTCTTCCTCGTCCTCCAAGTAATACCATCGGTGACCACGATCAACATCATTCGCGCAAGGATCTTGCTGCAAGATACCAGAATGCGGGGAAGAGCGGTGAATCGCCAGGCTATGACTTCAACACACGCACCACCAGCGGCCGGAACGTGCCCCCACCAGTAGGGGACCAGTTGTTCTCGAACAACGACCACTCACCTGCACATCATGGAGCGAGAGGAGGATACAACGGTTTCGGAGGAGAAGAACAGGAGCAGCACCCTCAGCACGGGAGAAATATTGCCGCATCTTCAGCAGGATTAATTGGAGGTCGGCCTCTGGCTTCGGGAAGAAACGACACTGGAGGTCAACAACGCTGGAGCAGTGGCCATCACGTCGACAATCATCAGAAGGAGGCGTGCCACACTTGTGAGCAAGGTGGCGGAGCTCGCTTGACTGGCTTTGCGGCGGCCCCCACGCAACGCTTTATTACTGATGAGCGAGCACCATCACAAGAACTACTGAGTTCTTTCAATTCTGTAGTGCGGAACCAGATCGCGCCAGGCGATCCGGGGCATGAGCAGAGCAAGGCGGAGCTGTATCAGGCGTTGCGGTCGGTGCGAGAAGAGGACCTCTCCATTTTGTTCCGTTCCTTAGTCGACTTGACCCTAGACCAGGGTGGGATTTTGCCACACCAGGGTTGCCGTGCGATGAGTGAACTACTAAACAATTTGGGCGTTTCTTCCACCACAGCGACTTCCGCTCCAAGTGGACATCAGCAAGCGAATAATCTTTCTCCTAATGCTGCGGGCCATAGTTCTCGCTATAACAACCAGGGAAACACATCTGCGAACACCATAAACAGGGACGGTGCGGGAGTTTCGATGATTCGTGGCGCAGCCGGTCCTAGTGTCTCCTCACGAAAACGGTGTCCCCCCTCACGTGCGCCGCCCCGCGCTGGACAACAGGACACACCACCACAAGCGTGCGACTCATCGCCGACGTCTTCACAGGAACAGCAACGCCATTATCAGGGAGGTGAAAGTCGCTATCAAGATTACCATGAACTTCATCAACAGGGGCAGGGCGATCGCCATGATCCTCGCGGCCCAGTGCGGTCCAATGGAAGCAATCTTCAATCGGCTCATCGCGGCGTTGGCCACACTGAGGGTCGAAGCAACTACAGAAGTAACAACTACGGAAATTTCTATGACCGCTGCGATGAAGAAGAAGAATTTGATCACGGAGAAAAAAGACACAGGACACAGAACAACTATGGTCCGCGCCCTCGCTTGCCGTACGAAATGAACGACTCTGCGCGGAGAGAGGCGCCGGCAGTATCCTCAAACATCACCACGCAAAATCGGCTTGGTGCGGGCAATGAAATGATGCGGTCGCCTCTTCGAGCAGATACGAATTACCCGCATGCCATTATGCAAGGCGACAGTCGCGGCATTGACCGAGGGCCGAAATGTTCTGGTACTATTCTTGCATCTCAAGGATATCCTGATCGGGGAGGGCCGCAGAGGGTAGGTCAGGAGCGATTTCGCTACGGAGGAGGCAGCTACAACAGCTTTCGAGAACAATCTTCGTCGCCGAGTAGTTCGTATGACATGCAACAATTTGCACCGGGACGACGCGATCTTCGTCGAGGAGACTCGCGCAGGCGGTTGCCGAGTAATTCGCCGCCCTCATATTCTAGTATTGACTACCGCGAAAACCTGCGACTTATGGAAGACTCGTACCGAATGCAGCCTCACGGCTACAATGACGATGCTGCACGATATCGTGGTGGACCACAAGATCCGGATGACTTCGGTCCTGATTCTTTGCCGCCGTCTTCCCACGACAGCTACGCTGACCGGGACAGCCGCATGGACAGGTACGGCAAAGGGCAGGAAGCGATGGCGCCGGGACGGGGAGCGCCGCCACCGCACTACGCACCCTCACAGCGACAGCATAGATTGATGCAAACTGGAAAGCCGACAGGCAAGACAGGCGACGGGCGTAGCTATCCCGGAGGCGTCTACGACCATAAGGGAAGAGCTGGGCAGTTCTCGCAAGGCCGCGGCGGCGAGTACGGATCACATCCAAGAAATGAGGGCCGATTCTTCGACAGCGGCAGCAAGAGGACCGACGAGAGAGGCGCAACGGGCAAAGGTGCAAAGCATATGAGCAAAGCTTCCGGTAGTAGAGAGAATCCCGTGGACGCAGGAGTTTCGTTGAGCGGGGAACCCAAGCAAAAGCTTCTGTCTCCCTCGAGCGATCTGCTTGACTGTCGGAAATGCTCGGTGGGCCTCCGTGCGCACGACGTCGCTGTGTGGGGCGATGGATTTCCCTTGAAGTTGCAGGTCGAAACCGTTACGCGTTTGGCACGTCGGCTTGGTGTGGATGCGATTGGATTTGCCCGCCGTCGAAATGGGGAATACCGCGCCACGCTCTTCCAGCAGCCTTTTAGCGTGAAAATCGTGTACCTTGCGACGAGTCAAATTCTCAAGCGTCGAAAGGACCTGTTAACTAAAAAACCCGAAAACGAGGAAGAGACCAAGAACGGCGAAAAGACCACAGTGGACCTCGCGACTGAACCACTGCTAATGCTGGTTGTTTTTCCCGCAGGGCAGTGGCTTTTTTGCTGCACAACATGTTTCTGGCAAGGAGACGAAGAATACCACAGGGTGCCTCTAAACTCTTAGGAGCACCATTCCGTTTTCTTTGCTGCTTGAATCCTAGATCTTGTAGTCGTTCTTTGTTGTCTGCGAGTGCGATCTTTGTCTTTAGCAGTCAGAGTGCCTCACCCTTTTTGTATATGTAGAAGCATGAATAAGTAATATCACAGATGGTCCTGATGATGCAAATGCAAGGGAACACTTTTCAAGAAGTGTCCCCGATAATGGCGAGTAATCTTTAATATATGACTCGAAGCTGCACGGCCCCCCCCTGTGGATGGTCCTGTTGTGGCGCCTGCGCGCTCTTTTCCGCGCTGATTTTCGCGGATTCTAATGCTGGAAGGCGTCAAAACTGGGCGCGGGCGTCTCCTTGCGCCTCTATGCAGGTTCCTAAGGGATCCCCTGGCCTCTGCTGACCCTCGCAGGCTCGAGGCCTCCGGGGGAGAAGGCCGCCGAAGGCGGCCACGGTCTCAAGAGCAAGAAGGCCGACGACCCAGGGCCCGGAGGGTACAGGCCGCACGGCTCAGGGGGTCCACCGTAAGACCTGGCGCGCGTCCTATAGACCGCGGGCCTAAGCCTCCCCCCTCCCCCCTACTATAAGGGGGGAGCGCGTGCTTTCTCCCATGCGTGACGCGTCACGCTTTTGAGCGTGACGCCGCGCGCCTGACGGTCGGGCCATCCTCTGGAGACCTGACCGCCTGAGGAGTATCTATCCGGCTCCGTGGGAGGCCTGACGATCTGAGGAACATCCGCGGGGGGCCTGACGATCGGAGGAACATTCGTGGGAGACCTGACGACCTGGGGCACATCCGTGGGAGACCTGGCGATCTGAGCAGGAACATCAGCGGGAGGCCTGGTGACCTGAGGAACGTCCGCGGGGTCCCTGACGATCTGAGGGGCATCCGAGTGAGACCGGACGATCTGAGGAACATCCGTGGGCGACCTGATGACCTGAGGACCATCTGCGGGACGCTGCTGCTCTCATCTGAGGAACATCCGGGGGAGACCTGACGATCTGAGGAACATCCGGGGGAGGCCTGACGATCGGAGGACCATCCGCGGGAGGCCTGACGATCTGAGGAACATCCGGGGGAAGCCTGACGATCGGGGGGCCATCCGTGGGAGCCCTGACGACCTGAGGAACATCCGGGGGAGCCCTGACGATCTGCGGAGGATGCTTGGGGGGCTTAACGATCTGAGGAACATCCGCGGGAGGCCTGACGAGCTGAGGAACATCCGGGGGAGGCCTGACGATCTGAGGAACATCCGCGGGAGGCCTGCTTATCTGAGGGACATCCGCGGGAGACCTGATGACAAAGGCACGACGCACGACCACGAAGGCGCCAGACAATGAATGGCGGCGGCGTGGGGGTGAGATATAGACCCAACCACGACAACAAAACAAGCCACCCGCAAAGGCAATCCCCGGCGGCCCATCCATGGGATGCGAGGCACATGCCCGCAACACCCTCGCAGACACCTCACCCACCACACCGACAACACACCGCCAGACCTTCCCACCGTCACACGTCGCGCGTCGCGCCGCCGTAAGTCACGCCGTCACATGTGACGACGCCACACCCACGCCACGCCCCCGCCTGTGACGTTGCCACACGGTGCCGCGGCGGCGCGCCACGTCCTAAGTCGCGCACTATTTGACACGCCCCAGCGTCCCACGCCACGCGCCCCGCCGTCACAACCTCACGTGCCTCGCCCGTAATCTTACGTGAGTCACGCTCCCAAGCGCGTCACACCTTCCCGCGCTTCGCTAAGAATCTCGCGCGCGTCACGCTCCTAAGCGCGTCACGCTGTCACGCGTCGCGCTGGTACTCTCTCGCGCGTCACGCTCCGAAGCGTGTCACGCGTCGCGCTGGTATTCCCTCGCGCGTCACGCTCCTCGGGTGGATAGGACGCTCGCAGGGTTCCACGGGGTCCACCCTTGCGCCTTTTGCCGCCTTCGGAGGCCTCTCACACCCGGCGCACTGCTGCGGTGGCGAAGAATAGCGGCAGTCTGTAGGGTACCTGCAAAGGCCCCCCGGGTCTCTCGCGACCCCTCTGGAAGCCTTCCACCCCCGGCAGACGGCTCTCAAAAGGGTCCGGGGCTGGGGTCCCCGGCCGACGGTACTTCCCCTGCGCTGGGGGGGCGCCGTCGCCCTGCGCCTTAGAGCATGCATATGCTCCAGGGTTCAGGGAGCGGCCCCCTCTAGCGTAGTGGGGGGCCGTGGATCCTCGGACCCCTTTTGCAGGCGTCTGCCGGGGGTGGAAGGCTTCCAAAGGGGTCCAAGGGGCCTCCTCCGCGTCTTTCCAGCTGCCTGCGAGTACCCTACAGGCTTCTGACGTGCTTCGCCTCCGCAGCAGTGCGTCGGATGTGGAAGGCCTCCAAAGGCGGCAAAAGGCGCAAGGCTGGACCCCCTGAGCGGTGTGGCTTGGTTGTACCCTCCAGGCCGTTGGTCAACATCGGCCTGCTCGCTCTTGAGACCGTGGCCGCCTTCGGCGGCTTTCTAGCCCGGAGGCCTCCAGCCTGCGAGGGTCAGTAGAGGCCAGGAGGTCGCTTGGGAACATGCAGAGAGGCGCAAGGGGACGCCTGCGCCCAGTTTTGACGCCTTCCACCCTGAGAATCGGCGAAAAGCAGCGCGGAAAAGAGCGCGCAAGCGCCACCCCAGGGCCATCCACAGGGGGGGGGGCCGTGCGTCCCTGTATCCTATATATATAAAAAATAGATTAGCGTCAATTTATTAGCTTTCTTCAATCTTGATTCCCAAAGACAAAACCTCTACCCTTCATATGGCGTTTCGTACATCCCGATTTCTTGGATCTCTCCAAGACCGAGTGCGGCGCGTAGAAGAGCTGTATGAGGATTTATGTCGCTCGATTCCGAGTGGTTCGGGCTCGAGCCAACTTGTGCCACCAGCCGGGTCGCTGGTGCACTTCTTCGCTCGTAATTTTCGCGTCCGAATGAGCTGCGATATGGCGTCGGGGCGAAAAGTTCCAGTGGCCATTCTCTTCTTCTCAAGCAAGGATCCGGCACAAAAAGGAAGCTTAGTGGACGCGCCATCCGAGCAGCAACATCAGCGCTCCCGTGGAACGAGTGAACCGCCCGTGTCTGGTCGTGCAACGCAAGAAAAACCGAGGGCCGTGCAGTTGCTGGTGACGTTAGCAGAATTACTGCTTGCGTGGTTCGGTTGCCTCGCACGCGCCAAACCTGCTGAGGGGATTCCCACTCCCCAGATCCCGGCGGAGCTGGTGACTCCGGAACTAATGCAACTGTTGAGTGTCCCGGCAGACTGCATTTACGTGGGGGCCGTGCCGGCCATTTCTGTCGGGGAAAATGGGCAAGTTGACGCAGCTGCTGTCGTCTCGCTTCCGCGTTTAACCGAGATTTTATGGCAGCTCTTCACAGATGGCGCCACGCACCGCCTCGACCCCGTCGACGACAGAGCAGAAGCGGGAATCGTGATGCAAGACGGTGTCGAGCACCCTTCGCCTAGCAAACAGCAGAGCGGTGACCACGTGAAGACCGAGGAGGACCTAAGGAGCGCCTGTGCTGCCGTTTCTGGTACAACACAGCAGCTCTCATCAGTGTGCGACGAGGATAAATCGATGTTACAACTCGATAGTACAAGAACTCCGGCCAGCGCGGGTGTTGGACAGAGTGACGCAGGCGCCGCAGATGCAGCTGGGCTGAAGTTGTCGGCGACCGATGCGAACGCCTCCGCTCGAGGTGCTGCTGGAGGCGATGCAGCGGGCACGGGAGGAATAAACGGACGAAATCTGCTTGTGGCCGATCGAATGTGCGCAGTCGTAGCGTTGACGCCCGATGAAAAAATGGAAGGTCTCGCGATTTGCCGTAGCATGCTTATGAGCTCTTCCGGTCTGCAAGCTGCATCCACAAGGAACCCTGTCGTTGCTGCAGTGGCTAATGCTTTACGCGCTGAAGCCGCAGATGGACCTGAAGGAGGCCACGGCGATACTACACTGCAACAGCTGCGCAAGTACTATATTATAATATTATAATGATTTTAGTACACGTTTCTTCTAGTCGTTGATCGGTGATGTAAAAATATGCTGGCTTCATCTTCTATGATCGTAGTGTGAAGTTTTGAAATTTTGAACTTTTTTATGATGCGTCCTTTTGTAGAAATGTACTCTCCTCATGCATATTTCATGCATACCGTGATGTATGTGATGAATTGAAAACTCCAACATCAATCGTACTTGTCAACTACAGGGATACAACCGAAACCTGCTTGCAATATTTGCATCACTGGACTACGCTCCAGTCGAAGATTATTCACCGCCGCATTCTTCGATACGTGACTCCTGAGTTGGAACACGGAAGAGAAGGTCTTGGCGCGACAGCCCAGCCATTCGTTTTGGATCGCGGTAGCAAGGCGCAGTGGAAGCTTGACAACATTGTTGTGCGCGATGATGTGGCATCCCACACTCCTCCCAAGGGCAAGACAAAACCTGTTGATGAAGGGATCAAGGAGCAACACAAGGGTGCTTCTTCCGCAGTCGATGCAGGAAGTAGCCAGCGTGCCGTTATCTCAGCATCGTCGTCTTCCAGCCATAACAATGATCAGCACGAAGAGCCCTCAGCGTCAGAAAAAGGGGATGCTGCTGTAATGCCCACGACTTCACCCAGGAGCAGACGCTGTGTGGAGCTCGATTGCTCCGTGTTGCCTGCAGGACTCACGATTGAGGTGAGCCTATTACGTGGTATCGCTCCGGCGAAGCGGCGGCGTAAGTGGCAAGAACCGGGCGTGGGGCTCGGTTCTAGAAGCCATTATGGAGGAGATATTGAACGACCGGCGAGCTCTCAGAACTTCTCTGGCCGTCCGCAGAAGGGGAAGATGGCCTTTGCATTCTTGCCCGAGCCACCGCTCTCTTGGAGCAGTCCGGAGGACGACAGCTCCTCTAACCCCGTGGTTGGCCAGTTGTGAAATACCATCCAAACAATCCACTCTGCAGCGGATGGGGCGAACAGTCGGGCAAACGGTACCCGAGGTAGGCAAATTCTGTCTTCGCGTTCGCCCTTCGATGTCTTCGGTCGGGAGAAGCACACCTTTGTTGAGGTATCTATTTCAGACACACGACGTCGCGACTCAATGTAGGATTCGCCTCTCTATGCAAGATCAAGTGAGTTATGACACGGAATTACAACTCTTCCCAACACTAACATCGGTTATATATTATTCTTCGTTCTGACGAATCAATCGAAAATACGAATGACTATGCATGGCATTCTTGATGATTTGGAATTTTCTCTTCTCCGACAACAAACAGTCGTGGCACCATAATACTACAGATTTTACATTGCTACTAGAAGCGCCGCATTCTTTCGTACTTGCAAGAGAAGGTCAGGGCACTCTTTCGTATGCTAAAAAATCGAAGCAGGTCTTGGCGTATTCCTTATCCCTAGAGGAAGAAGAGCGACGTCTTACCTGTAGCATGACACATAGGATTTTTAGTACTCCTTTTCAAGCATCCATGAGGTGAAAGCATTTGCGGCCTTCATTATGTATTGTCGTCAGCATGAATATGATGATATAGAAAATTTCATTTTGTTAGAACAAGAGGACAGGCGGCTAGGCTTCTGGTCCGGATGCGCTTCTGTGCGAAATTGTAGCGCCGGGCGTAATATGGGTTGACGACACAAAGAAGAAAATAGGCTGCAAAAAGTGCGA
Organism: Amoebophrya sp. A25; assembly: GCA_905178165.1. Classification (NCBI taxonomy): domain Eukaryota; class Dinophyceae; order Syndiniales; family Amoebophryaceae; genus Amoebophrya; species Amoebophrya sp. A25. Next base: position 2,676,801 of record CAJINU010000002.1, on the reverse strand, counting down.
GAGATGGCAGAGATCAATGACGCTGCGACAACAATCAAAAAGGGCGGACTTCTATAGATCGCATTTCTCGAAGTGCAAAGGGCGAAAGAATGAGGACTAGAAAGAGGAGGACAACCTGCTGATTAACTTCTTCTATACCCGCCCGCCCATGAATGGGCACACTACTACTACTCCTGCTACTAAAAAGCATTTATCTCGTTGTGTGTGATTTCTCCATTCTCGCGGAGGGCATTGGCGCTCGAGGAAATCCAGAAGATTACGCCAATTCTGCTAAAGGGTCGCTCTTTCAGCCTGCCAGACGTGATGGAGATCCAACGTATCGCGGAAATGGTGCCGCGATTGTGCTTGCCAGACCCTCCTTCCTTCTTCGGGTACTCGTGTCATGATTCGACTTAATAGTTCCCTATTGTCTGGTCTCAAGGTTAATTTGGCAGCTCCAGTGGGAGCGGCAAAATGATAACTATCACATGCACAAGAACAAATAATAAAGATGACCGCATGATCTCGAGTCAATAAATGAACAACAATGATGACGATCCGTCATAGATTGATCGCTCAAAAATCCTTGTCAGGTTCTCACAGAGCTCGGGAATCTGTGCCTGCACGATGTCGCGAAGCGATGACTTGATGAAAATGGCCGTTCACGTGGACGTGCAAGTGACGCAAAAATTGTTTGCGCTCGGAGTGGAACCGAAATGGGAAGCAACTGTGCCAGTTCAGCAATGAAGACCCTGAGACAATCCACGCATCCGTTTCTAAACCGGTAGACTCCAAGTTTTGGTGGCCCGTTGATCGCGCCTTTTGGCACGATAAGGACGCGCGCCTGCTAGATTGTGGCGTGTGCCGTGGCTACCACACAAAGCACAATGCAGACAGATACATTCAAGTCGAAATCTTCACAGGGGCTGAGAACGAAAATCATTGTGCTCGCTCATCTGAAGGTAGTGGAACTATTAGCGTTTATCGGTAGTTAGCGAAGCAGTAGGCGAAGTAGAAGTGTTAATCGTAAGTTAATGTTAAAGTATTACTAGAGCAATCGTGAAATCGAATTCCATTGATAAGATTTGCGCTCGGCATAGGATGCTTCGTCCCCTAGGGAAGACGTTTCATCCGCAAAGATATCAAAATTATTATCGGGCCCTTTTTCGGAAGTGAAGTCTGGTATTAAATAGTCCCGTCGACAGTTTCGGAGTACTGACCTGGGCAACTCGCCATGACTAGAGCAGCTTTGACCATGTCGCGACGCGGCTGATATTAGAAAGTGCGACGATGCTAGGATTGTTTTTATTGATCCAAGAACATGAGTTTGATCATCAAGATTGATCAGTTTCCCCTAACAATTAAAGATGAGAATCGAAATGCTCCAAAAGTGGGCGCGTGCAAGCGCATCAATCAATCACTTTGGTAGTCTTCTTTGTTTTGTTCCTCACGTTGCAGTAAAAAAATTTCTTTCCAGGTCGCGATGGGGGCAACGGATAGGAAATCTTTATGTCGAATGGAGAGAACAGGTCCTGTCAGGAAGGTAATGGGGGAAGTGTAGTGCACGTTCTCCAGCAGTGGGGCGAATTTATTCTGGGAGTCGACCTGGAATGCCTGCCGCGTTCGCAGGAGTCTGAAGCTCCAAAGGGGCCGGCTCGTTGACATTGTTTTCGATGGGCAGTCCGCGGTGGCTGGAAAGAATGATAAACCGAGCTTCTCTGATAGGATTAGCAACCGTTTTTATTCGTCTCCTGATGCACCTACGCAGCTACATCCAGAAGACGAGATCTCCAGGCGCGTCCGCAGGCATTTAGGCACGGGCGATCGGGGGTGGCGAACGAACACCGGGGCCCAGCTTCTGAATGCGGTCGCTGTGCGCCGCAAGCCTGCGGCTCAGCGCCCTGACACGGCGGCCCCGTTGGAAGGCAGCTGCTTTGACGAGGAAGCGATGGACTTGTCAGCGTTGAGTGGCATTATTATGGCCAGTGAGCAGCTTGAACATACATGATGATTAACTATAACTTTTGACTATTGATTAGAGAGAGACAAAGGAGCACTTTTACACGTTGTGGAGGATGCTGAAGATAGATGGTTTAAGTGGTTAGGAAATTGATATTGATAGGGTGTTGCTATAGATAGCGTTTGGACTTGTTACTTCTAAAACTGTCAGCATCTCGGGAAATGACAAGGGGCACGACGATGCAGCGACGATTTCTACATCATGCACATGGGGCTCCCTGCCGACGCCGAGCTCGACCGCAGGCCGCTCTTCGACGTCTTATGTTCGTGGTCTGTCCGGTACGAGCAGAGTCGTGCAACTCAACATGGAGAATTCTGAGGCCACGATGGAGAAGGAGAAGATTTTACGGCAGAAAGAAAGTTCACACGAGCCACTGAAATATATGTCGCGGAGCAATCAGAGTTCGCTATGGAAGCGAACAAGAGGAAGCTGCCGACAACTTGGGTGTACCAAACAGCGTCGTGCGCTGCCAGCTACGAAAAGTGGGAGAAGCACGGACTCAGCTTGGTCTATGCGTCCACTGGGGTCGCATGGAGTCCCCTTTTGCGCTGTTTCTACAAGGACGCGCAGGAGCTCTTCTTCCGACGCTGGCACATGCGAACGGGTGGCAACCGAGGCGGCAACGGTGCTGACGACAAGATGGCTCCCCTAGAGCGGCTCACCTCTCCAGACCAGGTCCCCGTTCGGGTCTACGCCATTAGCGCGGGCCATCCTCCCCTCTTTGTCTACAAACACGAAGGTTTTTGCGCCAGTCTCAATGGTCTGTTTCTTTTTGGAAGGGTGCTTCCTACCTTCCGCGCTGCCCGGCAAACGCACTACGCGTAGGAACTAGGAAGTTGACATCGCGCCACTCAATCATCCTCCACGATATGGTGGAAAAGATGAAATTCAAATATTCCCACGTCCAACTCCAATTTTTACCTTGTCGTTCATGATAATTTTTAGAAAATGTATAGTCATCCTACTTGGTACTGAGGTACAGCTCTCAATTTATATTCATTGACATAAAAAAAACTGACTATAGCTTCTTAGCTTATATCTCTCTGTTTATGGGAAATCATGCTAGTGATGTCTCTTTCCTCGTTGTATCCTGCAGTGTACAACAAGTGTAACGGAGACTGGAAGTGGTAGGGCAGCAGTATTGCCAAGAAGATAGAAGAATACTAGACTTAAGCGCCCGGTAGCACTCCTCCCACTAGAATCCTCCACCCTCTGCACGCACTTCCCCCGCCATAGCGTGCCTCCGCTTCCCCGGCTCCTTCCCCGCGCGACAACCGTCCGGCGAAGTTGATCAGTAGAACAGCACAAGAGTCGGGCGCTTGGCGGCGTGCGGCCATTGAAAAGGCACGCCTGGAAATGGTAGGCCCGGGAGTTTGCTTGTCTTCTGTTAGGTTTGGCATCTTTGCGGAAAGCTGAAGCTTGTAAATTTCAAACTGAAACTTATAAAATTCGTCTACTTTGAATAAAGTCAAAAACAAACTTTGCATCCAGTTTTTTTTCAAAAGTTTAAGTACTTTTCTTCGATAAAGTAAAAAACTTTGTCATTTTCGCACTTTGAAACTTGAAGCTTCAACTTGAAACTTTCAAAATCCCAAAATTTTTAGTTTTATCCTTCAAAGAATATACGTAAATGCCAGGGTGGCGCGTTGTAGGCTTCAAGCTGAAGACTTGAATCCTCGCGGCCTCCTGGTATCTACAAGGATGCCACGCCATGCCCATGGGTTCGTGGTTTCTTGGATATAAAGTCAAGAATTTTGCCATTTTCGCACTTGAAAACTTAAAGTTTCAATTGAAAACTTTCAAAATCCCTGGGTTCCTGGTGGGTTGATGGGCTGATGGGTTGGGTTTGTTTGTTGGTCGCAAAGAGAGCGGAAATTTTTGGTTCAAGTGCGTAGAGGTTCGGGTGTGTGAGGCTGAGAGTTTAGCGGGTTCGCTGTTGCTTTTTTTTGCTCTTAATATTGATTGGCTTCTTCCTTTTTATAAGGTTGAGGTTTAGGTCCAGCGGCGCTCAACGCACTAAATAAAACAACCGGTTCGTTTTTACCTCTAGCGTGTAGCCCTTCCAACAACAAAAAACAAAAGATTCCGTATCGTCAGACGTCAAAGCAGGTATGCAAGATGTTAAATAGTGCTGAAGGCAAGTAAATGGCATGAAAATGATACCGGGCACGTGCTAGTGCTCCTGGAGGTGGCAGCCGTGACCGCACGTCTGAAACGACTAAGTAATTATGATTAGTGGTATTTTCATCTTTGTACACCCCTTGATGACCTTGACTCCGTTCTTTGAATATAGGTTTTGATCTGTTAAGTCTCGCAGATAGATTTTGGTCCGTTGAGTCTCGGACAATCGAATATTTGTCTCCCTTCTGGAAGTGAGATGTGCTTGGTATCTATTTATCATGTAAGTAACCCACGCGGCACGCGTCAGGCGTCGCTGTGGTGGTTGCTCTCTCAACAGGTTTGTACTCCTCGGCTTGCCGTTCTGAGGCGGAAGAGAACCTGATGCAGCTCGTGCGACTATATTTCATTTTGGTTTCTGTTTGATGACCTTCTGGGGGTCTACCATTAAGTGACTTGCTTCTACATAACGGATTTCATGATGTATATTAACGGACAACGTAATACTACATATGCTTAAATGGGGGGAAGTAAGGTCTTCTTGGCAACATGATTTTCCACATGACGCACGCTCAAACTCATCGCGCCCTCGTGCCTCCGGGGTCCCGGTCCGAGTGCGATGCAATATTGTGTATGATAGCCTATAGCAGGAAAGCCTGGGAGGAGCCTCTCGATTGATTAAATTCATCATGTACAACACCTGGCTTTGTCAGGGAACTCATGTTGATACTATCAAAATGAATGAAGGGATGGGCGAAGATGGTGCTGAGCAGGGGTACACCAAACTTTGTCAATATGGTGAAGCATGAGCAGTGACATGACCTGATTACTCATATGTTGATGTAATTTTTACATTTTCTAAGGAGTACGATCGACGACGAGGAATACTAAGATCACTAGTCTAGGCAATATATTACTTTTCTAAACCATTTTTTCTTTGGGTGGGTAGTCTCACGGGGGACGCTTTGGGTGCTGCCAGGGAGAGCTTCTTTGATTAATTTGAATGGTTCCAAAGTTCGCAGTTTCTTCTACCCCGGAGTCATGGGTGTTCACCTTGCCCCGTTTCGTGCGAGCACCCATCATTTTTCTTCCTTTCCTCCTCGATGGGACCTCCGGTGGCTGAAATATGGGCTTACTCTTAGCTAGATATAATTTACTAAGTATTTTTAATATATAACTAATCTCTAATTGCTAACTATGGTTCTTTAACCATACTTTTTTCCTTGTTACCAACCCATCACACACAGCACCAAGGTATCCGATAAACCATCGAACCAGCAGCAGAAAAGGTGGCTGTAATAGTCAATACTCGTACATCAAGGGGAACAACTTCTAACTACTACCCTATACTAAATCCATCTCGTTCTTGGTGCAGTCACAATGATATGATCGAAGTACACCAGCTATGTACACTCACTCTAACAGCTGTATTTCTGATTAAGTATGTGGAAATATTTGAGTATGATATCTTGACAGGTGTTGGCCTGTCGTGTGATGTGCGAGTTCCGCGATCGTGGGACCGCTCTAATTAGCAAGTGTGGGAGGGATGCAAGAATTTTCCCAGCCCTGTAATACAACTAAGAAAAGCTAAAGCTTGTGACTGATGAAATAAAAATACCGTCACATATGCCTCCATTATTTTGACACAGTCATTCAAATATTCACAAAAGAACACTGTTCAGAAGGGCCACGAAGTTCTTCCCTGAACTGGCGGCTCACTAGCAGTTGTCGAAAACCTCTGCTATGAGTGATTATTTGTAGAAAGTGTCACTCAGGGAAATCTCAGGCACATTTCCGGATTTACCGAGAGCATCAAGACTAAAAGGTTTAACAGAAGCTTGGTGCGTAAAAAACGAGCTTCCACCAAAGTTTCTCTCTAATTCTACAAACATCATGCGTTTGTGTCTTTGAGATATCAGATTTTCATCCTCACCACTGTATGTACGAGTAATATTGTTTGAGTTTCGAGGTCAGCGAAGAAACTTTACTATCAAAGCTCTAGACATGTGCAATTGTTGTGCGCACCATGGTTTGGGCCTCCCCCTACGTCAAGTTAGAAGCACGCTTGTGTGTCGTGCGCACCATTTTTTAGGCTCTGGTCAGAGGTGACTGAACGACTGGAGACACCCTCTCAGTCTCGTCATGATTTTGTGGCATCTCAATCAGACGGGTGGAAGCAAGACCATGTGAGTACACGTTGACGACAGGCGCGCAGCTGTGCTTTTTCCAGCTTTATTAGCCGTTGCTTTAGAAATACCCACATTTCTACTCCGGCCGGGAGTGAGTCTATTTGTCATACATTCCCATCGAACTACAAAAGAACTACATCATACAGAATATACAGCTCCTTCCGATCATGTTGATACATGAACATGATCCGGCTATGGGATTCGCACCTCACGAATCCATGGGTATTGCTATACCGATACTTCTGTGGGAGAGGCATCGTGTTGCGGGCATCGTAGTCCAGACACCTTGAACTATGGACGTAGAGTCTCTCAGAAAATAAGTAGAAGCGACTCATTGCTTAACTACTGGGTACAGTATTATTGTAACTTGACCGAGTGGATGTATGACGTGAGGATGTATGACGGAGCTCATTCTAGGTCGTAAAGGTTCACGGGCAAGGTAATCAGTGGGCCTTGTCTCAGCCGCGCCTACGAGATAGTCCGCGTCTTCGAGCGAGGCTATGTTGTCCTTTTCGCCACGCACATGTTGTACTTAGGGCCCTACGCCAGTAGGCATTTATTTTTAGTTGTTCCTTTGTCAGTTGATTGCGCACTAGTCAAGGGTTGGCATCCCCTGCGCTCGTGCCTTGAAGGTAGGCGTATAAGAGCGGGACGGTTGGCAGGCGGTGGCGGTTTATATTATAAGACTCTTAACTCACCTCCTTCACCCCTAGGGTTCATCAGTTTAAAATCGGCAGCTTCGCAGGCAATGGGTGCGCAGTAATATATGGAGGTAATCGGACTCCACCTGCCGCCGGTTTGCGAACTGGATAAAACTAGGATCACCCTTTCGGCGGTCTTGGAATACAAAAGTTCTGGCTGAAGCGAGACCCTCTGAAATGTGAAATGAATACTCATTCATTTTTGAGTCAGCAATGTACTACTCAAAGAAACATCAAAGCCTACATCAATCGCTTATAGATGCTATGCGTATTTGTAGTGGGTAGATTTTTTGTTCTTCTACAAGTACTTCAAGTGCAGTGTAGTTCTTGGTCGATTATACTTCATTTCATTCATCGTTTCTCCGTGTCAGTCTCTCTTTCCCTTCCGTATCGAGGTGGAATCGTAGGCAAGCGTCGTCAGAAACGCTTTCTTGCGTATAGCGTTGGGAGTTAGGTACGAAGTTTTTTTAGGTAAGTACCTACGGATAAAAAAGCGAAATGGCTCTCTTACCTTGTGTTTCGGTAGCCAACTTTAACATTTAGTCGATGCCTGTTTGATTGATTTCCTTTTTCTTTTTCTACTTATGGCTCCACTTGGATTTATTGTTGTTTTTAGAAGACCACTCCCCCCGCTTGAGAATTACCTCCGTTATACGACTTGTCGTTGTTTTTAGAAGAATACCATATTATCATTGCGGCACTAGGATTTGACCGAAATCGAGGGGGGAGGATTCGGAATACTTCTCTTTCGTCGGGCCCGACACTCTTTTCCATAGGTAACTGGTATCAAACTATATTCAGGAGCTACTTCAAATGTGGATGTGGTATTTGGTGGAGGTGTTTTGAAATATTATTATTAAGGTTTTGCATGATTTTTATCAACTAGGGTCCCCCTCGCTGTTGTTGTTGGTTTCTTTTGCGTGGCCACTGGACGATATTCACCGCGATTGCAGTGGTTGGCCTCCAGTAAGAGCGTACGTCTCATTGAAATAGCATACAACGGCGAGCAAATAAGACGAGAGCATCGATATGTGTGACACCTCTGCGGGCAATCGTCGGGGTGTGACGGTGAGGTCGAATCACTCTATCTTAACCTAAGTCATCTTCACAATTTACTTGAGGAAGAAACGCTCTCTATAATGATGATGTGATGTTGTAGTTGTTGGTCTACGAAGCTTATAGTCTTATCTCAGGCGTTCTTCCATGACGTTTATCGCTCATGGTATGTCAGGACGCCGACATGCTACTTCTGGATCTAAGATTTTTTCGCGAGGCGGAGATAGTCGTGTTCGTCCACGACGAGCCGGCCGACGATAATCTCTAGTCACTCAGACCGTCTGTTGCCCGATGTCTTTGCATTTCCCGCATGCTGATGATATGAATTAAATCATTGACGATATGATCCAGCGTCTATGGTGCATTGGGAGCTGCCACGTGTTGATCGGTTGCTACCACGTGTTGATCGGTTTCACGTCGATTAATGGACCCATGTACCACTACAAAGATGCTAAAGTGCTTTGTTCACGCTCATCTGCCCGCAAGGCGGCCTAATCAGTCGAGATGCCAGGATGATGATGATGATGATGATCATGATGATCATGCCCATGCGGCTCCTGACAAAAGACAGCACGCGCCGAAAATTTTTATGTACCTGCATGAACAAGCTCCACTACTTCACCTAAATTGCTCGTAATGATCATGCTAACCTTCCAAAGTTTCAGATCGTCAGCAACTGCAGTTATTGGAAAATGAGCGGACAAAGATGTTGAGGTCAAAGAAAACGGCTCCTTGTGTATTTTCGGCTTAATAATGATTATCATTACATTCTTGACATTGCTGAGTGGGTTGTCAAATAGCATGCTGCTTCTATATGTTGATTAATCTTCTTCATCTCGAGGCGTTTAGTCTTAAACTTCAAGTGCATGCATATTGTTGACTAAGCAAGTGCAAGCGAGCACCAACATGGCGACACTCAAGAATTCGACAAATCACTCTGGGACGACATCCCTGAACAAGAGAGCCTTGCATATTCGAGGCGGGTATGAGGAACCGGGGTCAGTTGAATCAAGCAGCTCCGAGTCTGATGACGGCGTGGATAGCGAAGCAGGTACACTGCATAAGATACGTCGTGTAGATCACGTCGACGGCCACTTCGCCACCTTCATATATTATGTTACCGGTGCTGCTGTGTTAGTACCCTCGCTTCTTGTAATATGTGAGATCTTGTTGTTCCTTCTAGTGTAGTAGTAGCAGGAGTATACAACGTACTCATGGGGCAGATGTCACATTATCAATGCTGCTCACGAATCCTTTCATACTTCTGGGGCAGTTCTCTCTTTCTGAGCTCTCAACCTCTTATTCTTTACTCACTTTGATCTCGGTGGTTTACAACTTTCTACTCTTTTGTGGATCATGTCACATCGATTCATCCTGCGTGTAGGTGCTAGATGCCTATTAGGGATGCACAGAATAGAACCCTTTCATACTTTACGTTTCAATCACTATGGGGCTGCTGCATTCCGATTGTCTAGGACATCATGATCGGTAGATTCTAACCGCTTCTTGACTGCGTGGCCGCGAAGGGGCCTTGGTTGAAGTTGGCGCAAGCGGAAAGCCAACGAAAACTTGCAGCCGCACTTCCTCCGCACGAGTCCGGTATAGCAAGTACAGCGAAAAACCCAGTACAACGTTCTCACACAGGACTATTGGAAAATGACGAGGTGGTACACGCGGTAGACAATGCGCACATAAGCTTATCACCGCTTGTGATGTTGCAGCATCAGTTCCTGGAAACCTTTATACAGCGAATCACGAGCTTGATCACGCGTGGAGAAATGTTGCAGCCTTTTCTGTGTCCCTTCGAGCCTGCGGTTGATGTCTTCTCTAACGTGGAAAAAAATCGATATTTCGCGGGTCTTGCGGTCGGGGGCGCGCGACCTATAGCACAGATTACCAGTATGCAAAAACTTTTGCTCCCCGTTTGCAAGAGCTTCGACTGCTCTAAAAGCAGCGTGCCTAGTCCAAAAAGTCCACATGCGTCTACGTCGGTTGCGCAAGTAGGTCAAGCAGGCGAAAATGCTTCAAATTTGGGAAAAGCGCGGCCGCATGTTTCCCTAGCGTGGACCTTGTATAAGCCTACACTGAAGTACGATCCTAGAAATCCGTACGGCGACTGTTGTTTTCCCCGTGCGCTGGGTTCCCTCGCGTTGGCTCCTGGGAGTGCCAGTACCACTAATAGTAAGTCAACGTGGATGAGCAGTGGAAGTGGCTCTGGTGCCCCCACGTCATCATGGAGTTCCACTTGTGCCTCTGGTGGAGGTATTGCTTTGCCACAAACCTTGCCGTTGATGTTGGAATTTTCAGCCATTACAGCGCAGGTTGGGCAGAGGATACACAGAATCCCACTTCCCAGTAGCAGGGGCAAGTAGTCAGACATACATAAATGTATGTTATAGAACATATGAGTATAGTTGTAGAACACCATTGTGCTTATCCAATAGGTATACAGAAAATTTATCGCTGACTGTATTCGAGCGATGCTGCGTCTACCTCCAACCGAGGTCTTTGTGTTCGGAACAGTACAAGAGATAGATCGAAGATGTATGAAGCACTTCGGTTGAAAAGTGGCAGTACCGCACTCCGAAGAGCGTTCATGTGATGTCTTTGTCAGGCGGGTGAATAATAGATGGGTGAAAAAAGTGTCGATGAAGACAGAATGTTTTCTCATATGCGCGAGAGCTACGCGAGAAGCAAGTGAATGATCTCTAGAAACGTACGGAAGATCCTCTTGATTTTGCTTTACGGATATCTCCGTAATCTGCTTGTGTGAGCTTCCGGAGAAGGCTCATCACCATGAAATATGTTGAAGATTTGTATTTGATTTGTCTATCCTCGCTATCTCTGTAAACCCCTCGAGTGAGTGCTACATTCATTCATATCCACAAAGGTAGTAAATAATACAACGGAGTAGATAGCATTTTTAATACTTCATTTCTGAATGCAATAGCTTGGATCGTGCTCCCCGACGTGCAAGAATGACAGCCTGGCATCTGCGCCGTGGCGGGTTTTGAGATCGCGCGGAGGGGGGCGACTTTGCAGCCTGCACATATCATCTACTCCGGTGTTGGTCCGCAGGTTCGTAATCGTGTCCGGACGAGACGTAAGTATTGGTGTCTGGACGACGACTCGCAGTCGCTCCTCACTTCTGACTTGCAGCTGCTGCAAGAAATTTTTCAACGGAGTCGTGGTGAAGATACAGCAGCACTCTCTGCGGTGTTAACAGAGGCGAGAAATTTGAGGTTCGTGAATTTTTGCAAGCGGCCTTTGTCTCATCACTGCGAAGCTAAGGAAAAATGGCGGTGGCGGCAGATCCTGAGCCGCGAAGGGTCGGCAGTGCGGCATTGAACAAATATAAACTGGTTTTTCTGGGCGAGCAGGCTGTGGGAAAGACGTCAATAATCACGCGGTTTATGTACGACACCTTCGACTACAATTACCAAGGTACAACTTCATATGGTACATGTATTTATTCTATGATGTTGTAGCAACCACCGCGGCGTGTACAGAAGTTGATTCATGGCAGCTCGATCGTAGTTTATCACAATATCGAAGGGCCAGAATGATGATTTCTTTTGGCGAGACCGCCTTTCTGAGCACCTGATGTCAATTTTTGCAGTTACAACTCGACGTTCCCCAAATGTTATTTCAGCAACAATCGGTATAGACTTCTTGTCAAAAACGATGTACTTGGAAGACCGAAGTGTCAGGCTGCAGCTTTGGGACACAGCGGTAATACTGATGTGCTCTCTGATTTATTTTACTCTCAGTTGTTCTATTAAGATTTTGAAAAGTTCTTGGCAGCAAATCTATCCTCGCAAGATTAACCTACGTGTTTTTCATACCGGAACTCAAAGCGTAACCTTCATCTATGAGATCCTAATCTGTTGATTTCGAGAAAGCAAGAAATGAATAGCACATTGACAACGTGAACAGGGCCAAGAGCGGTTTCGGAGTTTGATTCCGAGTTATATCCGAGACAGTAGTGCTGCGGTAGTGGTTTACGACGTGACAAATCGTGCGAGCTTCATGAATACGCAGAAGTGGGTAGAAGACGTGCGGAGTGAGAGAGGGCAGGACGTCGTTATAATCTTGGTACTTATCCAAAGCGCTTGCGTACTATAATCTAATTATGCATTCTTGAATACCTGAGACGATCGAGGACGAAGATAAAGACGAGGATATGGAGTCCGTCGAAATTCCTACTTACAAGAGACAAAAACTATCAGAATGTTTGATCAACAATTATAACTCCTAACTATCAAAATTTTCTAGGTCGGAAATAAAAGCGACATTGCTGACAGGAGACAAGTGTCAACAGAGGAAGGGCAACAACGGGCGGCAGAATTCAACATCATGTTTATCGAGACGTCTGCAAAAGCGGGGTACCAGTTTTTCTTCTTCAAGAAGCAGCATGTTGCTGCTCTATAGGTCTTCTCTCGACGGAAATTTATAGGGAACGCGCTGCAGCAGCAGCTAGTAGCTTTGACACCCGACATGGCATCAATCTCCGTTGATTACAAAATCAGCAAGATCTCGACAACAAAGACTTCTTCTACTATAAAAAATTAACAGGAGCAATGTGAAGCAGCTTTTTCGGCAGCTGGCTTCTGCGTTACCAGGCCAAGATAGCGTCGCAGATAGCGCTCCCAGTGCTGTCGAGAATGTTGTGTTGCATAACACACCGAACGAGGCCGGTACAGTTAGAATTGGTCTTTGAAAGTGTGGTCTTAAAGGAAGCTGTTGGCCAATGAATCAATTGTAATAAGTATTACTCGTCATCATGATTCACCATCATGCGCATACTAACACTATCGATCATTCAGGTAAAGACAGCGAAAGCAAGTGCAACTGCTGAGTTGCAGAGTGGACGACTGGCAGAAAAAGATAGACCGAAGATTTTGTGTCAAAGTGTTACGTAGCAGCTTTTTTTAGAGTTCAGTTCGTTTGTGGACAAAGTTAAGAATCAGACCATGATTAGACCGTTTCGAGAGTATCTATAAGTCCTTTTGTAGCATACTGCATATACAAATAATTTCTGTAGCCCGGGTATGTCGCTATTGCTTGGGAAAGTATGCGATTGGCCTCAAATGGGAAAGGCAGCTATCACGCCGGCAAATTAACATGACGATATCCCAGGCTAGTTGTGAATATATCCCCATCAATTTTGACCTTACGTACACGATCATGATCGGTCTTTACAACAATCAAGAATGGAACAGGGACAATGAGCGTCCTTGATTTCTTAGGTATAGGATTTCCGCAGGGAGCCGAGGGCAGAATTCTTCTTAGTCGAACTGGTTAAGGGTTCAGAGCATTTGTGGCAGGCTGATAAAGTGGAGAGAGAAGACTTCCGTGTGCTGACACCAAAAGCTATCACCGCAAGGTTTCCTACGAATTTTCACAGTATATAGTTCTCTTGCCTCGCACAATCAGTCTCAAACCAGCGACGTCAGTTCTAGTAGGAGTTGTATGATCCTCGAGAAATACGCAACACGACCTATCAATCGTTGCCCAGTGCACGATAGTACAGTAGTACAGGCCTTGCGGAATTCGTACTAAGAATAGATGAATTGATATCGCCTCGTGACTCCAGTAGTATTTCCATTAACTGTGGTGGCGCATTAAAAAAGTTAGGTGAGTAGTTGATGTTGGGTATGTGTGACAACATCCGTACATTATAACAAGCTACTGTAGGGATTCACGATTTCCTGTTCGTTATTTTTTTTTTGCAAAAATGGCGTCCGTAGCAGCGGCCGTCCCAGATTTATCGGACTTCATGTCACTCACTGACGAAGAAATTCATTGGTTGCAATCGTCGCCAGTGATTTCGGCGTGGAGGTATCGGTTACCAATCGAGCGAGCGGAGCGTCGGCGGTTTCGCGAACGCCGCGCGCGGGAAGAGCTTGTTGTTCAAGAAAAAAGAGATTTGGCATTTTGTTCTCTCGACGCGCAAGAAAGTCCGCAGAGCAGAAACCGACCTCGGACATTTGCGACCACACTTGTCGAATGATGGCCTGTCTTCGACAACAACGACCTCGTCTACGAAACACGGCAATGCCAAGAAGGCATCTTCTGGAAAAAATGGATCTCTCGGGATTGACGCTAGTAGAGGACTACTGCAGGAGAACGAAAAGGATGACGACTCGTACGCTGTAAAGCTAGGACCGACTGGGGCCGAAATTTCCGAACTATTGCCTCCAGACGACGGAACTGGGATCCTCTCCGATTGGTATTGGATGCAAAACATGGCTTTCAGTTGCTCGGATCCTGCAAGGTGGATTGCGGAAACAGAAGCATGCGTGAATGAATTTGCAAAAGCGTGATGTAAAGGCTATAAAACTTCTAGTCAGTCAATAGTAACTAATTGACGAACATCATGATCAACACAAGATGATTTTTTGCTTTTACTTCTGCAAAGAAAGGACTCTCACGTCGAGTGACGAAGTACGTCTGGTAATAAAAACACCAGTAATATGCCCATAAGGAATATGATCGGACTTATGAATAAAACAGAATCCAAAGCAAAAAAAGACACACCGCCGAATTAAGGCAAGTATTTGCAGATGCGATCATTGCTTCTGTTCCTCCGGTGAACCCTTTGATTGGCGTGAATCCAATTGATTCTTTTGGGATCAGAATGAAGTGCTGATGCAATCAGAACAGATATCCTCCGTTCATTTTTTCTAGTCAGCTTAATTGGCCAGATTGCTGTCTCTCAAGAATCTTTCTGTCATCGCGTTATATTGAAAATATTTCTGCCAGCTTGCGCTGCGCTGAAGGTAGAGCTAATGAATATGCGCGTGCTGCTAACAAAATACAGCATTGAAACATTGAGCGAACAGGCCCATTGCTTTTTGAGTGCTCAATTGATTTGCGTGTACTTAGCCGTCTTCATCGCTTGCGGATAGTAAGCGTCATTGCTCTCAAAACAAGAAGAAACTAACGCGTCTTGTTGTACTACATGTTGTGTGCCTCTTTAAATAATTGTTGATGGCAGCCTACTTTCATTTGAACGCATGCTTTCAGGATATTCATCAACGGTGTAACTAAGTGACAAGACGTAATCAACTAGTAACTAAGCAAAGGAAGATGATGGCTTCACATGCAGAGGTTTTGCGTCTCCTATCGGATGCTCCCTCTCAGGCCAACTACCAGGTTGGTGGATCTTCCAGCAGCAGCTCGGTAGGACAATCAGTGGAAAACCATACTCGTGGGCCACAGGGTATTGGCGACAACCAGACGGCTTTCACTAGCGGAACGAGTGATCACTGTGCTGTCTCTACGACAGCCTCATTGACGGATCGCGAGACGGCGCACGTTTTAGAGGCAGTTTTGGTAAAACACGCGAGGGACCTGCTACCACCATTTCCCGAGGACGAGATCGACGAAAGCCGGTTTGTGTCGTTCCACCTGGGAGCGGGCAGCGCGGAGCACGTGGCCGCATTGGGCCCTTTCACGCAACAGGAAAACGGTCTTGGTTTGAAGTGGGCGTGGCGCGTGTTCGGTTCGGAGCCATTGGCAGAGTGGAATAATGCTAACTACAGCTTTCGCGACGAAGCGTTGTATGTCCATGTACAGAAGAATCAGCTCCAAGACTGGTTTGCGCGCTATTTCCTAGGCAAAGATCTTAATTCAGCGGTGCGTGCAGTCTTCGGCGCCAACGTGGGCAACGTGGCCGCAAAGCAAGCTGACCTCGTCACGATTCCACCTGCGTCTTACGCGCGCTCGTGCATGGCCGTGCTTTTCGCACTTCACATTATGAAACCTGAAGGCGGCAGTCTTGTTCTCACGTCGGAGACTTCATCAGAATCTCCAGGTGCGTTCTCTCTTCAACCAGGAAACGTTCTAGCCGATCTCGAACCTGTTTTGCGACTGCTTTTTGCAAGGGTGACCGTCTACGCTGGAGCCATGGTGTGCGCGTGTCGGAAAGCAGATCCAAATTCGCAAGAACTCCTGAAAGCGTTTCGCTCGGCAGCGGAGCAAGTGGCTCTTGGAGATCGTCCCTGCTTGCTGTCAAGCAGGCTGGAGGGCAGCGGCACGGCGGCAAAACTTCCTGTGTTGCTAGGGGACGCTTCCAGAGGACCTGGAACAAAGGACGACGCTGAAGCAACCGATGCGCATGAGCCCCCAGCGAAGCGCCGAAAGACTTTGAAGGGAGACGCAGCTGTGCGGTATCGAAGGATATGCTCCGAAACTGAAGGACTCTCTATCCCCGATGTGGGTGGGTTCTTCACGGTGCACTTGCCTCCAACAACCAAAGATGGCCCACCCACGATCCGTGAAATACGTGATAGCGACAGTAGCAACATTCTGTTGCCTCTCCCGGAGCAGCTAGCTGACGAAGAGGATGCATTGGCTGCACCACCATCCGGATCTTCACAGGTCACAGCATTGCCAGCCCTGCATCCGCTATTCGACATGGAGAGACACAAACAGGAATACGAGTCGCTTCATGTGGCTGTTGCGGCTGGAAATCCGGTCACCAGTGGAGAAAGCAAGCGAGACAACGTCAAAAAGTGGCTCAAGAATACAATGTCCACACAGCAGTTGATGCGTGGTTCACCGTCAGGCTCTGCTAATGATGCAGAGTATAAAAAGACGGCGATCCAAGCAAAAAAGAGCGAAGTTCTGCTCTGCGGGTATTCGTCTTTCGCGTCTCCTACGACTTTGCGATCTATCGCACAAAAACTTCAAGGTCTCGGATCAGAAGTATATTTGAAATATGATCGGGACTTGCATTGGGTTAGCAGCCAAAAATTTGCAGCGGAAGGTCCATGGAGAGAATTGCTGGGTGTCTTTCCTGATATAGTAACCTCTTCTTGGCTTACAAAGATTCCTTGGCTCCTGGCATTGAGGCAGCACCTCGATGGAGAAAGGGAAGCATTGAGTCAAAATGGTGCAAAGCCAATTACAACCGCCACTTTTGCATTTGTTGACACTTGTTTCACATCAACCGTTGGCAGCAGCATAGGCCTGACGAGCACAAGCCTCCGCTTCCGGCGGGATACGCCTTTTGTGCTGGCTTCGAATGGTGACAAGGACTTTGGCGTCATTGATACTCTTGCCTCTGGGATTGTCGAGGGGCTCGATCTTTTCTGTTCTTCTGCAACGGAATCAGCAACGATGACTTCCTCTCGTGCTGCTACTTCGGAGAGAAATTCAACAGCTGAGACGAGCACCACTGCGAGAAACCTGATTATACGAGTGCGCAGTGCGTTGCTTTCACGCGCAGAAGCAGCCCTTTTGGTGCTAGCGTGTACGGGTTTTCGCAAGTTCGCTGTCTACTTGTCACGCTCGAGCGGGCCTTTGTATTTGCGTGGCGGTGACCGCTTTCTCGTCTTTCTTGGTGGTGATACGAAGCGGTTGCGGCAGCTGAAGGAGGTGTTTCAGAAGCAGTCAGTGGCGATTCGGGATCTCAGAGGCCCTTGTATTCACCCGAGCTACGTGTCGACGCAGAGCGCGTTCCGCAAATTTCTCTTGCAGCGAAACGAAGAATTTCTCGCGAAGGAACTCGTTGCGCTTACGAGACTCGAGACTTGTTCGGCATTACCAACAACACTACGCGGGAGTGAATGCAATGGCCGATTCCCGGCTGCCGATAATGGCCAGCTTGTGGAGTTCTTGGTTCGCAACGCTGGCATAGACTTACGCTTTTTCTTACCCACCGACACAGTAAGAACTTCTACTGCTTTGTCCTCGGAAAATGAGAAAGGTACAGAAAATACCGCGCGCCCGCTCATTTTTCGCCTCTATTTTGGCACGTTTAATCCGTTCCACGAGAACCACGTCGCCATGGTCCGCCACACCCTAGACCAGGGAGAAGGCGTGGTTCTGTTTCCAAACGACGACGGCAATACGGTAAAACGGACGACAATGGTTCCCCTCGAGAGACGAACAGAGATGCTTCGTCTGCGATGCGCAGCGTTGCTGCAAGAGCATCCGCAATGGCGCGGTCGGCTGCGCGTCGTTTTACAGCGGCAGATGAAGAGACTGACGAATAATTCATCTACTTCGCAAGACGCCGCTTCGGTACCAACTGAAGTAGGATCCTGTGCAGTAGCGGCAGCAGCTAGTACAACCCTAGCGGAGCCGATTAAAACCAACTGGCCGGGTCGACTACACTGGCGTGCCATGCTGGAGCGGCAACTGAGTCTCGAGCTCGGCCGCCGCGTGTGCGTTGGTTTCATGCTGGGTGAGGACAGCTGGCGGTCAAGTCTCCTTCGCGGAGACGGCCACAAACAATCAGGCATCTTTGCCCTGCTCAAGGACCCGCGGCTCGAACAAGCGCAGAAGGAGAATCTAAGGAAGCTAGTGCTGATCTTTCCACGGTCGATAGCATGTGCGCAGTTGGCGGAGAAAGCAAGCAGCCGCGAAAATGTAGATCGATTCTGGGTCGGCCCCAATGCGGCACACATGGTCGAATATGCGCGCGAATACAGTGATCCCGCTCAGAATCTCTCGTCAACGGCGTTGCGCAATCTCCTAGGAAAAGGCAGTCAAGAGTGCGATTCAAAGGCAGCAGATACTGACATTTCAATCGATGCGGCACACTTGCACCCGGTGCTGGTTCACTATGCGCTTCAACACAAGCTTTACGCCGGGAACCATGAAATGGCACTGACTCCTCGAAATAGAGAGGAACAGGCGGAGACTGAAGTTGCGGGAGCTTTTCGCGAGCAAATGCGGGCACACGCCGTGTTGGAGCAGGAAAGGGAAAACGGAGGAAATCAAGTCTTGAATGGTGTTGCTCAGGTACGCGAACACTACAATGCGACTGTTGCCGCGGCGGCTGCGCATCAACGCGCCGAGTCCCAATCGGTAACGTCACGAAACACGCACAATTTTCTAAAGAGTGTCTTAATTCTTCGCGCGCTGGAGCATGTGAGGCGGCGCATCCCGGAGGAAAAAAAGTATTTGACCTTGTTGGATCTGGGCATGGGCAAAGGTGGAGACCTGGCAAAGTACCGCAACGCCGGTGTGTGCCAGGTTCTCGGCATCGACGTGTCTGGCGCGAGCCTCCGTGAGGCACTGCGTCGCTTACGTGAGGACAAAACCGTTGCCCGCCACGGCGAACTCCGGAAAATGCGCGACGCAGGCCTCGAGGCGTTGTTTCTGGAGGGAAATGCCTTTTCGGCCTCCGGAGCAGCCGCTTTTTTGGCTGATAGCTTTGACGCACGTAAGTTTGGGACTGCGCGGATTGCGACTACAGGATCGAGAACGCTCTTCCACGCTGTCAGTTCGATGTTCGCGTGTCATTACGCTTTTTCGACCGAAGAAAACGCGCGAGCGCTTGTTCAAACTGCCGCCGGACGTCTGTGTGAGGGGGGAGTGTTTTTCGGAGTCATACCTGATGCTGCGGCCATTCTACAAAATTGCCGTGACGACAGCGCAGGCACTGCCCGCGCCAATTCAGCTTCCTGCGCTTCATGGCGCACAGATTTTTTCACAGTGGAATTCACAGATCCAGTGTCGTGGCGGCGGGCCCAAGCCCTTGACCATGCAGGGACACAAACAGCACCATCATCGGCATCGGAAGCTTTCGGAATCGAGTACACTTTCTCCTTCGTAGACGCAGTGGAAAAGTTGGCTGAGCCGCTCGTGCACTGGGGAACGTTCCTACGTCTTGCACGTGAGAACGACCTCGAATTACTGCAGAGTGCACCGCTCAGCGAGCTGGTACCATTGGAGCGAACTGAGGATGGCAGGTTTGAAACCCCTAAGTCGGCAGGTGGAGACGTTGAGCGCCTCGCGCGACAATACTTTTACAAGGGCGGCCTAAATCCTGTGGTCGCCGAGTTGTATCGTAGTTTCATCTTCGTCAAGCGAACCTCATCCGTGGATATCACACCACCCATTTTACACGAAGCCGTGCGCGCCATGGCGAAAACCCACATCATTCATCCTGAAGTAGGCACCCTTTAAAAAGACTTAGCCGTTCATGCTGTCGCTCCGGTGCGCATAGCACGAAAATAAGATCATCGCGCTGTCAGCATCGCAGAATCTCGCACGTTATCCATCTTGGCTTTGCTATGATTTCGAACTTCTACAAAGAGCACAATAAATTTTAGAAGGGACGAAGAGGCTACCCGTATCAGGATATGTTCTTCCGTGTTCCACTCATCACGGAATCATTTTCACGACTATGAATCAAGAATGTGTCGGTCTCTAGAAAGATCCTGGTTGCGCGCCGCAGCAGATAGCGAAAGGGAAATCGTCTGTGAATGTCGGCGTCATCAAAGGTTTCCTCTTGAGAAGAGTCGAGAAATGGACAATTTATTCTGAAGGGGCCTGCCCCTCGGTTCTAATCATTTAGATTTGATCACCAAGGCATAGTTGCAATTTATTAGAAAAATGAAAATGACTGCTTCGCAATGATGGCACTTTGAACACAGGCTTTACTTGAGATGTATTTTTTATCACAAGCTGGTACGAGGTTCCTTGTTTCGTTTACATTAATTATCTTTTAAGTTGAGTGAGTTTGTTCTGGTTAGAAGCTGACAAAGGCTTCATCAGATTATCGTACCCAGAAAACGAATCAATCAATTTCCTATTGATCTTCAGCGACGAAGAAAGATGAGTTCTGGTGCTGCAGGCGCGCCTGCTGTCGATGTCTTTGGTGAGCCTCTGGGCCAACAGCTTTACGCAGTAAGTTGTGAGTGTAGCCATGGCGTTCGTGTGGACGTTCAGTGCCAGCGCGGAGATGATGTCACCGCTTCCCTGTACTTGGATCATTTACTCCATTCGCGGTGTAAGAATCCATTTTTCTCGTCTGGTGGCAGCAGTTCTAGCACATCAACGAAAGCCCGAGCAGCGGCGCAGCGCCCCACGGTGGATCCGCGATCCATGAGAAGGCTTCGGTGTGGCAATTATCGCAGTAATCATGCCGGACGAGGAAATTCACAGCCGGTCTATCAGCCGGGGTCAACGTGGCTGTGCTTCCCAGTGCGAGTGAAGGACTTGCCGCTTACAGCGCGCGTTCATTTTGACGTCGTGCGCGAGGACGGGAGTCGCTATCAAGCCATGCTTCACTTGTTTCAGCGGTCTGGCGTGCTTAAGCAGGGCCGACAACTGCTTATCCTACGTGACGCGGCAGAACAGGCCGAAGACGACGCCGGCTCGTGGAACGACGTGGAGGACACACTTGCCTCAACAGCGTCTCCCGGTCGGTCACAGAAGTTACGCTGGGACGAGCCACGGAATTCGGTAGAAGGGGAACTTATGAACTGGGATAAACTCCTCGACCTGGCTGATCGCACAATTTTAGCGGAAGGAGGCGGTTTCTCGCGTGAGCACGTCCAACAGCTCGAAGACGATGCCTTGGACCGTCTGGGAAAAGAGGTTCTTTGCTCTACATAGAGTGGATTAATTCTAATGCAGGAGTATCAAGATCAAGAATGGAAATGGATGCACGACATGGTTATTTTTGAGTGTGATCCATTGGGAATTGTATTCTTGATATCGTCACGCACTATCGATTTAGGTACTAAGCGTCCATCTTCCGTGTTTCACGTATCCGGTCGTCTGGTCTGAGGTCGCGTATCAAGATAGCGTGGCAATGAAGCATGTGTTTCCGCCTGGAGCGGGCGATGTTCCTGTCGTGCTTGCTAGCGCCGAGAACGCGAGTTATGGTTGCTTTTTAGACGAGAGTGAGAGCGAATCCGACAGCTCATCGGACGAAGAAGCGAGCGTCTCAGACGGGAAAGGAGATGGAAGGACTCGGAGAAAAGGCGTGACGCGCATAATAGACGTTCTCGACGACACATGGTGCGTGGATGTGCGGGAAGTCGACTCTCATTCGGGTCTCGGCGGTGGAGCTTTTGTGTGCCTCGTAGACCACGAACTCGAAGGCAATTTCGAACACCCCGCGCATTTGAAGTACCTAAAGCTGCAGAAGGCCCAAGCGGGCGAAAAGGAGGGACATCAGGTATGATTTGTAGAAGATTACTATATTTGGCATTAGGGCCAAGAATGATGATGTCGGTAAGTAGAAAACTTTGAGTGTTTCTATTTTTTTTTCGTCAAAACGAGGCTTGTCAAAACCACACATCAAAGGGCGTTCTGCGTCCCAATGCTGAGGAGCTAACGAAGCTGAACGACATTTTGCGACGGCCGGTGACGCGTCAGTACTCGATGGATGAGAAGCTCCTCCTGTACAAGTTCCGGCACTCGCTGGTCGATCGCAAGGAAGCGCTGATAAAGTTTTTACACGTCGTAGATTGGCAGGACGGTGCGGAAAAGCGGCACGCGCTAGAGCTCATGCGGCAGTGGTCGCAGGTCGGAACTGACGACGCTCTCGCATTTCTGTCCAAGGACTTCCGGGGCGTGGCCGAAGTACGTCGTTACGCGGTTGACCGTCTTGCGACAGCCACAGACGACGAGCTCCTGGGCTATTTATTACAGTTAGTGCAAGCGCTTCGTTACGCGCCAGACTCGGCCGACGACAAGGACGACAAAGATGCGGGTGAGCAAGGGGAAGAGGCGGGCGCAAATAAATCCGGACGAGGCAAGGAGCCGTCAAGTGGGGGAAGCACTGCGGCATCAGCGCTTTCGTCGGGCGCCAGAAGTCCGTCCAAAGACGGGGGAGCTTTGAGCTTAAGCGAGGCCGATCCGCTTTTGTCGTTTTTGATCGGTCGTGCGCAATCGAACGTGGTGTTGGCGACCTACTTTCACTGGTTTTTGATCGCCGAAATCGAGGCATCGGATTCAGGGCAGTACGAGCGTGGAAGCGGTGGCGGCACCGAAGGTGGTGGCCTCTTCAACGCCTACATATTCGTGAAGGCGCGGCAGCAGTTGCTGGACACGCTGGAGGAACATCAGCCCTCGTTTGCGCGCACCATCAGCGACCAAATCACGTTTCGCCGCAAACTTCTGTGGGCTATGCGTGTTGCGAAAGCGCCGAAGCGGCAGTCTATCGAACTGAAGATAACGAAGTTTCAGGACGCACTGAGCGGCAAGCAGGTGGCTGATCCGGAAGCCGGCGACCGGATGGTTTCAAAGCAATTCAATGTGCTGGATCTGCCGATGATCGTTGATCCACACAAAAGGTTGTTGCGGATCATTCCCGCAAAATGTTTCCTCATCAAGAGCGCGATGTACCCAGCGGTTCTGCACTGCGAGGTGCGGGAAGGCGCGGTCGGCGAGGACGGCAAAACTGGTATGGTCGACTCGCGCAAGTACATGTTCAAAGAAGGTGATGACTTGCGGCAAGATCAACTCGTTGTGCAAATGATCATTCTGATGGACTCTATTTTCAAGAAATATGGTCTGGATCTGCGCCTCACTCCCTACAAAGTGATTGCGTGCAGCACAATCGACGGCTTGATCGAGTTTGTGCCAGACGCGCGCAATCTGTCGGCGGTGTTGGCGGAGAACAACAACGACCTTCTCGCGTACTTCCGCTCCATAAGTCGCGGGCAGCAGAAGATGGCGCACAGCAAAGCAGGATATAGTCCCACCAATGCGGACAACCCGATGAACACCGCTAGCAGTGTACAACAGCACGAGCAGATGTCGCGGTTGCACGAAGTGGACAGCGAAATTTTGGACAATTTTGTGCGCTCCTGTGCGGGCTACTGCGTGATCACCTACATTCTAGGTATTGGCGACCGACATCTGGACAATCTGATGGTTACCTCGCGCGGCCAGATGTTTCATATTGACTTTGGCTTTATCTTGGGCAAGGACCCGAAGCCCTTCCCGCCACCGATGAAGCTGTGCAGGGAAATGGTAGACGGTATGGGCGGCAAAGATAGTCCTTACTATCGCTCCTTTCTCTCGAACGCGTGCGAAGCGTTTAAGATTCTACGACGACATCAGAATTTGTTGCTGAATTTGCTCTACCTCATGTCGGATGCCGGGATCAAGGATATTTCCCATTTCGCACTCAGCAAGCTCCAAGAGAAGTTCTTGCCGGAAATGAACGACGAGGCGGCGGAAAGTCAGTTCATCACGCTCATAAACGAGTCAGTCAATGCGCTGTTCCCACAAATGATGGAGAAACTTCACAAATGGGCAGTGTACTGGAGATAACTAAGTACCCCACAGCACACGTTTGTTGTTTCCATTGCAGCCGGGGATCTTCTACAGGCGCTTTGTGCGAGTTTGGGAGCATTCTTTCTTCACACGGATTACGAACAAGGATGACCACTTGATTTCTCTATTATCACCCGATACTACAGTTACATTTGCTACGTAGATTCAATGAACAATAGACGTTTTCGGTAACGTCGATGGAACTGCCGGACCAGCACGAGGAGTGATTGCCGCGCTCGATTTTGAATGGACATCCAGGGCGAGCCGACAGAGTTTTAGATTTGCAATGCAGAGAGCAGTGATTCTCATAGTTCCATTCTCATATTGCGGTTTGTCAGCGGGTGGAATGATCTCTCATTGCGTCAGTTCTCCATTGCATAATCTCGTCAACGATTACCCCTTCAGTTGAGATAAAAATCATAAGCATAATGATGGACACATGACTCGCGAGAATGAGTAATTGCAGTAGTTCGTCTCTGACTTTTGTTCGCCTTGACCTTGGATCTTCTTTTTTACAACTAAGACTACATCTTACTGACTACACTTTATTTCTCTTTGTTTCTCGTTGCAAGAACTACAGGTCGCGGTCCATTTGACTAGAAATTGTGTTGTCTAGCTTAGCAGTCCATTTTGAATAATATTAATAGCTAGTTATGAAGAGTATCTGTGCAGTATTGTGTCCGTGACTGTGGGTGGAGAATAATATTTTGAGTAAGTAGTTGTCGTTGTGAAGATGGATCCCAATCAGTTTGCGGAGGCTGCCAGAGCGCAGCAGATGATGATGCAGCAATGGCAGCAAGAATGGGCCGGCATGATGCAAATGAATCCTGACATGGCTACGCACATGCAGGGGATGATGCAAAATATGATGAGCATGGGCACTGCAACAGGTAACATGATGGCCAGCCATAGTGCTGCGAATAGTGCTGCAGTCATGAACACTGGCGCTCTAAATACTGTTCCAAGCACATCATCTGCGAACAATCGGTCACTGCCAACTGGTTCGAATCGTAACATGACTGGTGGAGGGGCGGTTGCGAGCTCGAGCTCGACAACCGGTCAATATTCATCGCCGTATGGAGGAAAAGAGTCTGGCGGAAAAAGTGGCCATGCATCAGCTGGACGCCGTGATCAGACCGTCCCGGTAAGCTTTTTTTAACGATAGTTAAGACAATACTACATTCAAAGCAATTTCAATTCTTCGATGTTCCTCTGAAAGCAGAGGTCCAGCGCAAGAAATCACCCATTAATCAAGTTCTTTGAACGCGATGCGCATCGCTTGAACTCATACGACACTAGCATTTCTCTGCCTCGTCATCTTAAAGACAGCTATCTCGCTTGAGATGACAGGGTAAAAATACATCCACACTTACAAAGTCGATTGATCCTTGTTATTTCGTAGCATAGGTATGCAGACTGACCTAGTAAACACTTTTCGTACATTTTTCAGGATGAACTGCCTGCGACACTACGGAAGTTTTTTTTGGGTGGATTGTGCTTCCAAACAACTAGTGCTGATGTCAAAAGGTAAGTATTCTTCACTAGCTCCAAAAGACTGTGCTACAGTATTGTCAGATCATCCTCAATTTTGCGATTTACCCGAAAGCTCGACGTTTATTTTCTTGATTTTTTTTTGAGCGTGGATTAAATCATAGCGATAAACACCACTGACGGCATCATGGGAGAGTAGTCAGTGTCCCGATCAAATCGACCTCATAAATACAGGCACTTCCAGAGCTGGGGAGAAGTAAAAGAGGGCACCGTAATGTTCGATGCGGCAGGAAATTCGAGACATTTCGGCTTCGTGAACTTCAAACGGCATGAAGACGCTTGCAGAGCGTACGCAGCGCGGCCGCACACCATCCAGGGTCGGACAATCGATGTAAAACCCTGTTTTCGAAAGGCGCATGAGGTCGACAGCGAAGACGATGCCGGTGGCAGGCGACGGCGAGGCGGTGGGCGACACCGCGCGCGGTCTACCTCACGGAGTCGGAGTCGCAGCCGCTCAGCTGACCGTTTATTTGAGGAGCGGAGGCGCGCGATGCAGGCACGGGACGGCGGAGGTCAGGGAAGTAGGGCCAACGGTGGTTCCAGAAGTAGATCATCCTCGCGTAGCCGACGAAGTCGAAGCTCGCGAAGTCGAAGTTCGCGTAGTCGTAGCTCACGCAGTCGGTCAGGCTCTTCAAGAAGGAGAGACCGACCTGATGATATGCGTGTGCAACTGCGGAAAAAGCATGCTGAGAAAGTAGAGGCTTTGAACAATCTGCCAGTCCTCTGTACGTTTCAGGAGCCGATGCGGGATGAAGAAGATGAAGACGACATTGATGGCACGGACATTTCAGATGGACTCCATCAAGGCCTTGACAACGAAGCAAGTCTTTCTAGTGTAGTGAAGGAGGAAGAACCGCCTACAGCGCTCTCTACCTGGAGAGAGATGGTCGATGCTGGCATTCTACCTGCGAAAATGGAAACTGCGTTGACGCGGCAAGGTCTTCGAGCACCCAGCCTCGTTCAGAAGTTCTGCTTGCCCATCCTGGCGGCGGGACATGATCTCATTTGCAGTGCGCAAACCGGCTCCGGCAAGACGTTTGCGTTTCTGATTCCCGTCGTATCAAAACTTTTGGATCTGCAGAGCCGAGACGCATTGCCCCACCGGATCTGGTTCGACAACTTGCAACAAGCGAGTCCGCTAGTTCTGATCCTTTCGCCAACACGAGAACTTGCTGTGCAGACGCACAAAGAAATCAAGTCCATCCTTCCTCTTGCAGCGGCTTCGGAAACCTCCACCAGGCGGAGCAATCACGGCCACCGAGGTGCACAAGTAAAAGACGACAAGAATCGCGAATTACATGCAGTTGTATGCTACGGCGGAGAGCGATCGAAAGTACAGCTTGACGAAATTTACAAGCAGGTACTTGTACAGTTTTTTTCTGCGAGAAACGCTTAGCGTTCACTACTTTGAGCTTCATCGAACTCAAGTTCCCGTCCGTGAGCATAGCTGACTGATCTTTTTGTTCCACCAGTTGTGGCTACAACTTAATCCGTATTTTATAGACAAGATGATGAAGACAGGTCTCCAACAATCTTGCTTCGTCTTTGTTCCGAATAACCTTTGTGACGACAGTAAAGCTCTTATGTCGTCGCAGTAAACTCGGAACTAGAACAAAATTTGACTTGCATTCACGGGCCGTAGGAGAAAAGCTAATACTCCTAATGCGGTACTCACGCTTGTCAGACACTACACACGATGAGGGCTTCAATCGTTCAAAACTGAATTATGAAACGAGTTTTTTCATCGTTCCTCCACCGATCTCGATCCATGAAGAATCTCGTGTGCCCCTCTCCGGTGGCTTGCACATGATTTTCTTTATTCACGATACCCGTCTATTGCGTTCCCTTCTTTTGTAAGTTATTCATCTCTGCGCATGACCTCAGCCTCTGGCTTGTGCAGTTGTGATGGGAACTAGAGTAATGAAATGCGCAGGAGCTCACTCCCGCGTCGGGTGGATCCAGGGTTGGCGGGAGTTTAGCTCCAGTCTCGCTGGCAGTCAACAGGCACCCCACAATCACTCACTTTGGAACGACGTTGTGAATATACCGAGAATCAAAATTTTTGAGAGTTCTCAACTGTGACCATGAATTATCAGGTCGACATTCTGAGCGGCACGCCTGGCCGTATTCTGGATTTTATCGACTGCGGGCGGATATCGTTGAATTTCGTGGACCGTTTAGTGCTTGATGAAGCCGACATGATGTTAGACCTGGGTCTCCAGAGCATGGTGCAGGATATCGTGCTAAAACGCGATTGTCAAAGCCCGGCCCATCGCCAGACGCTTCTCTTTTCCGCCACTTTTCCACCAGGCATCCGCGAGATGTGCCGACAGTACCTGAATCCGCGGAAGAAGCATGTTTTTTTGCGGATTGGCACCTACGACCATGGTACAGGAGGTTCTTGCGCCCATATTGAGCAGCAAGTGAAACTCGCATCATCTGACGAAGAAAAATTCTCTATGCTTGAGCAGGATTTGCGCACTTATGTCCGTCACAACGGTCACGGGGCTCAGGGAGTGCAGCCACGGGTTCCGCAGCCTGGTGTGGAGATAACGAGCGGAAGTCTACCAGGCGCGTCTGGAAATCCTTTCATCCTAGCCTCTGGTGCGGGAACGGTAAGCGATCCTGGGAACACAGTAGAGGGGAGTGCTGGAAGCGCAGTCCACATAGAACGGGCCATAGTGTTTTCGAACCGACGAGTGGAGGCGACGCGACTTGCCCATTCGCTCAGTGAGAGAGGCTTCAGGGTATACGGCATTTACCCGCAGGCTGTTGTAGTAGCCTAATCGGCACATCATCTCGATCAATAGCCAATTCAAATACTTTTATTTGTAGCCATCTGGTAGCAGTCAAGCTCACGTTGTGCGCGGCCTAAGGAGGATGACTGAACTTTCTTCTTCGTCCTCCTCTCTGAGATGAGAGTGAAGGATTCCTGCAAACATTTTCTTCGAAATTTCGTTCGTCTGATGCGATATCGTGTGTGCGTGGTTTGCTGCTTCGAACAAGTAGTAACTCCAAAGCGCTTAACTGTCTTCATTAAGAACACTAAGATCCTTCTCAAATCTACTTCGAAAAATTTGTAAACTAGGTGGCGCATATACACTCGAAGCTGGACCAGGCATCGCGAGAGGCGGCCGTCGACTCTTTCGCGCGCGGGGAGTGCAACGTGCTTGTGGCGACGAACATCGCCTCTCGTGGTTTGGATTTCGACGTAAAGGCAGTGTTTCAGATCGATCTACCGAATGACATAACGAGTTATACGCATCGCATTGGTCGGACCGGCAGACTCGGTGAGCGGGGTGGGGTCGCAATCAGCTACGTGAATCGGCGAGACCAAAAACTCTTCCGACCTCTACGCGATTTCCTTCGCCTCAATGGGCAGCAGGTGCCGCAGTTCCTTGAGCGCTGGACCCGGTGAGTCTCTGATGTTGAACCGTTGTCGTGATGATAAAGAACCCTGCAGAAGTCATGAACAACACTCGCCATAATTATCCTAATGAAGAAGCCAAGACGCTTCTCCTCATCGCTGCCGTGACTTGGAATTTTCCTTTCCCTATGATTTTTTGCTTCCCAACAGCAGATATGCCAGCGTCTCTGGATGCTGATGAATCTAACATCAACACGCACACCGTGGTCCGTGACTACTTTTCTGGTCGTCTTGTGAATCCCGCACGACAGCCGGTTTTAGATTTGCGTCTGTAGGTAGAAGACTACTGTTTCTGACCGCGTGAGAGTAACTGTTCTAAGTTAGAAGGATATGTTGAAAAGAAACCTGAAAAATTTAAAGAATGTGGAAAATGTGCCGGGTGCCTGTATTACAATGTGGAAAATGTGCCGGGTGCCTGTATTACATTTATTCTAAATAGCACACGCTGCAGCGACGTCCACATCAAAACAGGAGCGAGCAAAAGCGCTTGATTGTCTTGTCGTAAGAGTTTTGACTTTTGATTAGGTCCTGGAATCCGCGTCGGTGCGTGTTTACTAATTTTTCTCCAAAAGAAGTGAATCGTCCGAGCGAAAGCACACTCTCTATGCGTTCTTTATGCAGAAGTAGTGTATGAATGATCTTTTAGTTGATAAGTTTGGTAAAATTGCGAAAGCTTTTGCTGCTGCTGTGGAGGTGTTGTTGTGACTGATAAAAGTTCATGATTAGCTGCCCGAGCCAACGCAGCGAGAAACAGGACAGTAGCGGCGCATTTGTTGCGAAGATAGGTACAACTCAGCAAGGACTCCGGAGCTCGGCAGTCTCTTATTGCCTCTCTGCGTGTCGTAGCGTGGCAGCGAAAGTCGACGAGGGTGCGTCAAAACCGGCGCGAGAAATTTGTCCCGAAAATCCAGACTCTCTGTGTGGGCGAGTACCTTTTTCTCGAGAAAGATCGGGGAATTGGACCAAGATATTCTCGTCGCATTCTCAGTAAGCGCGACGAGGCGTGCGCTGCAGACTCGAAATCTTTAACATCCTTCTGTCTTCTCGAAACAGTTATATATCTTCTTCTTACTCAAGATGCAGTTTGCTGGTGCAGTTCCCGCTATGAAGAAGGCGGGGATCAAAGCTGATGGCTTTGATTCCCAGTTCTCCGGTTGTCGCGCTGTTGAGGTTCGAATCGAGAACGAAACCTTCGTCCGCAAGTGGAGGGAACCCGCCAGTCAGTCCATAGCGGCTGTCTTTGACAAGATACGTCAAAGTGTCAAGTCAGATCCTGGACCAAGGTTTTTCCTCATCGCGCATCCAGACGGCGCCAATGTCTGTCTCATATGGATGCCAGAGGAGACGCCGACGAAAATGAAGTTCGTGTACCAATAAACACGTTTGTTTTTCGTGCATGGCGAGAGATGAAGCTATGTATCTAGAGTTTTTTTCGTCGCAGTTTGATAATTTTTGTATCTATGGATGCGAACAAGTCGTGCAAGTACATGACGACTTTTCAGCCTGAAAAACAGGTACACGCAGAGTGTTAGTCAGCTTAAGACTCTACCGGTGCATAAAGTGGATGGATCACTTTGGAAGGATTTTCGAACAGACGAAGTTGCGGAATTAACGTACCTGCCCAAATTCTAGCAAAGCACTTTTGCATTTTTGGTCCGACTCATACTAGTGTCCTGATTTTGGTTCAAGATGATTGTAATCAATCGACATTTTCGGAAGTAGTCGTTGCCACACATGAGGATCATGTCTTATCCTCTTAGGTACTGAAATACAATGTTGTAACCGACGAGGCCTTGTTTTTTCTATCTTCCCCACTAGCTACAGCGGACGTCTCAGATTCAATTCTCTTTCCGTATGATAGATTTTTCACCACAAGCAACATGATAGTACAGATCCATTTGGTCCATGCATGATCATCAGGGAAGCAGCACTTGCGTCACAGCTTGTCGGCGTGGAGGGAGCCCAAAGGCGGAGCTTGATGTCGGTTTATGAGAGGAATGAGGAAGACATCAAAAGTGGGATTGAAGCGACAAAGAAAGAGATATCTGGTGGCATCAGACTTCCCGGAATGGCACCTGTCGAGGCAACGGTTTCGTCAGCGCTTGAAACCGCTTTGAAGGGGTAATTTGTACTTAGCGTTTTAGCATACAATATCTATATCATATATTTTTCAACGTCGAGTCGTAATGATAATTACTGGCAGTTCTTTTGTGAAGTCTCAAGTTTAGGACCTGGCTGAGTCTCTCACGAGTTGTCCGTAGATGAACTAGAGGTTGCTATGATTTTTTGTCTCCGGATCTCGACGAGAATATATATTGGAGGAGAGACAATCCTCTGACTATGATATCAGCCTCCAAAACGGTGGAATAGTCGTTGCACGAGTCGAGGATGCTGGAGGGAAAACGTCGGTCTGCGGAAAAGTTGAGAAGAGTGGAACTCTGCCGACTACAGTAGCGCTTGCGCCTGCAGACTGCTGCTTCATGGTATGGCGACGAGCTGCGGACCTCGTCCAGATAATCTCCTACAGCTCCGACAATGCGGCGAGTACTTTGCAACATATTTATCTCGTTAGCTACATGTTGCATGTGCTGAGTACCAACGTGCCATGTCGACGTAGAAGATATTCGTTATGAGAAAAAGTATAATAATAGACGGCTCTCATTTTTGTTCAGTTTTTTAAACATGTGAGAGTGAGTATTGATTGACACGCTTATTACAATCTATCACATATCTTTCTCTATGTACTTCCACGTCAACTTCCTAGTGAGTTGTAAAGCCAGGCGGTGTCACCAACATGTTTTCAGGTCGAGCCAAAATGAAGCATTCTAGCTGTGCGGGAACGTTGAGGGAGAAGGTGAAAGCTACATTCGCGGACAGCGTTGTCGTGTGGGGGGAGGCGCATGATGCGGAGGAGGTGAAAGAAATCGAAGTGCAACCAGAAGCAGATGCTCGCGCGGTTGCCCAGAGAACCTCGGCTGCTCCAGATTTATGATCATCTCCGTCTTGAT
The DNA here is from genome assembly GCA_905178165.1 of Amoebophrya sp. A25. NCBI lineage: Eukaryota > Dinophyceae > Syndiniales > Amoebophryaceae > Amoebophrya > Amoebophrya sp. A25. Next base: position 2,644,717 of record CAJINU010000002.1, on the reverse strand, counting down.
GTCCTGCGTCTTTCATCCTCACGTCGTCCTCGATCACGTCGATCTCGATCCTTAGCTGTCAATGAATAATTAGAACTTGCTGCTTGATGAACGAAAGGTCCTTGGCGATTTTTTTCAAAAGTCTGATGAATCATTTTTGAATAGCACGATTCTTGAACAAGCCGTAGTTCAGATGATATAGATGTCGTTCATCGCGCATTATTTGAGCCGAGTCTAATGGTTGACGAAGCAACGAAATCAGCAGTTAAGCAGAGCATCATGCTAGGAGGGGGAAAGAAGGTGCCGGTGGGTTCATTTCGGTTGCCAGGCATGGAGTAGCTGCCAGGATCATGGGGGTGTAATAGGACAAAACAAAGCCGCTTCTCCGGGAACGAAGGTCATGCCCACGAGAAGCTCATCGATGTGTTGGTGTTTGTAACGGGAAAGAAAATGATTTGGTACAACTTCGAAGAAGTCGTAACGCACAGGAGGAGTCATCACAAGTTGATTCACGAAGTCACGGCATTAGTAGATCACAGCCAGACCTGATCATGAGACATCACCTACAACGACCTCAACATGATGAAGCTAACATCGTGTAATTTTGATCATCTTCGACGCGCGTCTGGGTGAAAAAAATCCAACTTGAATGTCACAAGGCCAGAATGAAATAACAAATAGCTGATTCATTGTATGTCTTGTCGCATGTTGTAGATGTGCTACAGATAAGATTCAATGTTAATAAATACGCATAAGACCACATCATGCACATAGGGTTGGACTTCGTTCATGTGCATTCATATGAGACCAGTATCGCAGCATCAAACAGGAAAGCCTCAATCAAAAGCATTTTATGTCATCGTGGTCTGACCGGAGGGTCCCCCCCGTTTTTACAGGGGAAAAAAGAAAGGCATGATCTTGAAGCGCACCGCGGCTGCGTTGTTGCAAACGCATCGGACAAGGACTCTCGAGCAAACTTTCAACGTGCGTGTCCTTCAAGAATTACTTGTTTCTGGGTTAGGAATGCAGCGTGGTGAGTGAGGTAGCGGTCAGAAATGCAGATGAGTGTGGAGACGACACGGAAGAACTGAATTGACATGGAAGAACAAGGACCTGCATTTCATCTGAGTTGTTGTTTTCGTGACTTGCGATTGTGTCTACATCAGATAATATTAAGTTGCACTTTATTGTCTGAAATCAACAAAATGTGGTAGTGGGCGGCGGAGCCAAATGTCAGCTACGGCTAGTGGGAGTTCGTCGGTAGTAGCTTGACAGAGAGAGTCAACATGGTGTTCTCAAGTGTGTTGAGGACGCTCGGTGCCGCGTGCGTAGCGCTGAGCTTTGCTCCGAGCGCGCGCAGTGCCAATGCAGGACGCGCAGTGGCCGCCCAGCAGCTTCGTGCGGCGAAAGCGAAGCGACGCACCAACACGATATCGACGTCATTGACTTCCAGCACAACGCGTCGAAACAAGAACCATGTTCGCGCAAGCTCGAACGAGGCCTACAACACGGTTGATGGTGTGGGCAGTGACAACACGAGCGACGCTTCTGTGGACGCAGAAGGGTTCTCGACTCTCACCGCAACCTACCCGTTTTATCATACGACAAATCAGATCCACTCCGAACTCCTACGATTGCAAGCTGGATGCAACGGCTGGCTCTCTGTCGATACACAGGGCAGCGAAGCTGGACCGTCCGTCGATGTCGTGTCCGTCCGAAAACCGGTGCTAACTACAAATTGAATTTTCTCTCAACATCGCGAAAAGTTGTTAACTTGCCAATTCAAAGATACCTACTTTGGATCAGAACTTATCCTTGTCGATTTCATTTTTTCAGCAATCTGCTGGACAGCTTCACACAAAAATACAGAATGTGACGCCAACTAGTCGTTTTTTCCTCCTATTCGGGGAGCATGCGCGGGAGCTGATCTCGGCAGAATCGGGTTTTCACTTCTTGAAAACTTTGTGTGGTGAAACGAATCTCGGTGCTTCGTCGGGAATGAGCAGTAGCGTCTCATTGTTGCAGAAGTTTCATAGTCGTTTTGGCGCCGCAGATGCCTCTGCTGCGGCCATCAGCTCTCTTCTGGATACCACCGAGTTTAGACTGGTGGTTAACGGAAATCCCGATAGTCGCAAGAGGGTAGAACGAGGAGAATTTTGTTTGCGTGTGAATGGCCAAAGTGTAGATTTGAACCGGAATTGGGACTTAAAGTGGGAGCCGAGCTCGGCGTCCCTATCAGCAGACACAAACCCTGGCCCACATCCTTTCTCGGAAACTGAAACCAAGATTTTCCGCGACGCAGTGAAAGAGTTTCAACCGACGGGTACTATGCATGCAAATGTGAAGTCTTATTCATGAACATGAAGATCTAGTAGATCTACATCGAAATACATAGAGCTAGCATGTCTAGAAGAAGTTTTGGACTTGAAGACGAAGGTGCATTGTCACTCAACATAGGGAAAAGTTCCCTTAGACTCTCTTCAATTGGCCACGCTCGCGTCTTCCGATAGATTTCATTAAAACACATATCAATTCATCAACTTCTGCCAGCTTTTCTGACGATCCACTCCGGCACACGCGGAATGTATATGCCGTGGGCCTACAATATGGTTGACGAAGCAACGCGAAATGGTCCGACAATGCTTCGTATGATCAAGGAGTTGGATCAGAACTATTGCAAGTGTCCCTTCGGCGCGGCCGGCAAGGAAGTGGGATACAGCTGCCCTGGCACTTGCCTGGACTACGTGTACGATAAGCTTGGAGTCGACTACAGCTTTGCGTACTTATCACCTCAGCTGCTATCTGATTAACTATGTCTAGTTTTTGTTGGTAAAAGCAAGTATCATTATCATGCTGCTTAGAAGTGTTGTGATAGCATTATGATAGCCAGTGACAGCACTAACAAATTACTTTGTGGTCCAGTCACGGATTCCATTTCTATCTCCTTAGATGTATCACGTCTCTTTTCCTCCCTCCTGTCATTCAGATTCGAGATTTACAGCAACCCTGCGGATGACGCGGCTCTAAAATCACGATATGACGAGCTTGCAAGCTCGAGTACTTCGTTCATCCAAGTGAATAGAGACGATGCTAGCAATGCCTTGGGGGCCGACGCGGGATGCTTCATGCAGTTCAACCCACAAACGCAGGACAATTTCGCCCAGACAGTGGAGAATTGGACTCGAGTGTACTTGAGACTAGCACAATTGGTCGAAGAGGACGTTACGAAGAAACACAGTGCTACTGGCGAAGCTTCGCATGATATGGCTGATTTGAATATCCCCTGCTATATTTATCTTTTGTTCTTGTTAGAACCTTTTCTTCCACCTAATCTTGTTCCTTTTCTTTCTCTAGCATTATCTATGCCTGTGAGAAGAGCGGAAAGAACTACGGGTGTCCTTACGAATGTCGTGAAGACCTTGAGTGAACTGAAATGGCAAGACACTCTAAGCATAAAACCGGGGGAACACCGTCGCTGGTCGAGTCGGAACGGAATTCGATTGTGGGGGATGAAGACTTCCAGGCGCTGGTGGAGTCGCTCCGCAACAAAGATACAGCGCCAATGTGGCGACCGTAATATTTTTATGGAAAAAATATAGAACTTCAACTTACTTGTAATGTCTGTTGCAAACATGTTGTTTCCATGCATGATCCATGATAAGTAGTGGTCAACAGAGTCATTTTCGAAAAACGGATGAACGTTTTTCATTTGTTTGCACACTTGCACAGTTCAGGCAGGTCTAGGTTGATACGAGGATATCTTGTGTTGTAGCCATATTGCACAGAACTCCCATATACAATGGGCGTTGTTGTACTATTTTTTCTTAGAAAACAGATATCTTGATGTGAGATTTTTAGAAGTTGAAGACGAGGCTCCTGATGTGTTTACTTGAGACGTCGTCGAAAGTTTTTGATGTGTCGTGTTCATTCTCAATGAGAGGCAAATGAGAGAGTAGTGAGAGAGCGTGGGTTGTGAACTCTTCGAGATTTGAATGGTATTAGTCAATGGTAGTTGTCATGCGTGTGATTTCTTATCGGAGACAATCGGTATGTTCGCACTGTTCCCTGTGTTTCTTTCTCAGTTGATTCGGGTTTTGTGAAGAAGACAACCTCTCAACCATTGAATACCAACACTCACCTTCGGACGACAGGTATTGCGTTGTGCCCCCGTTTCCCGACATTCCCCAAGTCCCATTGCCCACCTCAGTCCCATCGCATCCCATACTTTTTTTGTTTCCTTGGATGTCCTTAAGGTTGAGCTCTATTTCCTAGCATGCTCGTATTCGAAGACGAGGAGAAGTAAATATGCTCCTCTTCTTATGCAATTGAGAACTAGGAATAGCAAGAGAGGCATGATTGACTTCCTCACTTTACTTTCAGTATGCATGTCTAGTCTGCAGTTTTTCGCTACATAGACTAGGAACTACTTACGCACAAAAGGTTCCGTCGTAGCTTATTCGCATCAAACTTACGATCTACGTACGACAGTGTCCATTGTGTAGTACGACCACCTGTTGCTTCAGACCTCCAGAGAACAACCACAAAAATGACGCGGTCGACGCACACGTTAGTGCAGAGACTCCAGAGGGAGGATTTCTGCTATCGTGAGTTCCCGATCTCAGTCGCTCTACATGTCTTTCAACTCCGAATTTTGTTGACAGGACTTTTCATCTGGCTGCTGATGACCAGCTTGTTGGGTAATACAGTTGTGAATACAGCCATGAAATGAAAGAGATACTTCAGGCTAGTGTAGTTAGTCTTACAGGATGACTCGCACTTACACCCCCGTTATAATGCTACAGTGACTTCCGAACAGTGAAAGTTTTCCCCTTCGTTCACCTGCCTCTTGGTCAAATAGACCACAGACATCAACATTCAATCACCAAGACTATCACCTCTCAGGTATCATCTTCGTCGTGTCGCAGTTCCTTGCGGATCAACGATTGAGTTTGATTGTCGGGGAGATGGAACATGCAAGAGTGCATAAGATATTCAAGCAAATGCTGTTTCTGCCGTCCAAAGTCGTCGGGGCACAGATTGATATGGGCATACGTGCCGAGCGCATGTTTGAGGAATCAGATCAGCAAGGGCTCAAGGCGCTTTTAGAAGACGTACTGAAGTAGATTTAATAGTTCCCTTGAATATATGATCCAGGGCGCAGGGCTACGGGACGCCCCCTAGCGCAGGGGGGCACCGTGCAGCTTCGGACCCCTTATGAAGGCGTCTGCCGGGGGTGGAAGGCCTCAAAAGGGGTCCAAGGGACCGTCTCCGCCCCCTTCCAGCTGCCTGGCTGTACCCTACAGACCTCCGATGTAGGTGGAAGGCTTCAAAAGGGGCCCAAGGGACAGCCTCGCCCCCTTGCAGCTGGCTGCCTGTGCCCTATCTGCCTCCGATATGCTTCGCCGCCGCAGCAGTGCGCCGGGTGTGAAAGGCCTCCGAAGGCGGCAAAAGGCGAGGGGCTGGACCTCCTGAGTCGTGCGGCCTGTACCCTCCGGGCCCTTGGTCATCGGCTTGCTTGCTCTTGAGACCGTGGCCGCCTTTGGCGGCCTTTTACCCCGGAGACCTCCAGCCTGCGAGGGTCAGCAGAGGCCAGGAGGTCCCTGAGGAACAAGCAGAGAGGCGCAAGGGGACGCCCGCGCCCAGTTTTGACGCCTTCCACCGCTAGAATCCGTGAAAATCAGCGCGGAAAAGAGCGCGCGAGCGCCACCACAGACCACACCACAGGGGGGGAACCGTGCAGCCCTAAGACGTATTTTATATCTATCAAACGTAGACGAATGATGGCAAATTAGTTTCGAGGAGGACCGCGGAAATAAAATGGAATTGGAAGATAGTTGTGTGCCCGTTTACGTGTGAATGGACTTTCATAATTTTCGCCTTGCTATCTGAATATTTATGGACACTGACCGGCTTTTACAAACAGGTCTACGATGCCTTCCCGACGGTGTATGATGTTCGTGTGCTGTTTAACCAAGAGGACTTCGGTTACTACTCTTCCCGGCAGGAGGGTTTTCAGGCTGACACCGAACAGTGTGCGGATCTAGGTGATTACTCGTGTCTCGCCATTCGCTTAAAGCGACCTCGGCTTTCTTGGTACGATCAGGGCATGCTGCTTTTCGATCCAAGCGTGCTGAAGGCTATTTCCTATTGCGATTTCCTGTCGCCGCAGTTCATCCCTGTGTCGGAGCGCAGCGGGTCGCCACTACTAGCACAGCCGCCAGAAGCCACTTTCAACTGGCATTTCGGCTGGGCGCGCATATGCAAACACGAATTCGCACATCTGCAAGGCGAAAGCGGTCGTCTATTCTCGATATCGAAAACCACCGTCAACATGGAGACATTTATGAACGCTCTCCAGCTACGGGAAGAGTTCACAGGGGGCAAGATTTATATCGTCCGCTGGGAGCTCGAAGTGGCCACCAGTACTATTGAATCTTCATTTTGGATACATAGTGCATAATCCATTTTTTTATTGTCCTGAAATTGATTCTATCTCGTCTAAAGATGATTTTCTATATGTTCCAGGGGTCAGGGGCCAAGGCCCTCTCCGATCTAAATTTTTGAGGAGGGGGGCCTTTCGCCCCGGACCCTTTTTCCCGAGGGACTGCCGGGCGGGAATGCCTCCAAGCGCCCACCTCCGACCCCTCCCCGCTTCTTGCCTGGACCCTACAGCGCCCCCATCCCTGAGGCCGTTGAAGCACCGAGGGCCGGGGGTGGAAGGCTTCCGAAGGTGGCAAGGCTGGGCCCCCTTTGGCTTGTTGCGGCTTGTTGCGTGTACCCTACAGGCCTTCAGGGTGCGGGTTCCCCACTGAGTGGCAAGGCTTGACACCTTTCGCCGTGCTGCATGGATCCGACAGAACCCAGGCGGGCACGCCTTGCCCCCCCTCCTCCTCGCCTTTGGTCCTTAACCCCCCGGGCGTTTGGTGGCGGCGGACGCTGCCACCAATGTTGGGGATGAGGGCCAAAGGGGCCAGGCTTCGCGCCCGTGGCCGCCTTCGGCGGCCTTATTCCCCCTGAGGGGGTCCCCCTGATAGGGTCGCCCAAGAGTCGGGACGCCTGTGGGGTACACGCGGAGAGCCGCTAGGGGCCTCCGGCTCCGCGTTTTGAGGCCTTCGGTCACGGAGGTCCTGACATGTCACCACCGCGGAAAAAAGGGCGCGCGGACGACACCGCCGCTCCCTCCATTCACAGGGGGGGGGCTCCCCCCTGGAACATGTAGCGTTTTTCTTAGCATTTTTCTCATCAATATTGGCATTTTGTTTTTCGATATGTCTTCGGCACTTAATATCTCCCCATCAGTCGCTGCCATGACCGATCGCATTCTGGGAGTGCAATTGAGTGGCGCCACACTGGGTCCACCTGGAGAGCTATATGCCGTGGATAGCTCCTTTGATAGCGAGAAAATGCTTCTGGTGCTTCCAGGGGAATACTCCACTTCCGGAAGTAGCCACGTCATCGTCAGGTACCTTTGTTTTGAACAAGCTTAAAGATACAAGACAAACAATTACGAAGGATAAGAAAGATTAGCATCATTGTTCTAGTCCCTTTCAGCATGACTTGATATTCTTCTGACACCTGACCGTTGTCGCGTTGATTGTAAAAAGTAAAAGTAGAGTCTCTGCATTTTTGATTTTCCATCTTTATCCAGGGACATCCGCGAGACGGGTGGCAACTATTTGATCGCCATGACGTGTCCGTTCTACACGTATTCCGACGGAGTGATGCTGGGTTTGCAGATTACGTTGCTCATACTGTTCTCGCTGCCTTTCGCGGGCATAGGTCTCGTCTTCCTCGTGCGCTTCTACATATCCAAGTACCGAAGTGGGGTGAAGTATCAGAGTGTGGATGAGGTGATTCGCAAGAACGTCGCTTTGGCCCAGTCCTACGTGCCTGCGAATGCGAAGGATCGCACAAAACAAGCCACCCTTCGATCAGCTAATGCGACAGTAACAACGGAAGGCAACGGCTAATCGCAGTGCTCATCATGATAATCATGCTAAGAACGCATCACTAGGGATATTTTTGTGTGCGCGATGCGTCTTTTGCCTGATCTTCATTCGTAATTACCCGATTACAGCCTGGCCCTGTTTTTCGGAATCGGCGTCGCAGGCCTGCGCGCTGGTATGAGATCGCGCACGTGGTGGCTGGTTGTCATGCTGCAACCGGGCGCACACCCGCGGCGAAACCGAGACTCGCGTGCCAGTTACGGAAGATCGAGGATCCCAAGCGGTCGAAAATCTTCGGCAAGCGATGCGGAACACTGTATTGTCAGGGTGGCGGCGAACCGAGGACTTGTTTTAGCCGAGCGATATTCCAAAATGTTTTGCTTACAGTGTGTGTCGCTGCGGTGATCAGGCAGATGAACTTTTTTTGCGAATTATTATTCTGTCGTTGGAGAATCACTCCGTAATTTCGTAAACTAAAAGCAACCAAAAACCAGTGTTATGTGTTATTCCCGAGCTATGACCACTGTGCCAGATACAAATGAGTCTTACTACGAAGTCTGAGAAATTCGAATGACGTAAAGAATTACAGCCAGTGCAATGTGATCGAGAGCTTTTGAGTACTGGAGTATTCCTATAGCTGGCTCTGGCAGAGTAGACACCAGGAGTACGATCATTTTAACGCCACGACTTACTACCGCTCTAAAATTCCGAGAGTATCCCTTCACTATATTTCTACTGTAGTGCCTGCGCGTAAGCGGCGTAAGCGAAGTACCCAATTCAAGTTCAACGTAATTATGGTCGTCCAAACGTATGCTAAGAGAAGGAACTTTTGTAGACTCCCACCAATTTCCCACGGGAGGGTTCAATAATTGTCGTCCGCCTTCTTGCGACACGCTGCAACGTGATACAATTTGTGATTGATTCTTCCTATGGACAGGACAATTCCTGTTAGACGCGTGTTCGGCACACTTCTCAAGGTAGGTGGCTCAGAGGTAGATCCCGGAAGAACACGAAGTCGACACGTTGGTTTGCGAAGTCGCAAAATGAAAACTAGAGGTTCGCTTTTATGCCTTCCATGAAAAGTAAGATGACATTCATATCAGAAGAAAACAAGGAGCAAGATGGAAATAGATGATACACTTCCCGGGATCAAAGAACTGGGGCAGTCGGCGAAGTTTGTTGAGCAAGAAAACTAACGTAAGCGGCTTCTGTAGTACATAGATCAGAAATAAATGCCGCAATTCAACTCTGCAATGAACGGACAGAATGGCTGCCTCCTCGTCGAGGCAGTGGCTGCCGCCTCTGATCCATTGCAAGTTTATCAGCGAAGCGCCCTGCAGATGTCAGTGCCTCTTATGGTCGGCATCCTGCGCAAGTTGAGTCAGCGCAAGGACGGCGTTAAACCATCGAACCAAAATGCAGATGATGGACAGGAGTTTATGAGATCTTGCGAAAATAAACAGGAAACTAGCGTGCCACGAGATTTCGCAGCTTTTTCCGCCGGACTTCCTAAAAGACAAGTTGTAAGACAGGAAAAACTCGGCAAGGGAGGCTCTAGGGGAAAAAATAACTCGTTCACGGACGAAATTGAACTTGATGATACAGATCGCATGCCGTCCAGTTCGATATTTCCTGGAGAAAGTAGGGGAGCTGATTATTCTGATTCTATCCACACTACTAGAATGGACGACCTCGCCCGTGCGGGCGCGTTGGCGCACATGCTGAAGCGCCTGCGGCAGGCCGGATCCGAATTGCGCGGAGAGCAGGTTTCGCGCGTGATTTACGCCCTTAACGAGCTTTTTGGCCCTGGACTGCTGAAGGCTGGAACCAAAAGTGCACCAAAAATGCAAAGGCACATCTCCCTTGCGTGGACCTCCTATTATACGCACAGGAAGATGGGAAAGAGGAGAAGAAACACGACGAAGTATAGCGCTTCTGAAGACACAGAGACACGAGAAGCAGAAACTGCCACGGATGGGTTCGATGGAATTAGGGTGTTGGCACAACAGCATCCGATGTTGCTGTCAGAAGTAAGAGAGACTTTTGCGTCCTCGCTGCGGCTGGCGGCAGCCCGAGTAGATCTGTTGAGCGCGCAATCTCTTGCGAAGATAGCGCGTGCTGCGGCTCGAGTCGATGCGGTGGCACATGCAGAAACGTTGGGTGCTATTCTCGCTCGTGCTGCAGCAGCGGTCGCGGATGGGGTGAATTTTACTCGCATAGAAGACGATAAAGAAAATGTGGTTTTTGGAGACGGAAATCAAGCGAATAAAGATGGAAGACAACTTCTTCCGACACAAATTTGCGAGATTGACGCGGCATGCCTGGTTTACGCAGCGGGCAAGGTACTTCAGGCAGTGGAACGTGCAAGAGTTCAGCAGAATCTTAGGAGAAAGCAGGATTCTGCATCTAGACGCAAGAACGGAATTCAGGAAGCCACTTCAGGGGAACTTGGCTACAAAGATCATAGGAAAGCGCTGCTGCGAGAGAGCGCCGATCATGCCCGGGCGTTTCTCACGTCAGTGTCCTGCGATTTACACTGCGGCGCGTGGGCATTGCTTAGACACAAAGTACAACTTCTGGATGCTGTAAGCTCCGCAGAGGCTGAGCCACAGGGCAGCGGGATGCGAAAAGGTGCGCGGTTTGTGCTTGGCCAGCTCCTCGCCGACGTGGAGCGACTCTCTGGTCGCGATGCTCTATCATCGCTATGGCTTCTCCTCACAAGACCATTGCTGGCAAGAATTGAGAGCAAAGATGTGCCAAGGGTAATCTCCGCGGCTTCGTCGAATACGAATACGAACAACGTCGACGACATGAAGGAAGCAGAAGTAAAAAACGACGTTGAGTACGCGAAAGGGCAGTTAATCGAGCGACTGAAAAAGTTGATGACGACTGAGTTGCCTCAGAGAAAACTAATTAATGGCTCTTCGCCGACGCAGCCTTTTTGTGACAGGATCCCGAAAGATTGCCTAGACCATACGGCGAAGCAACGTCCTCTAGACCATCGTGGGCTTGTCTTGTTGGCCGTGTGCGCAGGCAAAATGGAATCAATAGAGACCCTTCGCCTTGTACAGAAAAGCTTTGTGGAACAATCGGCCACGAATTGTAATGGATACAATTTATCACTAGGAGAAAGGTCGTGGAGCACGGCAGATCTCTCGAATGTTTGCGAAGCTTACGCAGGAGCTGACGCGCACTTGCTATCAAAAAGTAATGCAGCTCTTCAACTAAACAGTGAGACAACCCTGAAAGAGTCTGAGCCGATGGTGCCAACACCAGGAATACCTTCGACACAAAATGAACTTGAGTCTCAAGAAGCTACATCTCCTAAAAGAGGTGACCATGGGTCTGCGAAGATATTTCTGTTTACCTTTTCCGACGAGGAAAAAATCACAGAAAGAAAGTTTGTTGGAATATTGCGGCGCGCTGCTCTGGGGTCCCGATCAGCGAAGGCGCATGAACTCTGCAACATTATATGGTATTTGGCGCAACAGCCGAGCTCACTTGTTTCAGATGAAGACGTGCTGGCTCTTTCGGCACGGCTGCGATCGGTGCTGGATCACAAGCCACTCAATGCAGACTTTGTTAGAGAAGCAATCGCAGTGAAAGAAGACGATGTTGACGAGGCAGACTTTGAAGGTGAGAACAGCATGTTGGCGACAAATAAAATACGAAAGGAACAAGTGGAATATGCTGCTGGCGCAAATAAGATAAAAGAACGCGGTGAGCAACGCAGAAGCGATCGGTGCCAACTTGAAAAACGGCCTAATGGTTTGGCGCAGAACGTCAGAAATCCCGCTTGTGAGAACTCTTGCTCTGGTGCTGTAGTAGCATCAGAGGACGAGTCAAACAAGCGTGATTTGAGGCTTCCAGAGTTCTACATGGATCGCGTTCATTCGGTGTTGGCGCGTCGAGGCATGAAACCCTTGTTCTAGTACTAGACAAAGGTTCTACTTCTGTGCGCCATCATCCTGCTTTACATGTTGCCTATGCTTAAAACCTATTAAGAGTGTGAACGAGGTGTCATTAAGCATCAGGTAGTATTTGCCACGACGTTTCGTTCTTAATCCAGTTCATCATATTTCGGTTTGTTTCAATCCAGGTCATTGATTCATGCTCAGTCTCAGGAAACACCAGATCCCTGTTCTCGAAATCTTGATCTTCTAGATTGAAAATATCTATACTGTGTTCGTGGAATGCAAAAAGTACAATGCGAAAATCGGCCATAGGTATATCCTGAAGGAACAAAAATCGCTGTGTTGGAGTGTCAAGTAAAAATCTGATCAGTATTAGATGAGCATTCGGTTCCACGAGTAAGGATTTCAATTTTCCTCGGTTGTGATATTGAGCATTCAACCCTTTGGAAAAATGAAATCAATTGCAAGAATTTTGAACGCGTCAAATTTTCTGTCACCTGAGGTGTGATCCATCTGTACCTTCTTGAGAGGGATTGAAAATGTTGTCTTGAGAGTTCGTGACAGAGTTCCCTTAGAATATTGTAATTCTTTTTGTTGTGTGAAATCAGATTCAGAGTCGTTGGTTAACATGATCCCCGATTTTCAGTTTTCCGGAAAATGTCTTTCCGATGAGTATCTATAAGCATGCAGTTTTCAATTGCAACACATTGCTTTTATGAATCAATGCCCAACAGGAAAGATGAGGTGTTTTTAGCATTTGGTTGTTTCCTTGAAAGCTCTGTATAAATCAGGGGAAATGGCTACGACTTCAACCTGGTCTCAATAGTGATATCGATATTGCATCTTGCTGACGTGATCTGTTAGTTAGTTATATGTCCTGTGGGCGATGTGCATTGTAGGTTGAGCCTGAAGTAGTTGAACAATTAACAATATCGACGTACTTAACTGGTGAAATATGTCCTTTTGTTTTTTTGTGGTAAATAATCATTCACATTCTAGCTTGATAGCTAAATAGTTCTTTTTATCATAGAAACGTGTGTTGTCACGCGCTACTATGCTTATCCAGCAATGGTATGGCACTTCTGTCTGGGAACAAATCGAAATCTTCTTCTATCTTAAACAAGGTCTGTTTTGTTCTCAGTTTTCTTCAAAAATGTGACCTACTACTACTTCTACTAGTATGCAAGTGTCGGATCCTGCTTCATTGATGATGTTCCAAGACCTTGATGTAATTTCGACAATAATATGAGTATCATCGATTCAGGTCTAAAAAATATGTTGTTCATCTTCAGACAAGATGCTGGCTTCTCGTCTGTGTAGAGTGCTGCTGCTTCGTGTCCTGAAGATACTCAGGTAGAAACACGAGCTAGTGGAAGAGCCGCCGGAAGTGCTAGAAAAGTGAGGACAACCTCGAGAACCAGAAGTAGGAGGTTCTTTGCATAAGTTAGGTGTGGATATCATGGTGTTGATGGCACCAGGAGGATCGCCGCAGATTCAAAAGCCAGGAGGTGGGGCCACGGATCTGCGCGCGGCAGATTCCATGAACGGTATCAGGTGGAAAATCCGTTTTTATGCACCTGGCTGGATATTTTTCTACGTGTTGTCCGCGGTTTTGATGGTGTGTACTATCTTGTACGTGCGGCATCATCGAAAGTTAAGGCGGAGACTGCGCAATCACCGCCAGGTGGTTGACCGCAGTGAGGTGGACTTGGGTGACAAACCAGGCACAGTACGCGTGGAAGTGCTGATGCAAAGTGGGTACCGGGACTGGGGTCTGGGTCTGGCCTTGTACTTAGCGTGGTGGCTGGCGCTTGCGCTGGTCACTCTCATAGTCCTCGTCTCGTGGATTCTAAGAACGAAGCCCGTAGCAGGCTTATGGATGACCAACGACATTTTCTGGCTCGGTTTTTGCGAACAGGAGGCTGCACGAGAGAATTGCGCGTTGCCACGCGTTGACTTGCTGAACCTCAAGGTGTTTTTCATTTTCTGGTTCCAACTTGCTTTCGTGGGATGGGTTATCATGAGCCAGAAAAGCGTCGACTTCAAAAACCTCTTTCGGGAACCCGTCGCCCTGAAAATCGCGGATCATGTCTGCGTGGAAGAATACACGGTAGACGTCGACGTCTTGCACGGACCCAAAACCTGGGATACCAAGGACCTTGATGCGGATGACCTAGACTTTATCGGCAGCAACTCTGCGGCACAGGATAAAAAGGAAACTCCAGAGGCGGCACCTTCAGGAGCAAGAACAAGTGGTGGAGTGAATATAGGCGGGTTCATAGGGTCGCCGACGTCGGGAGCATCGTCAAGCGCTTTTGGAACTTCAGAAGAAGAAAAAGAGCATTTGCTCCACAACCGCGAGTATTTACGGCAGCCTAGGAGCAGTACACAATATTGGCGCGGACACGAATCCGCGGTCTTGATAGACCGCCGGGTACGCGGCACCTGTTCCGTTCGCACAGAAGACGCATCTGTGAATGCTAGCAAGCCAGCTGCCGCAGGAGCAGGAGTCTCAGGTAGTCCTCTTACAGGAGATTCAAATGCATTATCTTCTTCGGGCGACCAGGAAGGGGAACAAGGATTTCAAGATGATAGAAGAGACCGAGCAATCGAGTTTGAGTCCATGACTCTGTTTTATCGACATGGCGCTTTTCGGCCACCGGCGAACCCGTTGATGGAGATGACCTTGGCGCAGTTGAAGACTCGCGCGCCGCGCGTTCTGGATGCCGTGAGCGGAAAGATTTTGCCGCAGCCGGAGTTAGGGCACCTAGAGGAGGTGCGCAATGAGCTGCAGATGCCGGCTCCCAATTTTTGGTACATCATGTTCTGCGAGATCTGCTTGATCGTGAATATCTGGCAGATTGGGCGGGCAGTCCAATCGGGCATGGACGGGAACGTGGTCTTGAGTGTCATGCCGTTGGGCCTTGTGGTCCTGCAACTAATCTACGTGTCTGTGAACAAGCGGAGAGCGGCGCTGCGAATGCGAGAAACAGCGCGACCCCCGCAGACTTGCGTGCGTGTGTGGCGCCGACTCGTGCACACTGGACCAGCCACCTCTAGTACTTTGTTGGAGCCGGGGCAACAGCGGGAGGTGCAACAACGGGGAGTGCCGCTTTTTGCACAAGCAGAGGAGCAGGAAGCCAGCATCCGTGCTGAAGAGGTGATATCTACGGACCTCGTTCCAGGCGACATCTTCGAGTTGCCAGAAGGTGCGGTGGTGCCCTGTGATTGTGTGCTCATCGACGGCTACGCTCTACTAGACGAATCCGATTTGACCGGTGAGCCTCTGCCTATCGCAAAAATCCCGGTGGAACAAAAGAACGAGGTTTTCGACGTCAAGTTCCACGCAAAGCGCTACTTCTTGCAGTGTGGTACGACCGTCTTGCAATCCGAAGGGCCACCGGCACCGCCGTTGCTCGACTCAGGGATCGATAGCGAGCAAATTCCGAAGACTTCTTTAATCCGTTCAGAGTCCACCCGACGGTTCAAGCGGCTCGCTTCCAAGGAAATAAGACTGCGCAAGGGCAGCATGGCCAGCGGTCCCGTAGAAGAAACGGACGACGATACCTCAACAATTGCTGAGGAGAGTGAGGACGAGATCAAAATCGGTAAGGGCCATTTGTCTGCGAACGGCGGCGCGATTGCACTAGTCATGTCGGTGGGTCCGTTCACCAAGAAGATGGGCATGATTCGGAAGATCCTGTATCCTAGTGCCGTTCGATACCGATTCGAGGACAACTTTTACGCTCTGCTGTTTTTCTGGGTGCTCGCGCTAGTCTTTTTGACCATTACTCCAATGCTAATATCGGCTTTCAGATACCCAAATCTCATTTTTCCTGCTGTCGTGCAAGCTATCTATTCCGGTTTTTTGATTGCTTTCGTGGTTGTAAATCCGGTGATGTTGAGCGGATTGATGCTGGCGCAGGAGAATGCGAGCACCCGCTTGCGCGCCGGTCAAAGTCGAACTCGGTCGCTGGAGTTGCGCAGACTGCTGATGGCAGGCGAGATCAACGTGCAGTGCTTGGATAAGACCGGCACCATTACCGAGGAAGGCCTCGGCTTGTCTCAGGTCCGCGGCGTTTCGTCGATCGCGGGCGACAAGCCAGCAGCGCTGGTTGATGGCGCTCGGAAAAGCCGACTGGAGAATGTGTTCCAGCCAGGCCTCTTACGCAGTGACGACGCAGACCGCTTGCTTGAAGTTGCCTTGTGCACGTGTCACACTGTGCAGCGAAACGAGGACGGTGAGTTTTTCGGTAACAGCGTGGAGGTGGAGATGCTGAGCTTCGCATTAGGTGAAGAACTGACGTTCCGATACGACACCGAGGCGAAGGCAGTCGGGTATTTCCGCAAGTCAGATCTTCTCTCGGGCACTGGAGAAACAAACGCCGAGGACGAACTCGTCTTGCGATCACTAGACCGCACCCAGCTAGAATCTCGGAGGGGAGCGGCTTTGGCGCGGCGCTCCGCACGGAGCTCGCAGGTGCCGCGGGACTCTCAGCCATCAAATTCGAACGGGGCATCTGTGCTCTTCCGCACGATTCGGCAATGCGAATTCGACGCGTCGGTGCAATTGCAGTCCGTGGTGGTGGAGAGTACAAACGCCCCGCTCGGTGAGTCGCTGCGCGTGTTTGTTAAGGGCTCTTTCGAGGCGATTGCGCGGCGCTGCAGGCGGGACACCATTCCGCCCGACGCGGAACGAGTCAGCCGAGAATTCGCACTGCAGGGCTACTACATGCTCGCGGTGGCGACACGCGAGACGCCAGCCGTGAACAGTAACGCCGAACGCCTGTACTGGAAGGAAATGGCGCCGCGCGCGGAACTCGAAAATGACCTGACGTTTCTTGGCTTCCTTTACTTCCTCAACGATCTCAAGGTCGATTCGGCGGCAGCGTTGGCGGAGCTGCGCCACGGTGATATTCGCCTCGTTATGATCACGGGTGACAATCTGTGGAACGGCGTTCAGGTGGGAATCAAATCCGGTCTATTGCCAAAAGACGCGATCGTTTTGGCGGGAGAGTTGGTCTCCTCAGACGAGGCAGCATCTTCATCGGTGCGTGACTCCTCCGTGGACGCAGCGACATTGCAGTCGGGCATAGACGAGAAGGCGCACTTATCAACGGAACTACGGAGAAGCAACTCCCGAGGAGATTCACCGAGGGCGTCATCCGCTGCACCATCAAGACAGGGCGCTAGCTCCGGCGCGGATCAAGATTCTTCGCTTCCCGTGCTGCATTGGAGCTATGTCGACGAGGGCCACGCGTCCCTGCGGCACGAGTTCGCGGCGCGCGTGCAGCCTACTGCGGGTTTAGACTACCCAGTTCGGATCGGGTATTTCGGTGACCATCCATCGACGCACATGCCCTTGTATGATTGCATAGACCAACCGCCTGGTCGCGCCTCGGCTGTAGCGTCTGGTAGAAGTGGCAGACGCGGGCGGGGAATGCAGGAAGCAGGGGGACGAGATCAAGCAGGTCTTCTAGGAGATAGACGAGGCAGTTCATCTGGCAGTTCTGGAGCAGGAGACGAAGGCGGTTCCCAGCGTCCCATCTGCCTCGCCGTGTCGGAAGGCGCTCTGCTTTATCTGCAGAGCAACGACGTGAAACTTGCAGAGCAGATTTATCGGGAGTGCAACGTTTTTGCGCGCATGACACCAACAGGCAAGGTGGCAGTGATTCGGGCTCTGCAGGCGGACGGTGCTATCGTGGGCATGTGTGGTGACGGCGGAAACGACGTGGGAGCGCTCCAAGCAGCGCACGCGGGTGTGGCCCTTAGCGGCGGCGAAAAATCTATGGTGGGCGCCTTTGCCACACCAAAGCAGTCCCTTTTCGCGCTGCCGGAGTTGATCCGCGAAGGGCGCTGTTGCCTCCTCACATCTTTGGCAGTGCTGCAAGGCTCCCTTATCGCTGGCATGGTCAGCGCCGTTTCTCGCGCAGCAGCTTCCATTTTCTACACATTCACCTCTTTCGCGGACGTGATGATTGAGGTAACCGTTATCACGACCCTGGCTATGTTTGTTTGCTGCTCACTCCCTCCGCGCTCGTGTCACCCAGACTTGAAGCAAATAACGCGTGAAGACTACCTCGCGCAAGCGGAAGAAACGGCTAAATCGAGGAAACAATGGCGAGACATGTGGAGAAGAGCGTGGTCGTTTTTCGGTTGCAGACGAGACAAAGAGCAGCGTGCTGCAGGACCAGAAACATGGGGGACCATTTCAGCGCCCAACGCGGCAGTGTCCTCGCAAGGAGCAGCAGCCGGGGACGGCCGGCCGACTAGAGGGGGTCAATCCGTCGAGAGCGAAGAAAAGCAGGACCGAGAAAAGGCACGCAAGGCGGCGCAAGAGTTGGAAGTGTACAAAAGCCTGAAGACCGATGAAGAAATGGCGCATTTACGGCACAATCTAAAACCTGGCTCACTTCTGGCGCCGTTCGTGCCAAACGGTGACATCAAGTCGTGTGCGAATTCGATGCGGCTCATTGGCGTGGCTTTGCTCTTCATTCCCTATGCGTTTGCGTTGGAGTTCCTGCGCCAGGGGCAGGAGTGGGTAGAAACTCGCGGTCTCTTCGAGCTCCAACTGGAAAACGAAGAGGCCAACTGGCGGCGTGACAGGGAAAGCGGACAGCCGTTCTTTTTTGCTATGATAACCGGAGCGTTTCTCGGGTTGAGCTGCTTCCTGTGGGACGGCGGCCGTTTTCGTCGCGCCATGTGTTTCAGCGTAATGTGGATCGCGTACTTTCTGGTTATGTGTCTGCTCGTGTTGACGTTTTTCTTCGGCAATACGGCTTGGAACGGGGTCACTCGACGCGGAACGGATAATATCTCCATGTGGGAAAATCTCAACTGGGGACCTGCGGGTTTCCTTCAGTACCTCGATCAGGTGGATTTTGACGTTCGGGGCGAACGCCACTGGTTCTCCCGCGCTACCCCCGAGTCTACGGGGCGAAAGGAAAATAGCGGGCGCTACTTCGTTAATTTCGACGCCGGAAGCGGAGGAATTTCATCAAGCTCTTCTTGGAATGTCGATGATTTGGGCTCGGTCCGCGTCTCATTGCAAGAGGACGGGGAACGATCGCAACCGCAAGTCCAGCTGCCACAGAGTCCTCAGGCAGCTGCAATACAACAACAACAAGAACAATTAGTGTTTTTTGAAATAGACAGCAGTGGAGCGGTGATCCCAGCTGCTGCTATCGACGCCACATCCAAAATCATGCAAAAGCAAGCAGGAGTAACGTCAACATTGTCCTCGTCTTCGTCAACTTTTGTGTCTTTCGGAAGAGAAGCTGGAGTGACGACGCAGCAGCAACACCTAAAGACGTCTGCCAGTTCTCAGGCGAGAGCCCAGGCCCAGCAACCACCCCAGGAAGGGCAAGACCAAAAGGACATTGTGGCTGCTGCTAGGAGCTTCGTTGAGAAGGGCCTTGTTCCACGGGCTAAGGCTGTCCTGCGTAACGCTTTTGAGCATTGGAAGCAGACAGGAGCCGAATCATCTGGGTCACTCAAGAAACCTGCCCTTGAGAATATCAGCGCACGGTTGCACTGGGATTCGCAGGCGCATGGTGCGGTAGTGGTGGCGCTCGAAGGTGCCGGCGCAGCGTTGCACCAGGCCTTCCCGAATGGCTGGTTGAAAAAGGAGAAGGACGTGGTAGCCCATTTGTGCCAAGAATTGTGCGAAGCAACCTGGCTCTCTTATGGCTAAAAAAGTTGAATCAAGACTTTATAGGTCCAGGTATCATTTCAGAAAATTCTGTCGGTAACATCTCAAAGGTTTTTCGATGTACCATTCTACGTTGCTACCTGTATAGGAACCAGAGGGTTGTTGACGATGGAAAACACTGAGTACGTACGTTCTTACCTCAGGCTTCTTATACATAGATACACTACCACTGAGTTCTTTTGCGCAGTATGCATCGTAATCAAATAAGAGAAGTGCTAGTTGCAATGTCACCGACTCGTTTCTAATATTCAGGAGAAACGGAGTACAAAAACGGAGCTTCGCGAAGCCGTTTTTATTGCTGGTACGTGGCAGTTGGAGTGGCACAGGACGTGTGCTACCTCGTACCCCGTGTCTCGCGACGCCGCCCGCTGGGTCCGGAGCATGCGAACTACGTAGCAGAAGTTTTAGATCCGAACGGTCGGGCAGGGCGAACTAAAAATGCTTCATCCGGGAAAAAGGCACCAGATAGCTTTAGCCCCTTGGTCATCCAGTCTCTCGCGAAGAACGCACCAAAGTCGCCACAAGAAGTGGTACGACCATAGAATAAACTTGCTTGTTGGGATTTTTGAATGATTTTTTCTGAGTTTTGCCTTAAACTTTTTTATTTTACTACATACAACAAAACTACATACGAGTTAGTGTTCGCTTTTGCTCGAAGCCGCACGTATAGCATCCTAATCGCCTTTCAATCTTTCTTCTTTCAGGTCGTCTTCATGACTAACCGGCACACTGTCCTCGGTTGGCGCAGTGTCCGGGACTCGCGCCGGGCAAGTGGAGGCGCCCTTCGCATGCGCAAGGAGTATTTTCCGCGTGACGATTTCTCTGTGAATGATGTGGACTGGTTTCCGGAAGTGTACTCGAATTACCCTGCAGCTTGGTATCCGAAATTTGCGTGTAACGTTTTCGTGTCCGGTTTCTTCATCTACGCAGCAGCCTTGGCTGTGGGGATGATCATCTTGCAATGGATGTCCGGCTGAGCCAGAAAACGCAACCTAGTAAGATAACTACTGACGAAGAACTTAGTGAATACTGACAATATAACCTTTGTTTTTTAGCTATTATACTTTTGTCTTTGGTACTGTGTCTAGCTAGAAATCATGTTGCCATATGCATAGTATACAAGAACAAATGAACGATCCCTCGATCGAGTCATCCCAACATTGAACTCACAAATCCCTCGGTCTAAGCAGTCCTTTCATTGGGCTTATGCAGATGGCAGCACTGATAGTGCGTATGATTTTCCGTTGAAAATAACTCCAGCAGAATTCTGATTGATGAGTCGAATTTCATGCAGCGAACGATCGATGCCAGACGATGTATCTTAATTTCCTCCGTTTCTTTCGTATTCTTCGTTTAGTTCTTCCTTGTCCTTGTTCAGGAAGGTGGTGCTTCTCGTCATTAAAATTATCTTATCCAACTGACTGGTGATGGTTTAGATTATCCAACTCACGGGTGATGGTTTAGAAGCAATGACATTTCTTGCGCGATCTTCTCGTATGTACAAGTACTTGCATAGAGTGGAACTATCCTAGATTGGAACTGTTATCCGCAGCAAAGACAAATGAAATATAGTTTCTGTAGGTCTTGTTCTTCGTGGTGTTGATTGCAGAGCTACTCTTCGTTTTCTTCTTTCTTCTAGATAGATGAAGAAGATTATCCTCTCAGGTGACGTTTTTCGTCACATCAATGTCGGTTCGAATTTGAGGCAGCTCTCAGCCTCTGATGACTTTGACCCCACCTCGTGCTCCCAAGCGAAATCGAACACCCCATGTTGGACCACCTTTCCTTAAACAATAACAATCAATGTACGTCGGACGTTTAGCGTTGCACAAATTGCTAGGCAGCAAGCAGTGATTACCCCAAGAGCATTGAATTCGAGTGGGACGCAATCTCAAATTCTATAGGTAATAGTCGTAGATGCTGGTCACTGTTCTAGAGAGTGTGGTGTTCGCTATCAGTTATGACCGACGAGACGAATGTCAAGAGGTTCATCACGCAAGATTCTGAAGTGGTGGTTCTATCCAGATGCTGATTGACTTATGGAGTGTTGCCTCCATGGAAAAGCTTAACAAATCGAGTGTGCAGTTCCGGTTGTTCTTGTTCCACCCAGTATAAAAAAATGAAATTTTCAGGTTTTAAAAGTGCGGAGCTTTTTAAGCCCTAAGCATTTGAGACTCGCAGAAAGCCTACATGAATGGCACTCCTCTCGTCTCTCGTCCTTCTCTCGTCGCTCGCGGCCTGTCACAGAAGGAACAAGCAGGGAGACCGAGGCGCATAATGAAAAGAAACCGACAAGAAAGGCCGCCCAGCATCGAAGAGAACAAGGAAACCGACAAGAACAGCCATCAGGCAACAAAGGGGGACCAGCTGTCGCTTTCGACATGCTGGACGCATCTCGTCGCTCGTGCCTTCTTCTCTCGTCCCTCGTTCTTCTCTCGTCGCTCGTTGCCGGTCACAGAAGGAACAAGAAGGCCGAGGTGCATAATGAAAAGAAACCGACAAGAAACGCCACCCGGCAACGAAGAGAAGGGGGCGGCGTCTGACTTGGGCGACCGATTTAACGTGTGTGCTATACAGATCGGGGCAGGCGGGTGCCTCCCTTCTTTCGGCTCTTTTTGCCGTTATCTTCCCCCTGTGGATGGGTATGCCAGAGGCCACCCGTCAAACGGGTGGGCGCTTCTCGTCGCTCGTTCTGCTCTCGTCCCTCGTTCTTCTCTCGTTCCTCGTTCTTCTCTCGTTCCTCGTTCTGCTCTCGTCGCTCTTCCACCACTGTGCTGCCCACAGATCCATCCACAGGGGGGGCCTCCCTCCCTGGTACATATATACGGAGAAAGCCGAACCAAAGCCTATTCAATCATTACGCACCTCGGCGACCGTGAGTTGTTGGTGTGGATATTGACGTAGAATGCTGCCTCTTCACCCGATACCAGGCAGATTTTACTTGTCCCCTTCCCTTTTGACGTTTTCCTCTTTGTACGTAACACATTTTTTGGTATTGAATCTAACTGAGGTTGACTGGTTGAGCTGCATTTGTCTCCGCAGGTTCCATCACTAGTACGCGCATTCGTAGCTTTTTTTTTGTGGCAATATTTATATTGGCGTTAAGTCAACTAAGAACTGCACAAAAACGGTCATTATTGTCGCCTCCTCGTCCTGGAAGTGCTCCGCTTAGCGGCTTTTGCAACTTGCTTCCTCTTGGTTTTTCTGTCTTTTGGTTTCGTTTCATGTGATTCCCCGCGCCCCTCCAGAGTCCACCGCACCAGCCTGCAAGTGTGTGCCCGGGGATTCTGGAGGGGCGCGGGGAATTGGAGGGCGCCCGAGGTTCTTGGCTCGCAATTGGGGGAAGGTTTTCCCGAAGCGAGCGCAGTAGGCGGCGAGTTTTCTGCGGATTCGTATCATGCCCGGCAGGATTGAATTTTGTCCGGATTTTTGCAGTCCTTCGTTGAATTTTCTCCATTCAAACTCCACTTGTCTGTGGTCAGATTTTTCGCTATAATCGGAGAGGTTTGAGGCAATCCGCCAGAGGTTCTTCGTTCTTGGGCCTTTTGGTCTTGTTCAGTGTTGGACTTTTGACCACCCGGCGCCCCGAGGCTCTCGCGCTGGGTGGGATTAGTTACAAAGAGGAGCGACGCGCTGCCGCCTTTAAATGCTGGCCAGACCACTCACGCGCGCCGCCGTGTGTGCGCAGATTGTCGGGGGGGTTTGCTGGCGTTGTTCGCACTCTTTTGAAGTATTTCAGCGGGGAAGTTTGCGGGGGTTTCGCCGGAATTGAATAAACCTCTCTATTGTTTGCCGGGTTCCTGATCGCTAGGCCATTTTTGAAGAAAAAACTGAAAAGATGTCTTCAGATTTTTTTCCAAAAATGGCCTTGCAGTCAGGAAAGCGGCAAACAATAGAGAGGTTTATTCAATTTCGTGGCATTTCTCAAGAAGGGCTGGACCGGTTGCCGCTTGAGTTCCAAAGGGCTCGCGCCTCCTCTTTTTGTTAGGTTTCGATGGTGTGGCGTGCTCGCTGTGCCTCTGGTGCTTCCGCAGGTGGCTGATTAGATTTCAAACTCCACTTGTCTGTGGTCAGATTTTTCGCTATAATCGGAGAGGTTTGAGGCAATCCGCCCGAGGTTCTTCGTTCTTGGGCCTTTTGGTCTTGTTCAGTGTTGGACTTTTGACCACCCGGCGCCCCGAGGCTCTCGCGCTGGGTGGGATTAGTTACAAAGAGGAGCGACGCGCTGCCGCCTTTAAATGCTGGCCAGACCACTCACGCGCGCCGCCGTGTGTGCGCAGATTGTCGGGGGGGTTTGCTGGCGTTGTTCGCACTCTTTTGAAGTATTTCAGCGGGGAAGTTTGCGGGGGTTTCGCCGGAATTGAATAAACCTCTCTATTGTTTGCCGGGTTCCTGATCGCTAGGCCATTTTTGAAGAAAAAACTGAAAAGATGTCTTCAGATTTTTTTCCAAAAATGGCCTTGCAGTCAGGAAAGCGGCAAACAATAGAGAGGTTTATTCAATTTCGTGGCATTTCTCAAGAAGGGCTGGACCGGTTGCCGCTTGAGTTCCAAAGGGCTCGCGCCTCCTCTTTTTGTTAGGTTTCGATGGTGTGGCGTGCTCGCTGTGCCTCTGGTGCTTCCGCAGGTGGCTGATTAGAATGGCGTTAAGTCAACTAAGAACTGCACAAAAACGGTCATTATTGTCGCCTCCTCGTCCTGGAAGTGCTCCGCTTAGCGGCTTTTGCAACTTGCTTCCTCTTGGTTTTTCTGTCTTTTGGTTTCGTTTCATGTGATTCCCCGCGCCCCTCCAGAGTCCACCGCACCAGCCTGCAAGTGTGTGCCCGGGGATTCTGGAGGGGCGCGGGGATTTGGAGGGCGCCCGAGGTTCTTGGCTCGCAATTGGGGGAAGGTTTTCCCGAAGCGAGCGCAGTAGGCGGCGAGTGTTCTGCGGATTCGTATCATGCCCGGCAGGATTGAATTTTGTCCGGATTTTTGCAGTCCTTCGTTGAATTTTCTCCATTATAGATTTTGAAATCTGAGTTGCATCTTATGAAAAGAGATTTACCACGATGAACCCGAGCCCATTCGTCGTGAAGAGCGCTTCCTTTCCGGTACCACCCGCAACGGAAGATGTTTCGCAGATGAATGAAAATGTAGATGACGTTCGGAGCTTTCAAGATGAAATAAACGTAGAGGTAGAAGTTGAAGAAGATGTGGAAGATTTTGGGGGCGAGGAGCATACTTCTGCCGCCCTCGTTGGAACGCGGTTTGCGGGTGATTTTATGGCTCAGACGCTCTTTCCCGGAGATAATGCTCGTTTCCAGAATATTGCAGCGCGTGGTTTCCAGGAACTGCAAAGACGTGCCGCGGAATTTGCACACACGTGGCGACTTGAGGAGTTGGGTAGCCAGGGGCAAGGCCTTTTAGCTTCGCGTAATATTGCCTGCGATGAAACCGTGTTGCAGGAAAATGCTTTGGTGCTTCACGTGACAAAGGTTAATGCGGAACTTGATTCAGCTGTCGCGGAGGTGTTGAACCACCAGAACGGTTGCCAGATTACCCAAGGCAGTCCCAAAAAGAGACGCAGGAGTGAGAATGGAACTGGCTTCGATGAGCAGTCAGACCAATTCACTAGCGCAGTCGCCGTGATTCCTGGCACACCTGTACGAAGCAAAAACGCAGATAAACTTTATGACGTGCTCGAAAATCGGAAGCACCAGCATCTGTTTGAAACTCTGTCGCCCGAAGAGCAGGGACTGTTTCTAAATCTTCATGCCTTTGCCTCGCGGGGACGCTGGGTAGAACGGAGCGAGAACAGAGCAACCACACAGAGGACGGTCCTTGCATGTGATGATATCTGGTACACAAATAGTGCATACGGGTACTTCCAGGAGCGTCGTTCCGGTGTATCCGCTGTTTATCCGCTTTTTTCCAAGTTGAATCATCAGGGCAATCCAAACTGTGGCTACGGCGTCAATGTGAGTGTGACAAGTACTGCAGGAGATCCTGGTAGAGGTAATTCTACTACTTATGATGTGAAAGCGACAATCACAGTGGAAGCGATACAGCCGATTCAAGCTGGCGAGGAATTGACGGTTTGCTATCGCGATGGGGCGCCGAGGCACGTAAGTAGACAAAACGTTGTTGAGACATTACGGCTTCGTATGCGGTTGTGGCCGATGTCGTGCCTGCCTATCACGACATGCAGAAGCTGGAGATAGCCGTGGCACGCACCGGAATCCCGATAGAGGGTGGAGCAAAAAACAAAACCAAGTGAACCTTGCGTCACGTCGTGCCTGCGGAGGTGGGGGAGGTCGATAGCACAAAGCGGATGGTGCCCGTTTTGCAGTTCCTGACCTGTAGTGAGGTAAGAGTATGTAGCCGAATATTACATATATGATCTTTTAGATGAAGGCCCAGCGGCGCTTAGACCCAGCGGCGCTCAAAGCACTAAAATATAACAACCGGTGACTTTTTACCTCTATAGGCTTAGCCCTTCAAACAATAGATATGACCCAGGGCTCAGGGCTACGTTGCCCCCCCAGCGCAGGGGGGGCGCCGGTAGCCCTAGAACCTTCCGGGAGCCGTCTGCCGGGGATAGAAGGCCTCAAAAGGGGCCCAGGGGGCCCTCTTCGCTGCCTTCCAGCTGCCTGGCTGTACCCTACAGCCCTCCGATGTAGGTGGAAGACTTCAAAAGGGGCCCAAGGGGCCGCCTCCGCTCTCTCCCCGCTGCCTGCCTGTGCCCCAAATGTCTCCGATATGCTTCGCCGCCGCAGCCGTGCGCCGGGTGTGGAAGGCCTCCGAAGGCGAGGGGCTGGACCCTCCAAGCCGTGCGGCTTGTACCCTCCGGGCCCTTGGTCATCGGCTTGCTTGTTCTTGAGACCGTGGCCGTCTTCGGCGGCCTTTTACCCCGGAGACCTCCATCCTGCGAGCGTCTGGGTCAGCAGGGGCCAGGAGGTTCCGGAGGAACAGGCAGAGAGGCGCAAGGGGACGCCCGCGCCCAGTTTTGACGCCTTCCACTACTAGAATCCGCGAGATTCAGCGCGGAAAAGCGCGCGCGCGCCACCACAGACCACGCCGCAGGGGGGGAGGGGGGGACCGTGCAGCCCTAAAACATATATCGAGAGAGTTGATAGCCTGCAAAGTACAGAACACGCAGCTTCCTGAGGAAGAAAGTCACGTTTCCACGCACCTTGATTAGTAAAAAGAATCTTCGCCAGTTCATGCTTCTAGCGTCGTTCTTTTTCACGCCAGCAATGAAAGAGCAGTACGCAATCACTTCTATCAACCAGCACTGCATCGTACTTTGCGACCACGCACTGATGAAAGACCCATGCGCAACGATGGAAACCTTGTCCACATGATTTCTAGACTGACCTTATCAAGTGAACTAGACTTGTTATGTCGCAATTCCTCTCGTCGTGGCGAAATTCTCATGCCATGTGCATAGGAATGTTTCTGTTCGGAGGAATTTTCAACTGCTTGCTGAACTTCACAGTATTTTGGAGAAGTGCGTAAGCAGCTTAAATGTGATGTCAGGAACAAACGTAAAGAAACGATCCAGATGGAATAGAAGATGTGGTGGAAGAGTCAACGATTAAAAGATCCTCATTGATGTGGTTGATCAAAGAATCGCGTTGTGTGGCAATCTTGCGATGTCTGGGTGCGTGGCGTGTGGTGGCTGGATCCTGGCGGGAGATGGCAGCATCTTGTTGCTCTGTCCAAAATAATGTTGACGATGCACTCGTCCCCGTTGTACATCATGGTAACGTGGTCTTCCGGTTCTAAAATCTACTCGCTACCCAACGCATTGTCCTTACTTCTTACCTATTCTGTGTGACGCCACTGGTTCTTTCGTTCATCGCTGTCTTTGGTTTGTACTCAGACTTTCTCCACGGGCTTTCACCCTTCCATCATAACGTCTCGTTGATATTGGCGTTCTGCGTCGTTGCATACTCACAACTTTTTCTTGTATTCTTGTTATCGCTTGAAATTTATTACATCGTCTGCCACATTTTTCGCCATTGATCTGATCTTGATCCTCTCACCAATTTTCATCCCTCTTTCTATTCAAAAATTGCTCTTAGACCCAATATTCGAAAAAAAGTACATGCCTGCCAACGTGCTTTTTTGGTTCTTGACGCACCACCACACGAGGTCTCCCTCAGACCTTTCACTCGACTAGCTCGAAACCGTCTGCGCGAATCCGTGCAGCTTAATTTTGCCCGTACGGCGGCTGCTGCCTAAAATCGGCAAAATTCGGAACCAAATGATGATGTCAGGAGGGTATTTTTTACTACTGACTTTGTTCTCCAAATGTTTGTATTACACTGTACATTGAGTCTATTTTTGTCTTTCGGCGTCGTCCCACTTCCGTTTCGCTGAAAGTAGAAGAATCCTAGAATATGAAGAAGTAGAGAAAGAAATTGACCTTGAAGAATCAATGGGTTTGTACCAACCACCATCTTGTTCACAGAATGCAGGGGCGCTTGCCGCCCAAAGAGATACTGTCGCCTAAGTGGAAAGCGGCGATACGCGGCGCGTTTTTTGCCTCATCTGTCGCTTTTATCTATTTTTGTGGCGAAGTTGCTGATCAAGCCTTCCCGGAGAACATGAAGTTTGCCTAGACTACCTCCTCGCAAAATGAAGTACCTGGTACAAGAGCGGCGCTGCGGGAGTCGATTCATGCTTCAGACCTTTTTCATGTTTGTTCTTCAGGACGGGGATTTCATAACGACGCACATGATCATGATTTCTTCTGGTGTACAAAAAACCTGATGATCTTGACCTTGAGGATGGATAACATCAAAGACTACAACATGATGTAACCGAGGCATTTCCATTGCTCCTTTTCTTCAAAAATCATTTTTCTTTGACAGTGTGGGAAGCACCTAAAACTCGTCATACGATCTCCATTATCGTGGTATTTTCTTCGCCTGGTGAACAACCAACTTGCTGGTGCTAAGCACTTGTTCCATGGTGAAGATGACATGCGTTCGACAATCATCTAGGTAGGATCCTTCAGGTAGGATCCATCTAAAAGATCCAAACAATGTGAAATTATGTCAAGATCAAACAAGAAAAAAAAATTTCTCAGATGCGGCAATGGGCAACCGATCAAGTATGATTCTTAACAAAATAGGAAACTGGAGTCATTGCTCGGTTCTGGACGTTAATGATGTGAAGATCCTTCAATAAAAGTGATGGGCGAGAAGATTATTAGATTTTTACACATGTTCAGTTCCTTGTAGCGAGAATGTACTTCTACGACGTACTCATTGAGCCTAAAAAGTAGCTTGCTTCAATTTGATTTTCGACTGATACCTTTTACTTCGATGTTGATATGACCCCCGGTGTTGTGTTGAGTTCATGAAAAACTCTACTGATCCGGAACATCGCGAATATACTCTAGTTCTAGTATCCTCATGTTCTTATTCAACTTTCTCCTAGTGGACCTGGTAGTTGCTTCAGGATAGGGAGTGATAGGTCAGAAGATAGAGCGACGAATTCTCTAGTTCCAGATCAGAATTCAATATGGACGTATCTGGGATGACGATGCGGCCAAGCCCGTGGGCCAACTGGGCTGAGTGGACGCAGGTCTGCGAGCAGTTTTTTCCCTCTGCTGAGGTCGGCACCTTGACATGGCGGGAGAATGTCGAGAATGCACTTGTACAAACAGAGCAATGGCGGGCACGCAGCAGCATTCCGGTCGCAGTTTGTGGGACGGCGGCACTTCTAGAGGCAGCGCTAGCGGACAAAACCTGCTTCAAGCAACGCACTGCGGCAGGAACACCTCCTGAGGATGACGCTCCACATAGTACGCACGTTTCTGAGTATTCCGTGCGCAGCCTCTATAGTTTGGCTATAGTGCGTTTCGTGAATGGGCTGGCAGATGCGCGTCAGGGAGGAAAGTATGCGATGCCTGTGCACACTTTATGGCACGAGATGGGTTGGCCGACGTGGATCGTCGATTTGCGACACCAAGCGACGCATGGCGCTCTGCCACGGCTACCGATTCTGCGTCTGGCAGCACAACAGTTGCTGGGACTGCTGCAAGAGCGATACTGGGATGCGCAGCGTCGCAAAATCCCACGGAACGAACGCTTTCTCGTGTCTGGAAATACGGACAGCATTTCTGTGGCAGGAGCAGGAGCATCTAGAGAAGAAGGCGCTGAAGAATTCGCGAATGGCTTGGAAAGCTTCTTGTCGAACGAGTTGCAAATCTTGTCTTGCGCGAAGTCAGCGGACGCGGAAGAAAATCAGATGGACAACATTAATCCTGGAGGATCGCCGACTGGTAAAAAGAGGAAAAACGATAACAAGAACAAGGGGCAGGGCAAGCGACCACCTTCAGCAAGCGACACGACACAGAAAAAATTGTCTTCAGACAGGAAGAAAAAGTCGTCCGACGGCAATGAGTCCTCTGCCAGAAAGAATCGACTTGAGAAGCTACTATCTGCGGATGCTGTTGCCACCAGCGCTCTCTTTGATGCGAGCAAACCCGAACAGTTGGTGCACGTGATCGGAAACCTTTTTTTGAGTGCTGCTGTTAGCGAGACGACGCCTCGGGATCACAAACAGGAGATGAGAGCGTCTACATTCAGAAACAAGAGGCAACCCTCGAAAATGCTTCCATATCTTACGACGCTACTTTCCGAAATGATAGAAGTTGTCGACGACCGATCATGCGGAGCGGCCGCAACGGCCCTGTTGCATTGGATCACAGAGCAAAATCCGTCGGCTGCTGGCGTTTCTCCTTCTACTTGCGTGGATTCCTTCAGTCAGATGGTTCGCAATTTGATGACTCAGTCGGACCGGTTCTCTGCTTGTTGGACTGAGGCGGTGGGCATGTCGCTCTTCACCACGCTTTCTTCTGATTGCATTCTTTACCTCAGTAAACAAAAGTTGCTCGTCGGTGACAGAAAAGCGCGTGAAAATCATCGCGAGCTTTGCGCGTCCGATTTGCAGAGCCGCATGGCGACAGCGATAGAAGAATCTTCGAATCATGTTGCGGATGATGTTGCTGAGGAGAATAATACTGTTAAAGACTCATCTCCTTGTGGTACAACATCTACTGCTATGCCACACATAGGTGGTGCACCCTCTCTAGAGGAGCTCGAGGCTGGGATTTTTTCTGAACCATCGTTAAAGCGGTGTCGTGTGGACCTCGAGTTCGTGTGGACACCGCCGAGGCCCGGACCTCTACTCTCGAGGACCGGTGTAAACGCAGAGAAAACTACGAAAAGGAGGTCGACTGACAGCGACAGAGGCAGACTTTGTTCCGACAACTCTATAATAGTCGATGAGGAAGCAAGCGATTCTGAGAAAAACGAGGTCGCAATGGAACAAGTGGAGGAGACGTCGGCTCAGCATGCAGCTACTTCTCCTGCCCCGGAAGAAGATCTGTCGCCTTCTAGTGTGTGCACGACGTTTTTTGATGCAAAGCCTGAAGTAGAAGAAAAAAGTGATTCGAAGCCGATTGATATTGGCATTTTTGAGAAGCTCACGCCGTTCATCTGAGACAGGAATACGTGTTTTGTGTGGCCGCAATCGACGGTAATCGCACTCGCGACCACCTCTACCTGGTGTGTGCACTCAGGGTCTTCTAACGTAATGCCTCCCCATTAAGATATGAAGTACGACTTTCAAATCAACTCCTGAATTTACGAATCGTCTGACAAGCTTTCAAATTATAACCAAATGGATCATGAACATGATTCTTTCTTGATTAATGGTAAAGTTTGTGACGTGGAATTGTCATGTTACCACTCGCACTTACCAGGATAAAGTGTGTTCGTCTTCGACAAGTGTGAACTCTCTAGACTTGAACTTCGGTTTTGACGCATCCAGAATGAAAAATTGAGACATCAATTCATCTGTCTTTGAGAGCTTACTCCAAATTTCGGCTGTTCATTGGCTTCGGTGCCATTGATTTTGTGCTAGCAGAGATAGAGATACAGATTTGAGACGCAAAATGGTCAAAAAAAAGAAATTAGCTTACCTCTGTCCTGAGCGAGCAAGAAGCGTCTGTCCAATGAGTGTCGCGTGCCTGCCAAAACTTTAATTGACTGAGTGAAGCGGCCGGTGCGGGCGCAAGCGGTGATCTGTCAAAAAATATTGTGCTCTCTCCCCACACCATCACAGGTTTTCCTTGATTTTTTGCCCCTAGTGGCATCATTTCTGACTATATCTCCATACATCATCTGGTTTGGAGTTTTTGTTATCGCAAATCAGCATTTTTTGCTTACAGTCTGCTCATTGTATCTTTATCCAAAAAACGTAGTTGTTGAAACGCAGTCTTCTTTTGCACAAAATATCGAAAAAGTAGTTGGTGGCAAAAGGGCATCTTCAAGTGAAAACATATTTCTGAAGGTCGATTCATCTTTTTTTTTTTTAGCAAGAAGAAAAAATGGATAAGATATTGCCTTTCACCGAGGCGAAGGAGTGTACTCCGGCTCAGTTGGTGGTTGTTACTGGGATTTACGGTGCTGTCCTCTTTCAGGCCGCAGGCCTCATCGGAGATGGGTATTTCAATCTTGCGGGTTGTGTCTCGTTACGATCGTTGGTGTATTTCTAGCTATGTTGTATGTCTGCAATTTATCCGCAGATATGCACCATGCATAAGGGCTACGGTTATTTCTCAAATAAAGCCCACTGACTTTACAATCTACTTAGGCTATCCTTCTCAGCCTTTTCTTCAATTTTTATTGTTGTCGCACTCAGGTCTGAGTTGTTGCTCTTGGTTCCGGCATACGCTGATTTGGTCGGCAGCGTCGTCTTGCCGGTTCTCGGTGCGGTCCCAGATGGTATGATGGTGCTCTTCAGTGGTCTCGGTCCTCGAGACGTCGCACAGGACCAGCTCTCAGTCGGCGTCGGCGCCTTGGCTGGTAATTACAATCATAGACGAATCAATCGACTTGCAACCTGTCGTGCTGATTACGTCGTAGTTACATTATGTTGTTCTGGGAGCTTGTCTTTCTGTTTTCATTGTCTGCTTCCCTCTGAAGGCTTTGCATTATGCCTATCTGATTTTTCGAATCAATAATGCCACCTTCGTTCCAATGCTACCTTCATTTTTTCATGTACCTTCGTTCCTCGTCAAACGTCACTAGGTTCCACGATCATGCTTCTGACGATTGCGTGGTACGCTGGTGCCATGGGTGGTCGCGTGAGTATCGTGAAGGGACAACCGAAGTACACATCACCCAAGTTGGACCCACCGGAGGATATGGATCTCATGAAAACCGGTTTCAAAGTCGGACCCAAAATCAAAAAGAACTCAGTGGTAAAAAATTAGTATTTGGAAATGTTTTTGGTTATTATGTTGATGATATCCAGTCGTGTTAATTTTGAAATGAAGCGAAATGGATCTGCTGCGTGGTTTCATGAGGAGTTTTCTTTTGTTTTCGCCGAGAAGGATAACCAAGTTGAAAACATAATAATCCACTTACTCCACTTCTCAGATTATGATGATCACGTGCCTTTTGTACTTCTTCGTGCAAATTCCGGCGATGATGGTGCCAAGCGACGAGGAGCTCGAGAAGGAAGCAAAGAAGACCGGCAAGTCCGTGTTTGATCTGAAAGCTGAGGCGGTGAATGGTCCGGCTGCCTTGGGACTCATCGGCTGCGTCATCTGCTTTTTCGCGTATCTGTGGCTCCAAACTCAGAAGGATGAAGCCAACGAGCAAGTTGCACAGAAACAACTGGTACTGTTTTATACACGAATTCTGATACAGATAGATTATATTTACAACAATACCTCCCTTGGCGTTGCATCTGTAGCTTATGGCTTATCCGAATCCTATTCTAACAACCAACGCACGCGCCATGGTGCTGACATATTCCCAGTGCAAATGACACTAAAAACGATCTGCAATACGACTTCATGACCAGGCCGACTGCCGCTACGAGTCTATTAAGAGTGGCGTGGTGACCTTGCGAGGTGCGATGGAGGCAGCGCTATTGCCGAAGGCCGACGCATCTTCGAAGGGTGTCAACGAGTCTTCTCTCCTTGACATCTCGGAGAAAGACAAGTCAGATATGAAAGCGGTTTTGAAGCCGTTTTTCCAGTACTACGACGTGGACAAGTCTGGCACCATCAACAGGAACGAATTCGGTACTTTCATATATACATGTTGAATTATGTACATCTACCTCGATGAAAGCAGACCTCCTCACAATGGCATCTTTTTCATGAGAACGAGCTCGTCCAAGTTTTTATAAGATCAGGACACCGCTTCTAATCTTCCAACACCACTGATCATTCTTCTTTTGTTATCGATTTGCAGGCAAAGTGTTGACGGATCTGCGCGAGTACATGGACGAGGAGAGCGAAGCGCGGCTCTTCCGAGCAGCTGATGTGGATGACAGTGGACAAATTGACTTCTCAGAATTCGTTGTGCTGATGATCAAATATATTAGAGCCGGGGAATTGCAAGGATCCTCCTCGCAGACCATCAAGCGAATCGGAACACCACAGGAAACAGGCAGCGAAGGAGAGTCCGAAGACGAGGAAGAAGAAGTGCCGGAAGATCTTCGAACACTCTCGCCAGAAGAACAGTAATATTTTTTTTGAACTGCGCCGCACGTCTATGGTTCACTGAGGCTTTCTTTCGATTAAGCTTGCTCACTTTTTGTCTCTCTTTAGATAGGTGCTATTCTAAGAACCTGCTAGCTTCTACTACGTACTTGATGTTTTATTCCAACAATTATATATAATCATTCACTCCTCGCCCCTCGCTCCAGGCAACGCGCCTTGCAGGTCCGCGCAGCATGGATGATGGGCGTGGGGACGATCTTGGTTCTTATTTTCTCGGATCCGGCTGTCGATGTCTTGAACGAGATCGGGAAGCGAACGGGGATTCCTTCTTTTTACATTTCTTTCATCCTCGCACCACTTGCATCGAATGCGTCAGAACTTGTCGCAACTTACAAGTACGGATCCAAGAAGACGGTCAGTAGCATGACGATCTCTTTGGCGACACTGCTCGGAGCGGCATGTACTACACCTTACAATTTCCTATTTCTACCTAGAGAAGCGAGTCATTATGATAGAGATAGATAATGAATTTGATGCTGGGGATGGAATGACATGGTCATGAAAAAGTATGGCTCTCTTACCTTAATATGTTTATGATCTCTCCATGAAAAAGATACCACAGGTATGAACAATACGTTTTGCCTTGCGATTTTCTATGCGCTCATCTGGGGTCAGAGTTTGGTCTGGACTTTCACCGCCGAGGTTGCCGTGATCATCCTGGTGCAGTTGATTGTTGGTGTCATAGCGCTGAAGTCGATTCAACGCATGTACGAAGCTACCGTTATCGTTTCGCTGTTCCCGCTCAGTCTCGTCTTCGTGTGGGTCGCCAATAACATCTTCAACATCCCGTAATTCTTTCACAGGTTAGACAGAGCATGAGAAACAATCTGTGACTGTTGAACGATGTGGAGGTAAAAGAAGAGGCCTGCCTAGGTTCTATGAGGAGGAGAACGGGAACGG
This sequence comes from Amoebophrya sp. A25, assembly GCA_905178165.1. Classification (NCBI taxonomy): domain Eukaryota; class Dinophyceae; order Syndiniales; family Amoebophryaceae; genus Amoebophrya; species Amoebophrya sp. A25. The sequence goes on along the minus strand of CAJINU010000002.1, from coordinate 2,609,687 downwards.
AAAAAAACGTGTCTTTCCGGTTTGCTTAAGGGGGAGAAGCAGATCAGACGAGAGCGGGAGAGCAAATTATGGAGTATCGGTCCCCGCAGGCGCTTAAACTAAAGAGTACTACCTTTTTTCGCGGATAGGGGGTAGCAACCACTCAGCTAAGGAGGGTAGGTCACTGACTACAGGGAAGCGAACAGTGAATGTTGGTGCTAAGTCTTGTCGAATTAGCACAAATAACATTTAGGGAAGCGAACAGTGAATGTTGGTGCTAAATCTTGTCGAATTAGCACAAATAACATTTTGTAGAAGGCTGTACTCTTTTTCCATGGAGAGAAACATAGAAGTGGTCCGTCTTCTTGCTAGAAGGTGTTTTTTTCACAAACCAGCAATGGGCTAATGATTGTGCTTCATCTACCCAGGACTGAAGCTTGTTTTTTTGATTTATTTTTCTTCGCGGACTTTCTTGACATAGATATGAGTTTGTACACTACGTTTTTTGGTTGAGAATAAAGACTGATCGTCAAAAATAGTATGGTGTTGGTTACGGATTATGATTTTCTTTATGTTTATGGATTATGTCTGTGCCGAATTGCGTCTGGATTTGACGAGGCTTCGCGCTGATCCGGCCATTCGGATCTGGGTGACCGCAGAAAAAAATCCTTTACGCAGTATAATACGATGAAATTAAATCTGCACTGCTTGATATTTTGTGTTGTGATTGACTTTTCTCCGATTGACAACCATGGTATAAGTATGTATGTATCTTCTCCGCCAGAGTTTGCATATTTTGTTATCATTTTGCGCGTACTGGTCAAAAAATGTATGTAAGTAGTTTAGCTTTTTAAAGTGACGAAAGACACCAGAAAGAAAAAGAATTGTGAACAAGATAAACCGCTGGAGCGCAAATAGTACTATTGGTCAACCATTTGTTACACCAGTGAGTCTTTATTGAACAAATACGCAGCCTGCCTAGAAGACAAGAATGCAGGATAAAGAAACACAAGTAGAAGGTTCTTACGGAGGACCGACAGAGGGTAGTCCTCACTCTCCTTCCAATACCAAGAGTAGCAGGTGTTCGTTGAGGAGCGTGGCTTAGAAGTTACACAATTCTCTCATACACTCATAAAAAAACGCTGGGCAAGGGGCATTTACCAAAAGCAGATCAACACGATGATTGGCTGGTCTCACCTATTGATCGTCTATGTTACATCTCACAGCTAGAATCTTTGATGGATTCACAAAAAAATGGCAGTTCCAGCTCCTGCTTTCGAGGACCTGGTGGAAGGGGCCTGCAGTGCCGACGAAGGAGCGATTTCCGTGCCGCGGACCCTCAAGGAGTTCGACACTTTCTTTGCCAGACACGTGCCTACTGGTTTTACTGGTGAAAGTGCGGAACACGGTTCAATAATGACTTACGGGGAAGTTCTATCCGAGGCCCTAGGTACAATGCTCGAGCGGGCAGCAGCGGAGGATGCACGACAGGAGACTCCTGAAGATGGAAATAGCGTGGACGTTGGAGGTGATCTCTTACCATGTTGGCCTTCAGCTTCGTCTAAAGTATTCTTAGACCTTGGCAGCGGCGTTGGCAAGGGACCGATCGTGGCCTCGTTGTGGGCCAACGTTTTGCAGAAGGTCCGTTACCGCCTGCAGAAATCCATTGGGGTGGAATTGAGTCCCCATCGGCATCAGAGTGGATTGAGAGCCCAGCAACTTCTCTCCGAGTTGGATCCGGAGTATTCTGCCGACCTCGCCGAAACCCTGCTTCTCGTGGAGGGAGACGTCCTAGAGTGCGCACTAGCCTACATCGCCGCCGCCGATGTGATTTGGGTCTCCAATTTGCTTTTCCCGAAAGAGACCACAGCCAGACTGGCGCGACTCGTTTTAAGGCTCTCGAGGAGATGAATTGGTTTTGATTATTGTCATTCCCCTCATTTTCAGCTGAGAAAACCTAGGAGACTGCTACTTACTACTACACTAGAAGATGCTAGAAGTAGAAGTGGTATTTAATGCATGATCATGTCCATTTTCGTCGTAGTGTGCTCTAATGTTTGACGCCTTCTGCAAACCTGGTTGCTTACTGCTCGCCAGTCGCGAATTACATTTGGTGCGGGAACATGAACACTGCGGTGGCGAAATTCTGCCCCAAAGTTGGCATGCGGCGCACAAGGTTTTCGTCTACAAACTCGGAAATACCTCGCGACCTTGCTATTAAGGGACACCCCGCACTAATCATACGTGTCATCTCCTCACGTAACCTCTGCAAGTGTGACTCAACATAATGAAAAATGATCGTCAGCAAGGTCACTATCTAATGCTATGGCCGGCAATTGCTGTGGCCGGGATGGCGGTGCGCCAGCGCGTATTACCACACAGAGAAGGCGTTCGAAGCACGGAAGCGAGAGGATCGAGAAAAGAGGGCGGAAGTGGCGTCTACCAGCGCAGGTTCATCGGCGTCTTCTTCCGTGGATGAAGAGGAGTATGGGTTTCGTGCTCACCCTAGAAGTATAAGTACTAAGAATACTGACCCCGAAGAAGACTTTGCTGCAAAGAAGTACTCAGGTCGCCTAGGGTCGCATGCGTCGGGGGGAGAAAAAGAAGCGGATGTTGAAATACGGTTCGGTCCTTCATTCCTCTTGTCTCTGGCATCGGTCATGTGGTCTCCGTTAGCAATGTGCAGCGGCACTGGGTCCACATCATCGCTTGGTAAAAAACGCTTTATTTCCACTTCGTTAAGAATGGCAGCGAGCGATTGCGACCGTTCTTCTTTCGTGGAAGACCAGCAAGTGCAAGAAGATGGTGTTGAAACTAAAAGTGATGCTCCTGGATCAACCCCGTACTTGGATCAGTTGACGTTGTTGCTAGACGAAAAGAGGCGGCAGATTGGTGGGGGCCCGTACACTATCTCGCTTTACACCTGGGTCCCATTGGAGGACGATCGCAGAAGACAGACTTTTTGGCGGGAAAATAATCAAAATTTTCAGACTTGGTCTAGCGCAGATGCGAAAGACGAAAGAGCAACTGTTGAAGAAGGAGGAGGAACAACACCAGAGCTTGGCAAAGAATTGCTCAGCGTGGACGAGCACTTGGGTCGTTGTTTCAGCTACTGGAGTCTCGTAGACAGCATTCCGAGAGCAGGGGCGGACTCAATTCTCAGTTCTGTGCAGGACTATGCGGAGATAGAGCCGGAAGAAACCACAAACTCAAACGACTATAATGAGGCCGATGCCGCAAATGACACAGCAACTCCATACAGGGACCCTTCAGAGAAGTATGGTCTCTACCCATGGGGCCTACCATGTGTGCCGGAGTTATTCTCAGCTGAATGGTACGCGGAGCTGAAATTGCCGCGACAGCACCTTCGCTGCGCGGTCACTGACGCATTGCTTTTCTTCCGGTCTGCAGAAACACTCTTATTAAGCTTTGGCTTTCAATACTAGACTTGCTTCTTAAGAAGTGCAACTGAAAGTGAATCAACCTCAAAGCGAAATTAATAAAGTAGTCGGAGGACACTACAAGAACTACTTACTATGATGATTCTGGGCTTCTTATGCTGAAAACCCTAGCATTACATCCTCTAATCTTAGTGCCGCCGGCGTTTGGAAGTGGAGTCGATCAAAATTCTGGGGGTAATGTGCCAGGCGCAGAAAAGTACAGAGCAACAGAAGCAGATGATCTGTCATTCTCGCAGTTTCGACGTCTTGTTACTCAGCGGCTCACTTGGAGAGAATGGGCGTTTGGTTAAGTGTCTAGATTCCATTTTTCGCGTTTGCCATGCGCAACAATCCCCTATGGCGATATCAAAGGCAATCTGAACCTATTGCAGGCAAAGGGAGGAGATCAAAGAATTTACGTAGCGGGTGATGTTCTGATCATATCTTCGTCACTACTAACTCAGTCCTGATCACAAGCCAAAGCCGTTCAGTTCTGTGTTGATTCCGATCCTGTCGGTTGAGCTCGATGGTAGCGTACTGCTAACTCTCAGTGAGTGTCAGTCCCGCAAACTGAGCCCCATTTTAAGGGAGCATGTCGAAAATTGCATCTGTCTGGGTGTGATGGTCTGACTTCAACATCTGTCTGGGTGTGATGGTCTGACTTTAAGAGAGTGCTACTTCTGTTGCTGTTGAGTTCTCCTCTACTATGCAAGTGAGATCGCCTTGTTGAGCATGAGTGAAAGTGGTGCATTACGGTGATCAAGAACTGTCGCATCAGAAGCATACAGATAGAGAGAAGAAGCTGATTTTGGTAACTCTGTCGATGAGCATTCTGTCGATTGCGAGAGGAGAGATGATGCTCTGAAGTAGAAGTTTCACATAATCCGCGGTGGCTATGCGTAATTATGTAGCTTCAAAACAATGGTACTCAGTGCCCAGAGTTTATGCAGAAATTTGACAGCCCACTAAGACTCCCAAACTCCCCTAATCTTATTGCTTTTCCGAACACTTTTAGTTCGAGACACTTGTAGTTCAGAAGAGCAAGTTATAATCTTTCTCCTTCAACCTGAATCGGCTTCGGATAAAAACGAGAATTATTTTGCCGAAATCAATGATGATCATGAACATGGATGAATGTTGAATGACAACTGATTATGCGGATACTGAGCTTTTCTGGCTTCGGCTGGTTAGGTGGTATGAGTGTCTGATCAATTCCTAACCGACATGGTTCGACCTGTAGTGCCGCTAGCGTCTTGGCTTCGGTCATGTTCACTATCAGAACGTAACGCAAAAAAAAAAACGCTACGGGTGCTAGGAACAGCATCGTCAGGGATACACGCATGACATGACACTGAGCGAGAACGTCCTCCCGTCGTTTGAAAGTGAGTAAAGAGAAACAGGCTGCCGCCTACAAATTTCTCTCTGTCCGTGTCGAATTTGTGTGTTACCTTCTAATCGCGCGTCGCTTTTGTTGAGGCTTGTGGCTTTGGTTTGAGTGAGTGAAAAAGTTAACATCTGTACTGAAGCATCTGGGAGTGTAAAGCCTAAACTTTGAATTTTTACAAAAAGCATGACGAGGTGAGTTGAGTTAGTGGTTTAATTGTATTAAGCAGCTAAAAAACAAAAAATCCATCTGACGAATATTTAAGTAACCTCCTCCTATAGCAGGAACTTGGTAACTTTCCCCTTTGCCTTAGAGGTCAGGTGTGCTGCAAATCTTGGTTGGCTTCTTCCCTTGTTATAAGTAGGATGAGGTTGAGGCCCAGCGACGCTTAGAGCACATAAGTAAAGCAAACGGCTCGCTTTCCCTCTGAGTCTTAAGCTTGTCCCTTCATGCAAAGTATGGGGGTGGCTGACAATACGTTACACAGAAGCAGTCAAGAAGAGGCTGGCCGAACAACGAGGGTGGTTGATTCGGAAAATACATTTGATGAAACCGAAGTCGAGGACAGAGGAAGGCTTGGGGTTCACGCTGAGACAGCGGCACGGGAACGCATGCTCACGTCGATTTTCATGAGCGTGTCACTGGTGATCGCCGTCGTATTTGGTGGATACTTGAATGGAAAAGGCCTCGTCGGCGTACTGACACTGTTTTTCCTGCAGTTCAGTTGCCTCGGCGCCGTCTGCTCTCTGACCATCAGCTCCGAGGAAGGCATTGGAGGGGAATGGGCCAAAGGGATCAACGTGATTCCGGATATCTTCGCTGCGGTTGGAGGTATGATCGCGGCGTTGCCCTTAGTGGTGCCCTTTTTCGAGAATTGTTTTGATTGGTTCTACGCCATCTACAGCACGCCCGCGCATGCAGCGTGCTCCTTTCTGGATCCCACCATGCAGGCAGGGACCGTTGCTAACATCGCGGTGCGCGGCGATATGAATGTGGCCTATCCTGCGAGCGCCATGGCGTACTTTCTGGGGGACTTCGTCGCCTTCAGCTTGCCCATCGGCCTCCTCATTGTCGCGGATGCGGAGTCGCAACGCTACCTCATGTTGGGCGTCATTCCTGGCGTCTTCTGCATTCCCGTGGCACTCTTCATTACCTATCTCTTTTTGTACATTCAAGAACCTATGGTGAACTCCAAGATTGAAGCGAACCCGGTGCTCGACTTCCATCTGAAGATCGATCTCGTGGCGAGCACACTGGCGGTGACTACGCCTTGCTGGATAGTGGCAGCGCTGATGGCGGTCTGCTTGAAGCTGAGTCCTGCCCTCCTGACCACCCTGTTCGTGGGCTTCGGCACCGGCTTGAACTACTTCTTGCGCACGGCTTTGATGCTCTCCATTCTTCAGCACATCGGCGGCCTCATTTGGCTCTTCAAAGACATTCCACTATTACAAATGCAACCCCTGATCAAGGACAGCACCAACGAACAGTACTTCGTCTACACGCAGACAACGGGGCTGGAGGTGGCCGCGTCCATCGGAATTGCTCTGAGTGGGACCCTGCCGTTCATGCACTTGCTGCGGGAGAAATACCTATCGACCGTAACTTCGGTGGGCCGCGCCGTGGCTTTCAAGGACCCGCAAGGTTTTGGTATTCTCGGACTGGCTGGCTCACTCTCCTCTATGATGGTGTTGTTCAACATGATGCCGCGGATTTCCCCCAAGGAGTGTGTTGCGGCGGTCGCGTTCAGCATTCCCGCTGCTTATCTGATTGGCGGCCATCTGGCGTTTTCCAGCATCTACCAGCCGCCCCTGTGCGCGCCACTGTTGACAGGGAAGGTGATCGGCGGCTTCGTGGCAATGTGGGTCGCACGCTTGACGACGTGCCGTCTGGTCGAGGACGAGCACGAGAATCACGGGGAGGAAACAATTGAAAGACGCATTACCGAGGCTCGCAAGAGCAGGGTTCCTGGCAGTGGGCCAATGTTCCTGGTCGGTGGTGACGCTCAAGAAAGGCGTCGGGTGTCTACTCAAGAAGGGCGTAGGATGCTGCCCGAAGGAGAGGATGACGGGGGACTGCGGGAACGGAAGATGGCGCATCGGGATGTCGTGTTGCTCGGCGAGTACTGCGAGCACAGGGAGTCCATCGGGGGTCAGCACTGTGCGCCTCGAGTTATCAACTTGCGCAACACTCTCGCACAGCAGCAGCAGGTCACGCGCGATTTGGTTCAGAACATCCAGGACCACATTCAGGCGCACATCGAGAGCAACCTTGAGGGTGAGAAAGGCGCAGCTACATGCGGGGACCTGAAAAGAATCGAGGATCATCTGAAGGCCCCCTTATTATAGCTTCTTGCCCCGCGATTCTATAAGAAGATAAGAGCTACTTGCAAGAAATTGCAGAGTCTTTTACTAGGCCTTTATCGAGGGATGTGGTTTCGGATGCCACCGCGATATGCGAGAATAAGTGAGAATTCCCTGCTCTAGTTGGATGTTCATTTGATACGACATGATTTGACAGTAGCAGGCGCGTCTGTAATTTTTCAAGTTAACCAACAACTGATCTATCTGAGAACGAAAACTGATAGTACTCGCTTGGCGATTTCTCGCGACCTATTGAGATAGTGAGAGAATGCATATTTAGTTATTTTTCTTGAAAGACCCTGCAGTTGTTCATAGTTATTTTTCTTGGAAGACGCTGCAGTTGTTCAACTCAATGCGTTCAATAACATCATTTCAAGATCAAACTTTTTGTTATTTGGATATCAAGTACAGTGGTTTTAATTCTCCACTTTTCTGGAATGGAAATGCAACCCCCCACCCTTTCCTTTTGCAACTAGTCCTCCCGAGAAACTACCTCGTGCTAGGTAGATGAATGAATGGAGGGGAAGACTGATATACAAGAGCTCCTCAGTGATCCATCACGGTTTAAGTGCGCATAGATAGGTGGCTCTGCGAGCCCGCGCTAGTTTTTCTACAAGGCAGGCCACGCCCCTGTCTTCTCTTTGAATTCGTAAGTCCGGGCCACGACCCCGATTCAAGTCACGTCAGTGAACGTTTGTGCACTTGTAGACAAGTAGGCAACAAAAAAAATGAGCTCTCTCCAGTGTGTGAGTTAGGTGATCCATCATGCGGATGAAACTATCATGCATTGACTTCTATTTCGCGCTACCCGTCTGCAAATATATCGGGTTATACGCTAAAGCCGAATAACGACCACGAGCGGTCTTAAGTAATGTCCACCGCTGAGGACATGACATCTCTGGGATCCTTTTCAATTTAAAATCGCATTTCTTAACACGTTTACGTCCTTATTTTTTGTTGTAGTTTTCCAAGTTTGCAGATTGATGATGCTCGCACGAGGGTTGTCAGCATTATGAACGGTGTTTCTCGGACCGATGAAGTTTCTCTGACTTATGAAAAAACACGAGAAGTCACGCCAACAAAGTGAAGTGAGGAAGGGAGGGATAGAGAGTGAGGTCTCCGGGCAGAGACACTTGAGAGCACTAGAAGAGCAGAAGGAGTCGAATGATCGTCTTATTGCTTCTAAGAATCTTGCTGCGTAGTTGTTCAAACTTCGAATGTTGTTGCTGTTTCGAAAGCTCGAGCTCGGGGGAAGAGAGACGCACTGTTTTGCAAAAGGTATCCTCGAACAAGAATGCCTATGATCTCTACTTGCCCGAATAAGTAGGTGTCGATAAAAGTCGTGTCGAGAGGCAGAGCAGACTCATTCAACATTTTGGAAAAAAATAGCCTTTGATTGAGTGTTTCCTGAAAGTGTCTCTAACTATGATATAGATAAAGATAATGATTTTATGTAAGAATTGACCAAAAGGACAATAGTTAATCATTGCTACACACGAAATAAGAAGATGCCGCTCCTAGCATTTCTTACGCTAGAAGCTGTATTCTGGTCGTTAGTATCGGGGCGAAAGAGTGGCCGTCTCTTGCGGACAGAAGTTGTCGATGGGGAAGGAGAAGTGCGGGAAGTCAGCGTCTGGCCTGAGGACGACGAAGACCCAGAGGGTGCGCTGCTCGAGGCTGAGCGAGCGGCTTTCGCGGCCGCAAACGGCATCGAGCTACAATCCACCTGGAGTAGTACATCGCCACCTTCAAGCACGCAACGGGACAGTGTAGTCAAGGAGAATAATGGTGAAAGTGCTGATCATTTTTCAGGAGGAAATGTAGGTGGTCCTGAAGGAGGGCAAGAAGATGATTCTGGCGCAATCCAGGATAAGCTGCAGGAGAGAATGAGCAGAGGCATGACTGATCAGCGCCGTGTTGAGGCTGTTTCACGCCCAGAAGTGGCACGAGATGATCGTTCGGCAGAGGAGCGAGACGCGGTCGTGCGACTAGAGCAGTCCACTGACCCTCAGGTGGTCGTTCCGAAAGATGACAATGAACATCGTTACATCGAAGAGGCAATAGGGATAGAGAAAAGTGTTGACGTGGTGTCTGGTAAGCACGACAAGGAGCATCGAAAAGCGGGTTCTCAAGTTGTGACCGACGATAGGATAGACGACATTTTTGATGGTGCTGCTGTTGCACGACAAGAAGCGGGACGAGTGATTTCTTCATCGTCGTACAAATCTCAAGAACGACAACAAGATTATCTAGTTCGTGAACAGAGTATCCGGCCAGTTGTCACGCCTTCGTCTCCTACTACTAGCGAAAGTAGTAGCATACCGACGTCGACGAATTTATACGATGATCACATTCACATCGTATCTGAGACTGTTGAGAGCGAATCATTTTTGCTATCACAATCTACGTGGCTGCAGTGGGTCGGATTCGGGTTTTCAGCGACGGGCGGTGCTTTTGGATTCGCAGCTGCGTTGCTACTTGCCGTGGCCGTTGGTGGAATGTACTGTCTTCGAGTACTATTTCCCCATGTCCGGAGTGCGGCAGGGAACAAGATTAAGGCTATAATGTGCACATTCATTTGTTTTCAGACATGTTTAAACAGCTTCTTGTAATTTCTGTTGGTGATTGAGCTATGTTTCATCTATGATCAAAAGGCTTAAAAGGCGTTATTTAGGTAGAAAAACTCTCATCAAAGCAAGAGCTAAGGCACGTTGCAGACTTGAGTACTCAGATTAGATCAAGTAGTAGAGCACTGAAAGTGAGGACAATTATTGAGTAGAAGAACTACCTACAACCCATGTCTAAGAATAGCAGCAAAGGCGCAGCGGCTTCGGAGTGTGACGAGAAGAAGCATGCGAGATCGGGGGAAGGAAAAATGTCGTCGTTTTCGTCTGGGTCGAAGGACATGGCGTCGAAGAGCGGCGTCAAAGCTGAGCGTGCAAGCGGGGGAAGCAACGACCATTGTTCTGATCGCAGTGGCGCGGGACTAATCACCGCCGACACGAGTACTTCAACGGCAGACATCTCGAGCATTCTAGCTACATCGACATCTTGCATAGAAGAGCCCTATGACATGGCCTTCAGCGGTCTGAACAGTCACCTGCTTTCGCTCGATGATATAGAAGACACAGAGGAAGATATTTCGAAGGAGCTCGATTGCATGGCAGAGAAAAAATAAAATTATTATCTTGAGCTTTATGTTGAAGTAAATCAATGACGGTCAACACGATCCTCGATCCTTCAATATTTTTAGAAAATGTATGCTGAGTTGCATTCTATTCCCCTGGACATTCACCCATTCCTAGAAGAAGAACAAGAAGAAGAAGACAAGAATTCCTAGATGTCCTTGCAGTTGAAAATGCTTCGTAGGAGGAGATAGTGAAGCTTGGAGTTGGAACCGACGAGTGGGAGTGTCGTGAGAGCTATCCGCTGGAGACGCAACGACCCTTTGAGGACGTGACATTGGAAGTGTTTCTTTTCTGACATGTGCCGAGGTGACTAGATGTTTTCTGTTCGACTCTGCTATCGTGTAGTGTATGTCGATTCATCATTAAGAACGCTGTTTGCAGGCTGCAACGCGTCTCTGTGTAAGTACTTCTTGTCGGTCTCGCACCTCCATGGCGCAGGCGACGTCGGTTGAGCAAAGAAAATCGGTAAGTTGTAGTAGATGATTGGTCACGGGATTATGCAATATGAGGATCGGTGGACGAGACAATACAAGTACAGGATATGTTGATGATGCTCTTCTGTTTTCCTAGTCCTTCCGCGCAAATCTTTCACACCCTGTGGCTTCAATCTCGATTCACTGGCACTTTGATTCCAACGGCCCTCTCGAAACAAGTGAAGTAACAAGAAACTTGAATAAGGATGCAACTGCATGACAGAAATTCTACTTTGGATTTAATAGAACTTGTGACCACGCACTACATGTAGCAGTAGAATGAATTTCGGATGTTCATCATAAGTAGCACGAAATTGATTCATATGGTCGACATATGATCATTTCTGAATAGTTAAAGTACGAGTTTGCGTATTAGTATCGTTCGTATCATCTACTTAGAGACAACTATTCCACGTCGACCGTTGTCGTAAGCGTGCAGCACACTTCATTACACTGCCTGGCCCTGTCCGCATTCTGAGTCGTGTAATCCGATTCGACGAAAAGCATTTCGACGGCGACAAGAATCCAAGAACGAAGATGGAAATGCAAGGAGGAATCGGTGAGAGCGTTGCCTTCTGGGCTTTTCTATTCAGCTTCCAGTTAAGTGCAAATATATTCTTTGCGGGGCCATCCTTGGTGGACATGGACTTTTATTTCTACGGACATCAGCGTTAGAGGGAACAACATGTAGATGTATGGTCGTTTTTTTCTAGCAGTCAAAGAAAGAGCCAAGGATACTAGTGCAAAGAATGCAACGACGGTAGCTCTAAGCATGATTGTAATGGTACTTTCGCTCATGTGGTTCTTCGCAAGTCGAAGCTGCGACGACGAGGAGAAAAGGTACGATTTTTTCTTGAGAATAGTCAATATCGGATATCCATCCGTAGTACAACAGCGGCGTTTTCGCTGTATCTATACGAAATTGGATTGTTGAAGTCTACCTCTCAATTCCTTCCTCCTAATTAGATTAAATCTTTATCCTCTCTGTACCAGGTTTGTGAAAAGCATCTTCAACCGGAAGGAGCTTGCGAGTCGACGCCGCGATGAACTCTACACGGACGCAGTGCTCAATACGTACCATTTGGATATTCGCGAAAGTCTCGCGAAAATCTAACATCTGAAGATTGATCCTCTTCAGTAGTGATACATGAAATACGGGGTGGTAAACGTTGTTGCATTGTAAAGGCATTCAATAGTACGTATTTGACATTCGGTTTATACTCCATAGTATCAATTCTCCATAGTATCATATTCAGAGTGGCATTCAGCGCACAACATCAACCAGCTCGCACGACATAGAAAGATCACTTAACATTCGCACTTGTGCTCCCCCGTTAATTATCTACCCTCTCACATCGACTTCGACAAGACATCATAGCATACCGTTTGCATAGGTCGCCCTCGTCGCGTCAGCCTAAAAGCTCCATAGGAATTTACATACTGAACACCCGGCTGCATTCATAGTTCTCTAATACATTGTTCCACCAGATGAAAGCTAAACTGTATACATGATAGGAGGATGAATTTTTGCCCAAACAGACTCTTACAGCTACGCACATGCAACAGTCGAACGCGGTGCATCAGCTGATGTCGAACTGTGACTGCTAAGCAAATTTCGTGAGCTACTTCATTGGTTCATTGTAAGTATGCGAAAAAATAATGTTCATCTTGACTGATTAAAAATGCAGGCAAGATGAAACATGATGCGGACCGAAATACAAGTCTTCTAGGATGTCGTGAGAACACCGGAGATGTAGATGATGCGTCCAGCATTCAACATCCTTGTGCCCTGCAGAAAAGGCGAATGCATGACAGCGAGCTGAGTGATGAAGCAATCGTGAAAGGACCAGAACGCACAGGGAGTTTTGGATGAGAGCCCAAAGGAAAAGACGAAGAAGTCGCCACTGACTACCATGCAACGGTGACGTTATTTCATCTACTCAACAGACCAAAAACGTTTCATCTGTAACTAAAATTACGTCAAGAAAAGAAAAAGTAATAGTAGGTGTACTGTTCAGCGTGTTGTAATCCATTGTGAAATAAGATACTACATACAGATACAGGACACTAGTAGATTCACGTCATAGAGGAAGCAACAAGTAGTAGAATATAGTTATGTCGTCTGTGCGCGGAACAGAAGTGCCAGAATGGGGGCCCGCGGAGGTGGAGGCGTGGCTACGAAGCGTGGACTTGGCGTCTTTTGGTCTTGTTTTTAGAGAGGCGGGAATAGACGGACCTACACTGTTGCAGCTTACTTTCGACGATTTATTGCAAAACTTTCGGAATGCAGCGTACGTTTTATCTTGACATGTTCCTTTTGCTATTTATTTTCGTGTTACTGAGAGTGAGAACCGTGGTAGAAAGTGTTTTCTCGTCTCGCGGGCGTCAGGTAGCAAGTGGGTTTGATTGTTAGAGCTAGAGGTGCGATAGATAGTGTTATTGATGATGATAAGAATATGCACAACCCATTTCCATTTTCTTTCAGGGATCCGACGCTGAAGGGGTGGATAGGATGCAAGAAGATAATAGGGCATACGAACCTCTTCAAGTTACATCTCGGGCAGGAATCGGTATCAATTCTGTGATACTATAGGCGATGCTACAGGTATATTATCATATGAATATAACTCGCTCCTGTTGTTGAAGCCAAAAGTATTTGATCGTGGTGGATTTCTCTGGTGGAGCAAGGAGAAACACGAGGGTTCCTATTCCTTTCATTCGTGATTTCTCAGACGCTGTTGGCAGCGGATAGGTCATTTGTAGACGGCAACCGGTCTTTCGCCTCTTCGTCACGGCCTCCTCCGTCGCCGGGACCCAGGGCCTACACGCGCGCCGAGCCTCTGTCAGCGAGAAAAGTGAACTCGCACGGTAGTGCAACCGGTAGTAGCTATGGGAATTCCTCAGCGCGCGGATCCTCAAGAGGCAGGGTGGCACAAATGAAGAGCTCCTATGGTGGTATACAACATATTTTGGAAGTTATTTTAAAGGAGTTCCTAGAGGAATGTATCTTCTGGAAATCGTGAGGAACAATCTTTGTCACTAACCACCTTCTTTGAATAGATACTTACACGAAACATGATATCAAAGAACGCACAACGATCTTGATCTGTTTTCCGTCTACTCTCAGAGGTCTTTCGCATCGCTCATCTAGTAGGGACGCTTTGAATCGGAGTGATATATCATACAGCGGAAGGAGTTCTGGCGTATCGTTCTTAGCAATGTCCGAGAGCGGGACAACATTCGACACTCGGAAGCGCAGTCGTACGTGTTCCTAATTCTGAACATTTGCTCAGTACTAGTAGAAACAAATAGAATGAAATGTTCTGCAGCACTTGCTCCTTTATTCAAGTCTTCTGGTGCGAGCGAATGAAAGATTATGCATTTTTGTCGTGAAAACGAACGTATGCTGTGGATAAACAATATACTACAACAGACAAAGGAAGTATGGCTCTAGCAAAGCGGAATGTATCCGAGTGTCTATTCCTCCGCGGCGGAGCGTCACCGGGTGTATGCCGCTATAATGTGGATCTCGACGACCCTAGCAGACGGCGTGGTGGCGCAATATCAAGAGCTAGGCGATTTGATCCACCAAAACGGCTTTTCCCAGAGCGTCCGCCACCCGGACCGCAGTCATACGCACCAAACTTCCTCGCGATGAGTGCGCGACCCTCAACCTCCAAATAACGGAGGACGAATGAGTCTAAGTATTCTGTTAAGATGGTGTGGGTGCTGCTTTTCCAAACCGCGCATGCTCGTTTCAAATTGATTACATGTGCTTCTCCGACCAAGTGAATAGATATTTTGATTTTTGCTTTTGAAGCGAAGGAGGCCACGCTCAAAATAATATCGATCTTAGGAATCTGACATCAACACATTACTTTGCTTCTTGATACCACGACTTTAGAATGAAACCAGAATAATGCGCGCAGGTATGAGGTGGGCTAAATACCACAACCTAGAGGTAGTTGAAGCAAAATGTAAACGCTAAGAAAACGTGAAAACTATTAATGACCACTAATCACTCTCTACTAACTTTCTAAACTAGTCCATGTCATAATATTAAATTTCAACAGAATACAGCAAATCTCCATAGAAATTAGCCAAAAGTAACACGCCAAACGATCGTAAATGAACTTTATAGCACCGACTTCGTGTGCTCACAGCAGTTAAGACATGCAGCCTGGTGCTGCTTTCGTTCTACAACGGTCTCATATGCTATGTCCATACAAGTACAACTGCTTCTGAACTGAAGAAGACTTATTCAAAACTCATTTTGAGTATCAAACCGTTAGCCTTTATATTTTCCGATACAGCTCCTGGTCTTGTACAGTAATGTATACCAATCTATCGAGCAGAAGGAATCATATGTTGATTTACCGGGAGCGGTTATTCTGTATGATATCATTTCAACTTGTTGCATTTTGATGTGGGCGGGCTATAAAAATGAAAGAACGTCGCGTGAATCTCTACTAAAATTTGAATTTGTCATGACAACTACAGCAACTTACACGGTGAAACCTTTGGACATTATTGACGTCTTCGTGTCACGTGAGCGACAAATCTGTTGTACAAAAAGCAGAAAGAACGGGAAACAACAACAGAGCTTATAAAAAGCGAACGAGTCAGTCATCTCGGTCCCAACATTGAAGCGCGTGGATGTGCATTGATTTCCAGCAGTTCTTCGTCTCTGTCGGAGATTTACAACTTATGCGCACGGCCACGGGAGTGCGGCCACACGACCTTGCTAAGAAAGAAGCTGTTCTTCTATTCTGATCCTCGATGGATGTGGACGAGACCCGGGAAGATCTAAGGCTGATGGGCTATCTTTTCTCGCGTGCTGGATCGCAGGATCCTCTTTGTGATTGTTTACGAGATACGCAATTCGACACTCGGTGGAGGTAAAGTGATGATGTTATTAGTGACGATGTGGCCGGTACTGGTTTCTTCGCATTCCTTTTCCGTGAACTTGCATGTTGCTCTATGTGTAGATGATATATTATCAGATGATTGATCGCTCATGCTGATTTTGTGACAACGAACTTAGTAGTTCGTAGTCGGTGTCCTCTACCTTACAAAAACATTTAAGAATTTCCCTGAAGATCGATTTGGTTGTTTATTTTTGACCTCGTTTCTAATTTCTAACCTAACAAGATCTACTACTAACTTGTACTTCTGTAGTTGTACATCTTCTAGTCTAGAAACGCAAAGATGTTGGAGTTCCTTAATGTGCGGAGGTCCGGTACTATGCTAGAGCTAGTGTGGGCCGTGGGGCTGCTAGTCTGCACTAGTGTCGTTGCCAGCAGTCCTGGAGGATTGGGTGGTAAGGATGTTGCTCATGGTTCCGTAGTCGCGCAGGGACCAGCTGCGTCGGGCACTGCCGCAAATGAGGAAACGCCACTCAACTTGCCAAGCACTCATGTGCAGGAGACGATCACAATGAAATTCGGCGGTTCCAGTCTAGCAACAGGAAAGAACCTGCTGCAGTTATGACTACTTGTACATCGGAAAATTGGAATTTTCTATTCACCCTATATATCTATAATCTAGTACCTTCATCCCAGCAAGAACGGGTTGTATATCACTCACTCACTGCTCAAAGTGAATTAGTACAACAAGGAGAAGGGTGAGGTCGTCACTACATTACGGTGCACCATCGACAGTTTAGACCCTGTCAGGTCATGAACGCATGGAGAGTTTACACTAGAGTTTAAACGACAAGACGAAGAAAGTAGACGGTTTGTGAAGATGTTTTGTCTAATGCTTGTGGCAAGGATCATTCATGGCACACAGAGCCTGAATACAGTGAAGCAGGTCTTGGTAATCTGCTCTGCGATGGGGAAGACAACGGATGCGCTGAAAAATATGTTGAAGCTTGCGGCTAGAAATCATGATGATCTTCTACATCAGGGAACTAATCAGCCATCCGAATCACCTGCTCAAGCAGAAGTTCTGACATCGACAGTTGAAGGAAGTAGTCGTAGTATCGAAGGGGGAGTGAGGACTTCTTCTCCTGCATTTCTGGCTTCCGAAAGGACCACGGGTCAGGAGGACGCCAAGGCAAGAGAAAATCAAGACAAGAGTGCAGTCAAAAATGCGCTTCATGACGGTGCCAAACTCTCGCTTGCTTCTTCTACGCCGCCACCGCCTTACTTGGCGACTTTCGAGAAAAGCATAGTACAGTATCACAAGGATATCTTCTATGCTGTGGAAGCGAGCGCGCTTGAATGTGTAACGCCTTCCGTTTCCTGCGAAAAGGGGAACAAAGAGTCAGCATCGAAGAAGAAGGAACAAGCTTGCGAAGAGTTGATCAAGCAAAGTTTTTCTACCGTGTGGAGTGAGCAGATTCAGGGCCCGCTGATTGACGCTTTGAGGCGTGACTTAGATACAGTTTATGAACTGTCGTTTTCCCCCTCGGTAGACCGCGTGGAGTTGGCCAACCGCTACTCTGATACCATCGTGTCCTACGGTGAACGCATCAGTGTGCGGATTGTAGCGCAAGCACTGAAACAAGTGGAGAAGTTGGTCGGATCAATGTATTTCGATGCCTGGGACTTGGGGCTGCAGACGACAGCAGGTAGCGGCCAGCTTGATAGCGTGCTCTCGTCGGCAGAAGTGGACACCGACCTTGTCTACCCGAAGATGGCTGCGCGCATAGAGGCGAATCGACTGCAAATTTAGGACTCTCTTCTTGCTAATCGATATTGAAAGGTTTTGAAGTGTTGCTGAATTACAATGGCGCTAAGTCAACTAAGAACGGCACGAAAACGGCCACTATTGTCGCCTCCTCGTCCTAGAAGTGCTCCGCTTAGCCGCTTTTGCTACTTGCTTCCTCTTGGTTTTTCTGTCTTTTGGTTTCGTTTCATGTGATTCCCCGCGCCCCTCCAGAGTCCACCGCGCCAGCCTGCAAATGTGTGCTGGGGGATTCTGGAGGGGCGCGGGGATTTGGAGGGTGCCCGAGGTTCTTGGCTCGCAACTGGGTGAGGGTTTTCCAGAAGGGGGCGCAGTAGGCGGCGAGTGTTCTGCGGATTCGTATCATGCCCGGAAAGGTTGAACTTTGTCCGGATTTTTGCAGTCCTTCGCAGAATTTGCCCCAGTATGGGCGTCCTCTTTTCTCTTCTTTTCAGCGGACGACGATACTGCATGAAAAGACCGATTGCGTTCCACTTCTAACACGTGGCTTTTTCGACTCCGGGCGCGGCCTTCTTGCCTGTAGTCACTGGTTATATAGCCAAGGACGCTGAGGGCAAAATAACGACTCTGGGTAGAGACGGATCCGATTTCTCTGCTGCGCTCTTTGGCGCCGCTGTTGGTGCGAATCGCGTTCAGATTTTCAAGGACGTTCCCGGGATCCAGAGCACCGACCCGCGACTGCTGGGTGCGAACGGCAGCGAAAGGGTGAGAACCATCCCGCGTCTCTCCTACGAACAGGCAGCTGAGCTTGCGATCTTCGGTGCGACAGTTGTGCATCCGGAAGCGATGGGGCCATTGCGCGCGAAGCGCATTCCGCTCGAAGTTCGGAACACAGCGGACCCCTTTGGTTCAACCTTCTCGACGATTTCCGAAGAGCTACCGTACGGTGCTGCGATCAATACTCCTGGCTCACCATTTTCTTATGCTTTGTAGTTGAACATCTTCCTCACAACGTGAGCGAGGCGAGTAAGCATTACTGTATTTGAGAAACTGTTCACCTAAGGTCAACATGGATGGAGCAAAGATGTAATACAGAGCTCTTCACTTTTTTGGTCCTTTTTTATCAACATCGATCTTTTCAATTTCCACGTACAACTTCCGTCGTTTTTTCAGGAGCTAGCAACAAGATGCGCTTACCTCTAAGAGCAATCCAGTTCTCCTGCCAGCCGCAAACCCCTGCCTGGACCTCCTGTGCTGGCGATTACGAAGAACGACCGAGCTAAACTTATTCAAATTTCTTCGGCTGCGATGGTACAAACAAGTGGTTTTCTTGCTGACGTTTTTGCGGTGTTCAAGGAAATGGGGATCTCAATTGACGTTGTGGGAACATCGACTAGTTCCATTTCGTTAACGACAGATGGCATGGACGATTAAGGCATCTTCAATTTTTGTAGAAACAACGAGTTGTTTGGCAGTCATTGAAGTAGACTGAAATACCAACTTTTATTGTTCTAATAGGCGAACACAGAGGCGTTGCTTCCACAACTTCGACAAAAGTTGATTGCTGCGGTGGGAGGGCTGGCGAATGGACGTGGCCTGGATCTGCAAGTAAATGTCGCGGCAACCGTGGGCACTTTGACTTTGATCATTGGCTCACCGTTGACGGCTGACTCTGTCATGTGGAAGGTTCAGCGATTGCTCGACGAGGAAGTCAATTATGTCCATACAGACTTCAGCATAGGTTTGAAGAATTTAGTGATAGTGTTTGTGATAACAATGAAGAGACCTCTCAACAAGACACTACGTACACAGACCTTCCGTCGATGTAATTGTTAGTTGACGAAAGACAATGGCATGCATAAGTTTTTGTTTAACAGAGAATAAGGTCGTCACTATCTCTAGTGGAAGAAAATGACATCCTTGAGAAATAGTGCCTAGACCATTTGATGGCAAGAAGTCTTCTAACTTCCAGTCCCCCTGCAAGTGGTGACGAAAGCGAACCCCTACCAGATAACCTTCGTGCTGGAAAGCGATAAGCAAAAGATGAACGAAGCAGTCGACCGGGTCCATCTGCGTTTCGTTGAGGAGTACGATGGAGATGCGCGTCACTAAAATATATATGTAACGATCGAAGACGACACTGCTGATCTAGAAGGCGAATGTCGGGTAGCTACTGTATAATTACGAGAGGTAAAGCTCTACTATCTAATGATACTGAAGTAGAGGTCAACAAACTCAAACATATAGGGAAAGTGACGTCAACATAGTCGTATGCTAGGTGCATTAATTATCCATAAAGACGATGTTCAGCGTCGTCAATAGTTTCTCAACATTTTTCGTGCAAGCTACGGACCATGCATTGTTGTCGTGTCTTCGATTCACATCCATGCTGTAAGTGTAAGAAATCATGTTGAAAAAAATATGCAAGAAATATGGTTCCGAAACTGTATTTACAGGACGAAAAGTTTTTGTAAGCCTTTTCAAGAACACTACTGACGTCTGGTCGCACATTCAAGAATACTACAGAGCTGTAGTAGCGCTCGTGACGAAAGATGTTTTGTTCTTGCAGCATGGCCAAGGGGTTTTGGCGCTGTTGGCTATGATAGATGAAAAGGGAATGTACTTGTTCGGAGAAAAGCTTGAGAACGAGCACTTTATTTCGTTGACTGATTTATCCCCCATTTGCATTTCCTTTTCCGTATTACTATCGCTATGCATGGTGCTCCACGACAGGTTTTGATTAGAGGCAAGCAAAGATGCCCTACTGTCCCCAAGTACTCAAGGCTTTTGGTAGTTCCAAAACTTTTTAACTCATTCTGAGTCTGCCTTCAGGCGCCATCACCATCATATTCACTTGTCATAGCTATAATCTTTTCGGGTGATATCTGATTCGTAAAGGTGCTACGTAAATTTTTTTGCCTCCACTAAGAAACTGAAACACAATGGACACAGAGGTCAGTAGACATGAAGGGCGGAGCGGCTGTGTGATGGGAAAGCCGCGCGGAGACGGACCCACCGTGTGCAACTTCTATTTTTGCTACAACTTCATCACTTGAAGAGAAGGATCATTCAACTAAGTATTTGCTAGAACTACATATCAGCATCAAGTGCTGATTCGTATAGAACTACATATACATATTTTTCATTCTAATTCGTTGATTGCCTCTGCAACGTATCAACACTTCTACAACTTCATCACTTGAAGAGTTTGCGAGGAACCTCTATTTTTGCAACAACTTCATCACTTGTTTGAAGAGAAGGCTCGATGTTGATAGGTTCATTTCAACAGTTTTGAAGTGGCTTCCACGACGAGCAGCACGACCGCGATCTTCAGTTCGTCTTGTACCGAAAAAAGCTTTCCGTGTCTATTGCCAAGTCGATGTAAGAGTAAATCTCATCCTGCAAAAAGATACGAAAACATAAACACCGGCATCTCCGAGGATGGAGCAATATTCAACTTCAGTGATCCACCTGAGGCAGAGCTACGAGCTTTCGCCTCTTCTAGCCTCTGCTGTGGTAGGCAAGGAAGTACGGGGGCTATGCTTGCGGCATCTGTTGTTGCGCCAGAACGCTGCTCAGGCCGAGGGGAACTCCGTATTTCTCAACAAGACCAATGAATGCGTGCGCGAACTAGAAACTCAGATGGCAGAGCATGGCCTTCTTTTACGGCTCTTTTTCGAAGTGAATATTGTGATGAGCTGTACTATATTACATCTATGTATCTATAAAAGAACAGAAATTTTGAGGAAGGATGCAAATGCAACAGAGTCAGAGGTTTGATTCTTGTGGGGGGTCATGAGCCGCACTTGGATGGTCTTCATACTCATAGGTTGTAAGGACATTCATCTTGTTCTAATTCCTGTGTTTCGTGGACAGCAGGGGTGAACCGGCGATGAGCAGGTGGCGATCAGTGAGCTCTTCGGTGGTCGCGAAGTGCACTCCACCCACGGCGTGCACCCAAAAGCACCGAGTCGGCATGTTTTCCGGCTTTCAAACGAGGGTATGCGTGGGGTCGGACCACAGTGGCACAATGACGGATATTTTCTTCGCGTCCCATTTTCCCACGTGTTGTATTACATTATCAAAACCCCAGCGCAGGGGAGAGGCGGCACGCATTTCTGCAACACGTCGCGCGTCTATGATGTGTTGGAGGCGGCTGAGCAACAGCGCTGGGCCCACTTGTACAGTGTGAATAGCAGCTACGGCTTCGTGCATCCGGTGGTCGCCGAGCACCCCGTAACGCGGAAGAAACATGTTTTTCTTCACTTGGGCTGGACCGGCGCGGTATACGACGCGGCACAGAAGCGACTCCTAGACTCCACGGAGCTTGCGACACTGATGCGGCGCTACAACGAACTGCTTTCGCGCGAAGACTTGTGTTACAAACATGTGTACCAAGAAGGCGACGCGGTTTTCATCGACAACCTGACGGTGGCGCATCGCGCGGATCCGACTGCGCACGAGGAGCTGCAGAGCGTGGATGCAGAGGCGATTATAGAAAATTCGGAGGAAAAAGAGGATGAACCAAAAGCAAAGTTGCGTATTGTGCATCGCGTTACGATCAAAGGGCAAGACGGAATTCTTGACCCGCCACCAGAAGTGCTGCCACCAGTCCTGGACATCGCAGGTCCAAATCCTTTCAACACGGATGGTGTGTGGTTTCACGGCAATACCGGGTTCGAATGGGATTCGGACAAAAGACTGCAAAATTGAAGCGGTTCATTTTGTGCATATCTCATAGCGCTAGGAAAATGTTTTAGCTTTTGTTTTTAGCGTCATAAATCAACGCCCGGGCGAGCAGCAGCTAGCAAGCATGTGTACCTATTCTACCCAAACAAAAAACACTTATTGAGATTCTCTATGCCAATCATGGTCAATATTGGACTTGATTATGCAATGTAGCGTTTGAGACCCGTACTTGCCTCGTTCAACAGCGTGACTCCTGCCATTGTGCCGCTTTGTTCTGTTATTGTTTGAGCAGCTAGCAGGATCATGATGATCCTTTTTGCGAAGGCTGCGATGAGCGGCTCAGCAGGAGTTGCAAGCGAGAACATGGAAAAGGATCCCTATGCTCCACCGCTCGATCCCGTCGACAGGATCTTGTAGCTCGCTAGTCGATATTCAAAAGTTCCCACTTCTTGCGAGGACTTTACCGCTTCTTGATGTAATGCTTCGCCACCAGAGACGCTTGAACGAGCGAATTGGTAATGGGATAACTTGTGATATAAAAGTCAATGATCAAAAGTTTTCGACGTCCTAACACTCGATTATGAAGGCAAACGGTGTTGCTCGCCTCGTGGTCGGCGGCATGTGCGCGTCGGCTGTGCTGGTAGCTGTTGTCTACTTCCGGAAGTACCTTAATTTCGCGTACCTGGCGGAGAATCACAGGCAACTGCATGCCTTGGTGGAGAAAAACTTTGCGCTGGCTGGCTGTGCGTACGTGGGCTGCATGGCTTTCGTTATAGGTCTAACCGTACCCGGAGCGACGTTCCTTAGTTTCGCTGGTGGAGTACTCTTTCCGCAGCCCTACGCTGCGGTTTTTGCGTACCTAGGCTATGTCATTGGCGCGATATTCAGCTTCGCGGTCGTGAGCTTCGTGTTGGCTGACGTCTGTAGACGGAGGCTCCAGAATCTGAGCAAATTCAAGGCGCTCCAAGCAAAGGTGCAACGGAATGCGCTTCTTTATCTCGTCGTCGCCAGGTAAGGAGGTTATTAAATAGAACAAGAACTTTTTGTTCTGCTGGGTAATCTCAGTCGTAGTCCAAGCATCGAAGTTTTGTTTCACGACAAAGAAATTCTGAATTGAGGAACGAATCATCACTCATCTTCTAGCTCCTAACATGAACATCACAGGTATACCTTCGTGTTTCCATTCTGGTTCGTAAATAGTGTATCCGCGATCGTGGGCGTGTCCTTTCCGACCTTCCTGCTGGCCACGGGGGTAAATACTCTGAAATAGAAATATCAACATTAACATTAACATGATTAAACATTATGATTTGTCTAACTTGGGAATATAAGAAAATTACATGATACAAAGCAAAGAAGAAGTGTAATCAACTTGCAGATTGAAGGTGGCTTGTACGGTGATTTGTGTACAGTTACAGCGTTTTCAGCAAGCAGCATCACGACCATTCAACAATCGACAGGTAAGCGTTATTCCGGGATCTATCGTCTATACAAGTGCAGGTCGGAGTCTAGGGAATCTCTTATTAGCTGGTGAAAACAGTCCAGAAGCGAGCGCCCTACTATGGGCGGCGCTTCAGGATCCAAATGTCTTATCTTGCTTGGGCGGAGTCTCCGTCTGTGTCCTTTGCGCGCTTCTTGCCGGAAGAATAGCAAATTCTGACAAGGATACCGAAAATACCGATGAAACAGAGAAAGAACAAGAAGTAAAAAAACAAAAATAGCGATTTTTTTGCGTTGGCATGTCGTGGTTTTGCACCTACTGGCTTCAAGTACAACGCAGTACTCATTTTAGTAGCACATTGAAAGGGTACCACTACCAACCTTAACTAGGAGGAGGTGCGCATTTTTTACTTGTGTGCACTGTACCTCCAAAGTGCTCTTTATTTTCGGCGTTTGTTGTCTAATCTATGGTCGCAGGCATCTGTAGAAGATCAAGCACATCATAATCATATGGGTTGACAGTGAATGTTCTAGAGTCACGGCCGACTTATCCGGGGCTCTTTAGAGCAAGATTCCTTAAACAGAGAAGCTACACCGGATCAACTACAAGCTTACGAGCTATGTATAGGTTTTGTCGCTCGTGCAGAGCCTAGACGCTGCACTATGACAATGTAGTTAGTTTTTTGATTATGGTTGCAAGTAAGCCCAAATAAGAGAAGCGAGTAGTGTAGTTTGCAGCTGGTCTTGAGCGCTGTAAAGAGATGACTAGTTCGTTGCACGATCGATACAGAAGGCAGCAGCTGATTCGCGAGTGCGTTTCGTAGCAAGACTTGGAGATCCTTGAAGTAAATGAACCATCTTCGAAGTAGTCCTCTGCGTCTGCTGCATCTGAATTCTTCGCGGAGACTGTTCCCCTTGCTTGCGGGTTCCACAGGAGCATAGCCACGGTTTCCAAATGTCGGCATCAGGCGGCGCGCACCAGGGCGCGGGACGCTTTTACGGTAAGGAGTCGTTCAATCCTCGGAAGATCCTGGCGCAAATGACTGTTTTGCAGAGTGCCTGGTACTTGCTCTTCGTCTCAACAGTTTCAATGGCAAATCACGCCAGCGGAATGGATCTGAGTGCGTCGCAGTTCTTCGTCCCAAGCGCCTACACGTTTCACACGAAAAGAGGGGTACTAAGTAATTACTTTTCTTGAAGTTATATATAAATATATAATTATAATGTTTCTGTTTGTTCTTGTACGAGGTTGCATATCTAAGCACTAGATGACTAACGACTGTTGCCAGACAACATCAGACCGGATGCGAGGCAAGAAGAAATGATTTTAGCGGTAAATAGCGAAAAGAACTGGTCAGCAAAACGAAGCCTTCCACAGTTGCCAACTTTTTCATTTTGTACTAGTTTCATACTGGTGAATCCTTGCTTCTGTTTCTATTTTCATACGTAGGTGACGCTGATATTTGGTCAGTGGATCTGCAGCCTGATTTTTGCTCCATTTTTAAGCTTCATTATCGAACGTGCGAAGAAAGTGTTGGACTTCTGCGTGACAATTCAGTTTTGGCATCTAGTTCTGTGCATTTTTTCGCACGAATTTCCTGGTCTAGCGTGGTGGGGCGTTTCGCTCGTCGGCTGCGTTGTTGGAACGCTGCTCTCCGAGGCGATCTGCATGCGATGGGAACTGCAGGACATTGAGTTGGGCGGAAACAACAAGTACGCGCCTGTGGCCACAGTTGACCACGATGCGGAAGATGATTTGAGTGCAACGACGCCGCAGCAGCATTTTGCCATCCCGGTATTGAAACCAGGAGGTCATGAAACGGGTAATGCGACACCAGGGGGGCCTAGTATGGTGGGAACGAGTAGCGCGGCTGCTCCACCTGTTGCTAGTGCTAGCATCCAAATGCAGAACACGAATAGTCGCGGCGGCCAAAGTAGTTCGGTCATGACGCTTCCTATAGGAAATAACGCTTACGTAAACAATAATATGCGGGACACGCCGGGAAGCACAGAAAGTGTGATAGATGCGATGATTGATGAAGATATGAAGGAATTAGAAGTAAGAAATTCTCCTGACAGGCGAGGAAAGTGATGTCGACGACCTAAAAGTACGAAAACAGAGAATAAGCGAGTAACAAATACAATAACCGAGTATCTGAGATTGTCATCTAGATTACTCGCTTATTTCAGTTTTTCGATACCTGGGAAGGTCAGCAGCTTAAGCATGCCATTAATACCACCTTCTTGCGGCTTCCGATGTCTTCCACAATTGTGGACACGCATAGGCAAGGTCGTCCTGATGTCCTCTTATCCTTCGTATAGATTGAGGACGTCGTTGTCAGCTATGTATATCTGTCTGTATCTGTAGTTGGAACTGTAACTCGTGGAACATCGATACAAAACTAACTTTTGCCTCGGTTTTGAGACCCTTTAGATAAGAAGATCGGTTAATGTTGTGTCACTTGCTGTTCACACGTGTCGGTCTCGGCAGTCGGTTGATGAAGTTCTCAGAATCTTCTGAAGCAGGAGCTCATACACCAGAATAGCCACATCGTCTGCCCGTCATGCGTAAAAGATAGCGCATCATCAATGTTTGAATTTGAAAACACAAATTAATAGGTAGTACTAAAGCCCGAATGGACCACCTCATGTTTCCCTTCCGATATTACATTGATGTGTCCTAGCTGCAATGCATAATTCGTAACAAATTGACCGTTTATAATGCGCAGAGGACAAGGTTTTTGTGACCACTATATCTTGCTATAATATTCTTATATCCAGCGAGAATGTCTGCTTTTTCTCCTTAGATGGGAGCTCACTTCATCTAAATCTAATCTACCTGAACTTCTAGGAAGTAGGCACCTCGTCCATGAGAAGATTGCCTTTCAGACATTTGTTCGAGAAGCAGATTGAAGATGAAATGATAAATTTTCTGAGTCATCACGAACATTTTCGTCAAACAAAATCAGAGCCCAAGATATTTTCTCATCATGTCTTCGTCATTGTTGACGTCTTTCCTGAGTGCAACCGAAGTCACGAAGCTCGGATGCACGCAAGTATCTGTGGTAACAAACAAGGCGCTCAAATTCCTCCTGCCACATAGAGACTATGCCGAGGTCTTTCTTCTTAAGGCAACACGCTGATGACGAAGTCATATTTGGACGTATAGTCGCATACACTAGGATTAGAGGATATTAAGACTGCACTCCCTTCAGCTAGACGACATGGAGGGAAAGCTACTCCTACTCGAATAGGTTCTATCTTGTAGATACGATAAGCATTAACATTAACTTTTATTATTTAGAAAGAGAAGGCGCAAGGTGTGCTTGGTTGTTGATAGATAGGGAAGCAGCTTTTCCAATTTTGCGGCAATAGATCATCGGAATCCCAAGGCGAGTACCGAGGCGCTGGATCAAATAATGCAGCGTCTATTCGAAAGTCCTGATGCGGACGCAGTGACACGTAACTATGGTCCTGCGACCATGCTCAAACTGTTCATCGCGCAGCCACGCAGATGGCCTCTGGGTTTGTCAAAGAAGCAGAGGCTAGCAGGCTACTTGTTTCGGCAGAAGGGGGTGGAGAAGCTGATGGCGAACGGTGGAATCGACAGCATGACGGGCATTGCCGCTGAAGCGCGCGAAAATGAGGCGGGGCCAGCGGTGCGTACATACTTCAACTGGGAACGCATTCCGCCGCAATTGGAAGCACGCTTGCGTGGGGGGAAACAACCAGGAAATGCTTGTTCTTGCAATGATATCGAGCAGATGTCTTGCATGGAGAAAATGAAAGAAATCTTTGGAATGGGTGGCGACAGGGGCAAACCTTGTGAACGAGCGTTTAAGAAAACCAAAAAATGTCCTGTAGAAGCAGGCTGCAAGGAACAAGAAGACGACGAAGGAAACGTTACTTGCGAACAAAACTGTACTAAGTAATCATTGCTTCAGCACCGGATACTACCACGACTTCATCTACTATTCTATCAGATTATCAGAAAGCAGCGACCCCTTCAGCAGAAGATTCTGCTCGTTGTCGTTCGTGTCTTTTTTTGATCTACAAGAAATAGAATTATGTTAGCAGAAGGTAGAAGTATGTTCATGTACTTGTCCGTCAAGCCTTCAACTGAACATACAGGCGAGAAAGCCTTTACGACCGGTAACGCGTGTGATCGGTCTTCTAAGGCGGTTTTTCCAGAAGTGAAGGCGTGCAAGTGGTACGACGAGACCGGTAAAAAGGGGCACTGCGGGCCGAGTGATGCCAAGGAGGATGCTGCGATTCAGAAGGCACGTGCGCAGGAGAAGGAGGCACGGGAAGGAGCAGCGGCGAAGGATGCGAAGGAAGCAAGAGAGAGTGAGGAAGACGGTGATAAAGGCGATGAAGAGGATGAAGAGGTGGAAACGGCCGAGGACGCAAAGGAAACGGACGAAAAGCAAGAGGATGGTGATGAAGAGCAACCAGAGGAGCAACAGGAACTGTAATTTTTCAGCCTCAGTTTTGATCACCATTTTTTCCTGCGGAGTCCGAATGCGCTTCTGAACCTTATTAGTCTTGTTCCAGTAAAACATTGATAACTTCTCATGTCTGTGTAATCTTTAATTATTGAGACTCCCTCGTTGCCATTGCCTGCGTCAATGAAGAGTCCACTTCGCGGTACCGGTAACTGTTTCCGAGTCATTCTTACTACATGTGGTACTCCACCTTCGTATTTTTTGATATCATACGACGAGGCACACGTTGTTGCGAAATTGAGCAGTGTGATAAAAAGATATGATCTTAAAAAAGTGACCTTGTGCATTGGCCCTGCACCAAATGGTAGTTGCTTTCAACATGATTATTGTTCCATGTGAAAAGCGTCAAATCTGAATCCTAATAATTTGCAGCAAGTGTAGTTGGTAGGCATCTCTCTGTTATTGAGAGCGTTGTGGCGGTGGTCTGTAATTATGGGTTGATTCGGATCTGTCAGCAACGCAACCCGCGACAACACCGCGGGCTATCCGATCCACGGGAATTTATCACTCGTGAGTAGGTACTAGAATATGACGAGCACGAGGTGAATAATGGCGCAGCTCATAATGTTGACATTCAACCTACATAGTTTCGCTCTGGTTCTTGTTCTCCATCCTTTTCATTCGTAGGCTAGTTTTCCCATACCATGATCCCAGATCATCTGCCCCACTTCCCCAAATCGTTCGTTCAAAAGCCAGCTTTATTCAATCCTCCTCTTCATCTTCCAGTAAAGTTAAAAATTAGACTTCAACACGAGACGACACTCCACCTAGTCACTCTGTTCTATGTTTTGAGTTGCAGTTTACAGCGTTGCCTGAAGTAGTGCATACTGTTATTTTAAAGTACTACTTTTTTTGCGTGGACGAGGATCATCAGAAAGTTGTCATGATCAAATCCGAAAGTAGGACTGCTCTTTTGAGTCTTTTCTTGATTTTATGATGAATCTGCTGTAGAAAATTTAACAATCGACGCAACAAGAGACGAATCGAAGTTAGTCTATCCATGCTGACTGATTTTTTTAAGCATTTTCCAAGAACGCGACAATCATAAATTTGTACAAGATCAACGCCCATCTGAAGAGTTTGATTGGTATCTATATTGCTAGTGAAGACTGCCATAATTACCAGTCACAATGTACGGAGCATACCGTCACACGCCCACCTCTTCTTCAAACCAGGATGCGAAGCATCTCGATTCTGTATATGGTCGAGATGACCCTGTTCTGCAGGCGAGGTTCAAAGCCGACGCGCCCCGCATCGTGCAGAGGGACGCACAGTCGGAGAGCCCTAGAGAGGTGGAAGATCGCGAACCCGCTTCAAAAAGGGCAATTTTGCTGCTTGGTGCTGGTGGATCTACTACAACGTCATCTCTATTTTCTCGTCCTCCACCTGGTCCCACAAACCCTGCTGCGTTTGTGCCCAACGTAACTACTTCCTTGTTTGCGAAGCCTCCTTCCCAAAATACAACAAGGACATCTTCCTCTTCGTTATTTTTAAGGCTTCTCCAAAAGATCCATCTTTCCTTTAGATGCATGATGAAGACGCATCTTCTTTGTGATCAGAGAGTTTTTTTGTTCGAGAAGAATCCTGATAGATGGCTTTCATGAAGATACTTGTCGTGCATCTTACAACGATGGATCGATTGGTAGGTATGTAGGTTTCGTCCTCTAAGATTTGCGGCGCCTCCTATCAGAAGTGGGACCACCAGCTCTTTGTTTGCCAATCCCAATACCTCACGGCCAAGCTCGTGTGAACTTGAGAATGGGGAAGACCTGGAGATGGGCCGCCCAGAGCGATTCGACGGGCGTGCGCCAAAGCTGAATATGGCTCACGACCATACCAACTTTTCCTTGCTCCGGGTCCACCGAGAATCGGCACTGTTCGGTAAACTTGAAAGTCTTCTCTCGTGGTACAGGTACGGGCACGCGCCTCATCAACAGTCTTCAACCACGATACCGAATACGTTCGGAGCTGCGCCAAATGAGATTAGTATGCCAGTAGCGGATGTACTCGGACGAGAGCGGCGGCAACTCCGAAGAGCATGGCTCATTGAGAACCCCTTACTGTGGAAGCGCTACGTGACGCGAAAAGGCGAAATGCGGGAGGAGCTCAGGCGCTTACGGGACGAATTCGGCAAGACAATCGGTATGGGGAGCGCGCACGTGGAGCGGGACCTGCCTGGAGCACTGGATCGTGGTCTCAATGAGACCTGGCTGCTACACGGAACGCAGGCACATATTAAGAAATCTACAAAGCAACTCGTCTCCTGCACAAACACCTTGGTCGGTTTCTTCAAACGAAGGTCAATATGCTCATGGGGTTGGAGTTCTGCTAGCTCTAAAAATAATGTGAAAAGCATATTAGAAAACGGATTACTGCGGAGCAAGGCGAGAGGCGGCTGCTTCGGAAGTGCCATCTATTATGGACCCCTCTGTGACCAAGAACACTCAGATTTTCAAAGTTCTTGCATCTTCTGAAGCTTTTTGTACTTCTTTCATCCATGTTAAAAATGTGAAGAAGAAGATTTAGATCATCAAAATGAGTATCGTACAATGAATGGCAGGCTTGCTAGAAGTAGTGTTCATAATCATTGTGCTTTTTTTGGGTCATCAGTCTCATTCATGACCGAGTGCATGTAATGAATGTTAGTTTCTCATCATTGTGAGTAACTAAGAGAAACAAGAGGAAGAGTCGCAGTAGCGAGCGACCTTTTCTAAGTCTTTCTAGCGGAGAACGCCGCGAAGAGTGTCCACTATGCTGTCGGAAATGGCAGCGGGGAGGCTTTTTTGCTGGTGTGTCGCGTGTTGGTGGGCTACTACCAGACTGTTTCGAGCTTTGATGCTGCTGCTGGAGGGCAGCAGATGAAGGACGCGGTAGAGGTGGCGGGACACACGAAGCCCGCAACGATGTACGCTTATCATCGTAGTGCAGCGGAGTCGGCATCGTCTCTAGTACAGACCGCGTCAAGTAGCACGCGTCAACTGAGTGGAATTCAGTACCACAGTCGCGTGTGTGATGCAGGTTCAAGTGGAGGTGCTTTTATTGGCGCTAGCCATCGGGAATTCTGCATTGAAAACGAGGCAAATATCTACCCCGAATACCTTCTGTGCTTTTCTACTGACGGATATTGAAACGCACATCGCTGATTTGAACCTCGTCGCGCTTTGGCTGGCCGATTGATGCGGCGCATAGAAATCCGCTGACTCGATGGCGAAATGAGTGATAGTAACTAATGTAGTTGTAATGATTTATGTTTTATGCGATTTTTAAATGTACATGGTGAACTATCCTTGTTATCCCATCATCTACTCCCTAGCAGTATCCTCGTAGTGCGGCTGTTGATCGAACGCGTAATACATAGATTTCCGGTTTGACAATTAAAACTAAAAGGCCTAGTTAGATGAAGCTGCCGCAGCATGATTTTTATCATCAATCGATCCCTTCCCCATTCATCTCCAACATCGGACAATTATTTCCCTGTACTGATGTGCTGGGGTTCAGAAGCATCGACACTTGATATTAAGCATGCTCTCTTCCTATACTCGGATTCCCTAGAAACATGTTTCCCCAATCAGGAGATCTAGAGCACGGTTTTTTGAGCTGGTCGAAAAGATAAAACAAAAGTCGAAGATAGGTTAAAGAACTTCATCTAGAGTAAGGCCCCACTGAAAAAACGGTTTTCTTTAACTGTCGTGTGGTGCTGAGTCAATCTATTCGGAATCGTTCGTGAACCGCTTAACCGCTTATACTATGTATTGGGTGATGTCAACATTTATATCCGCTTTCATACTAATATCTTCGCTTCAATTATGAGCGGCTTGATGGCTTTGATGACAATGTCCAACTTGCCCAACTGCTATGTACAGCGTTTGCTCCATGTGCACGCCTTTTCGCAGGCGTCTATGAGAGCAACGGCGGTCTTCTGTCTATCCGCTTGAGACCTGGCCCCAGCTGGGAAGATAGTGCTGAAAATTTCATTTGTAGCTGTAGTAATGGAGAGGTGAAAAATCGTACGTCGCGCTCGCGGCGCCAGCATTGTATTGTAGGATGGTGTAAGAAAAATACACAATATCATTGAGTAGATCTGGTCTCTATGTGAACTTGTAACTCTGTCTTGAGCGGCTACCTCCATCTGATGGCGTAGACGAGAGAGAGAGAGAGATTCACCCAGAATTCATTTCTAATTGCAACAACTACGCAGTCTGTCTCTCTTTGATGTTGTCGATCTGTGATTCATAATGTCCATGAGAGTCAAGAAAGAGCCGCTCGAGCGCGTCTGCTTCTTCATGAAGATCCGCCTAGTCTTAGCAAGCCGAAAAATGGGCCGGGGTTCGTATAGTCTTAGCCCGGAAGAGGGCCGCCCCCGCTCGGTGGCTAACCTTTAAGAAGACTACCGGGGCGAAGCGCGCGGGTGCGACGATGCCAGCGAGCCCGAGACAGGGGGGGAATGTGGCGACGAGCGCCCGCTTCCTCTTCTTCTTTTGTTTCCTCGTTTCTCCCTTTGTTTTTTTTTTGGTTGACGCGTCTCCTTCTTGCGTTATTTCTGACGTGTCTACTAGACTACTGCGCGCGCCTCTTTAAAATACTTGCCTTTTATTTAATGTGAATTCATTGGTTGGCCCCACTGCTAAAAGGAAAAGTAAGGTCTAGGTCTTTTTTTTCATCGAAAATGGAAGAGACTGAAACAAGGTGTTTGACTTATTAGAGCTTCTTCTTGTAAAGTAAGCCCCATCAAGTGCCCGCAATTATTCATCGATTGGAATGAAAAGCTTCGCTAGAATTTGTCTGGGTTAGTTACTCTTCTTTTGATGCCTTATGACGCAGAAGAATACTGACTGGGGAAAAGAGATGTCGGGTGCGTACGTAATAGCTTCTACACTGCAGGCAACGCATCAAGTACATCTACAACTTCGATTACCGTGCGAGCGGGACAAAACATAAACAAGCAGGAGTAAGTGAAATTGTATCGCCGTATATGTCGACGCAGCCAATGTTGAATCGGTATTCAATTCTGTCGGAAGCGAAAACTAAATGCATGAAAGAACTCGTCATCGGATTGCGTCCAGCACACGACAAAACAAGAGGCGTTTTGTTCGTTTTCGGTCGTTCGTCTGTTGATGTTCAACAGACTCCGCCGGAAGCAAGAGCTGCACAGCATTGCAGAACTCAATCGGTCGGTGTCCAACAGGGAAGCAAATAGTTAGCGGCTCGGCCACTCTTGTCTCGTCGTCCGGTCAGACTCAGGCGAGCCTCTTAATATAAGTAGTCTTCCACTCCCACGAACGAAGTAAAAACTTATTTATAATTTCCGCAAGTCTTAAGCTGTAAGGCATTCTGCTAATAAATAGCAAGCCGAAAAATGGACCGGGGCGCGTATAGTCTTAGCCCCAAAAAGGGGCGCGCCTGCTCGATGGCTGGCCTTTATGAAGATGACTCGGCAAAAGCCTACGAGTACGACGACGCCAGCGAGCCCGAGGGGGGGAAATGTGGCGACGGGTATCCGCTTCGTCATTTTTTGTTGTATGTTTCTGGGTTTTTCGGTTTATAAGTGCTCCTGTATCTTCAGTTGAAGCAGCAGCAGCTGCCGCTTGCGCCACCAGTAGCACTGACAGGGACTCTGGCACACAAGCAACGGCGGGACCTGGAAAGAAGCGCGCGAACTACAGGAAACAGATGCGCACGCGCGCGCGCGCGTTTCTCTTTTCTGGGTGACGATGAAGGAAAGCCGAGCGTCTGAAGATGGAGCTCAAGACTTTTAGCAGAAGAAAGACAGACGCTCCTACAACCATGTAGAAGGCCTCTCCTGCAGGGTGGTGCAGCCGATCACATTCTTTCGAAGGCAGTTAATTCACGATAGAAGGAGCAAATATCAAGAAAATACTCGTAGTTGCAAGTTTTGGCCGGCGCTTTGCCAGGAGATGCGCCACGGTTATGTAGTTATGAAAACTTCTAGTTTTGGAAGCCATGGAAAACGAGACTTTGGACTTCTTAGTCAAGAAAAAGCTGGGCGCATTTGAGTACTTATCTATTATATATACGTACAATCATTTGATTGGTAGCTTGCTATGGGTACGTATGTCTCCATCAGACGCTCGTCAATATAAGGAAGCTTGTCTGGATCGCGGATGAAAAGAATGTGTTCGTAATGATTTTCTTGGTTCAGTCATTTTCAGTGTCAAAAAGTTTGTCCGATTGTCGTTTGAACGCCAAAAAAAGCAAGGCGTTGTAGTTCATAATTATGTTTATGATTTTTGGGAACCTGCACTGAATTTTTTTAATTTGATTACAGAGCTTCATCCACATCAAGTGCCGAATGCTATGATATCATAAATGAGTATCACTTACTGCTGTATTCGAACGAAAAGGAAAACGATGCCACGCCGCTTTGCTATTTAATTTATTTATTCAAACAATAACATTAACAAATCTTGAGATCATTTCATCAGATGATTAATTTGTGTAGCTGTAGTTCATCTTCTTGTAACAACGACTAAGACACAGTCACTCAGCAGACAAGACGACACTGTATTTTCGTCAGACATGGAAACGGAAAGTAACAGAGAACATTCATCTGTCACTATCACTTGGAATCTTCGTTCATTTCAGACCGACGTGTTCAACCAAGCTTTGCAGAGCGGCTCAAAGATTCACTTCAAACGAAACATCGGTGAAAAAAGCTACTTGCTTAGCGGTTGTAGAAGTTCACTGTGAATTTCATGATGCGCAGAGCGCAAGTGGTAGGACGATTATCCTTCTGTGATGAAGGTGTTGAATGATAATAAATAATTACTATTGCAGACCAATCTCCATTAATTATTGAGTCATTGGCAGAGTTCGTTGTCAAGCAAGTAGTTGAGAGAGCTGCTGGAACAAGAACCAACACAAAACACGGCATTTTACTAGAGTCTTTATCTTCTAAGACCGGACAAGACCACAAACGAAGACCACCTTCAAATTTCAAGCGTGATTGAAGATACAAGATGGGTAAAAACAGCGGTTGGGGCAAGCGGCCCAACTATGGGGTGCGACATAATGACGGCAAGCGACATGACAAAGGCGTCCATCACAGCGTAGACAATGCCGCGAAGTCCAGCGGGTTTTCCAAGTCCAATACCAATTCGTCACATGGATCTCACAATCGTTGGGAGTCGAATCAGGGGAACGGTAAGTCGGTCGCCGTCGATTTCTGGCGCAATACTGGCACAGCAAATTAAGACCAACACTACATATACATAGATAACTCAGTGAGTGTCATCCAACATCCATTCTCATGATTTTCCTCTTCATCGTCCCTCTCAGATTTCGCTTCGGAATTCTGCTGAGAAGATAAAGTCAATACGAAACGAACTAAGTCTAGCATTCTAAGCAAATGTCACACGCAAGGAGCCGGGGCAAAAAACTGTTACAGAAACGTATCGCAATCAAAGTTACAGCAGTCTCTGCAGTGGCTTTCATCAAGGATGGAAGACGAAGAAGTAGCGCTTCGGCCCCTATGGAGTTGCGCCAGTAACGGACGATACAACTTGTATGTAAGTATGCTAGTAGCAACGTTACCATTCAAGACTCTATTTTTTCGTTGGCTTCTTCTTTTTATTTCCATTTCAGCTCGTTTTTGCTTGATTTCGTTGTTCATCTTCTCAATTGATTCTTTGCGAGCATCGTGCATCAACAGCGTTAAATAAAGTTGTAAGTGTACTATTAGCAATAGCATGACAAGAGTATCCCACCTTCTGAGTCCAAACTGATGTCTGGGGACAAGACCACAGTGTCAGTCTATGCTGGTAGTACCAGGGCTAGCCGTGGTTACCAAATTTGCAATTTCACATGCAGAAAAAATTCAAATATAAATGAGAAGTAGAAGTAGAATCGTAAGACTGAATCTGAAAGGGTAACGAAAACGACCTAGCATCTCCAACAACTTACCACAGCTGAAAGAATTTTGTATTTTTTGGCGCTGATTAAAGTTGATGGCTTTTAAAACAGAGTGTGAACGAGGTTGCCGGCTTGCTCTGACGCTAGAGCATTCTCGAAGCAGAGTGGCGAATCCATCGGGCAAGTGTACTATGCTGAAAGATATGATGAGCACGTGATTGTGTTTAACCACTCTAGATGTTCTATAGGTTTCCTACATGAGAGATCAGGATCCACGGTACATCAATGGTATATCCATGACATTGTATCAATGATGATCTGTGTCGAGGTATTCTTGTCGTCGGGCTTCCCATAGCTTAATAATGGTGAACAACCGATCGCGACGCGGAGCCCACTTTTCTACTGTAGATGGATCGCTCCAATCGGTTGCTGATAATCGTTGCTGATGCTGGCGATATTGTGATTTAACTCTGCCAAAGGCTTTGTGGAGAAGGTGTATCTTCCTGGAAAGTTTCGGGATTAGGAATGCCCAAATTAATTTCGACCTTTTACAAGGTTCTTATGTAACGACCAGAGACTTAGAATACATTCGAAGAAATAGATAACTATTATATGGGAAAACACAATTCTGAATGCACCGCTTGCGTCTGATATATATAACTTCTACACTTAACTCCCCACCCTTCATAGTACTTTTGTCTCAATTATAAGATCTTGAACTCATTAATTAAATGTCGTGGTTTTCTTCTCCATATCCAAACACACCCTTAGGAAATGAACAAAATATAAAAATGTCCTCTTGCAATGCAGAAGCGGAAGGAGGAGAGCTCTGAGATCTGAGTTCTCTCAAGATGCAATATCTTTTGTTTTTTGTTAGGAAAATCGTTCCTTGAATTCTAAGGCTCTCGAGAGACTATTATATGGGAAAACGTTGATGTGTGTCTCTTTCATGAGGCGAACTCTCTTCGAGTATAACTTCAGCCTTTCATTCACCAGTCTCGGGAGAATAGGATCAACTGACATTATAATATATATAACAAAGTTTGAATAACAAGCGACTAAAAAAGTTTATCTCGAATTTCAATTTTTCCATACTACAACGACATTTAAATTAACAGTTCTACTTTTTATTCTGTGTTTTTATATATATTATAAGAGAAAAAGTATTGCCTAAGATGTCGTTGTCATTTGTTGAATGAGATAAGCAAAATGTCGGAGAATGCGAAGAAGAAGCCGGCCTTCGTTCGGCCCAAAGGGCCAGGGAGGTCCAAATACGGTCTGACATGGTGGGGAGATCAATTTCTGAATGCGTTCAATGGAATTGACGAAGCTAATCGTTTGCCTCGCGGTGTCACATACGCAAATAATGGCTCCTGTACCGGCATACGCATAGAGGATCACAGCGTGAGGGCCTTCGTGCAGGGGAGCGACATTCAGCCCTACCGAGTGGAAATCAGTATGCGCAACACATCATATACTGTAGAAGAAGTTTTGTCGTCTTCAGTTTGTATACACGGAATGTAAAACCTAGATCAGGGTTTTTCGAAAGTTAGTAATTACCAACATGGAAAATGTGAACATCAGACGAGAAGGCCTGGGTGAGCCCGTACAGCATCAACACATATTGGATCAAAGTTCTTCTACTAGAGGTCGAGGACGAGTAACTACTTACTTCGAGTGATTATTTATTCTTTTGTCTATCCATGCATTCTTTTCTCTATTTCGACTACGGGTGTACTCCGCTAATACGCTATTCCAAGATTTCGTACCCGAGAAAGCGCGCGTGCGACAGCTCTTAGAGTCTCAGGGGCCGTTGATTGTCTCAAAGCTACTAAATCGGGAATTACCGGAGAGCATCCTCGAGTGCTTCAAGGGGAGTAGCAGTGGCAGTTTTGTTCCTTTGCGTCTCTTTCCCCGGTCTTGGGGTGAGATGCGAGCAAAGTGTAGCTGTCCTGATAGCGCAGTTCCCTGCAAGCACATCGCTGCGGTTATTTTTCTGACCGCTGGAGAAATCGACAAAAACCCGTTTCTAGTGTTTCAAATTCACGGCATCGATGTGGAAAAAGACATTCTTTCCCTGTTGCAAGGTCCACAGCTGACTGCCACCGCGCTGGCTAAGGATGCATTGGCGGGCAAGCCATCTGGGATTCCCGCGAAGAGCGGCGGGAAAGTAGTAAATGGTAAACGCAAGAATGGTGCACATGCACAGTACGACCAGCCGATAGTCAGCACATCTGCAGGACATGCTGCGTCGATAGGCCAGCTGCCGACACTGGAGGGATGGGACGAACAGGCAACAACATGTCCCGAAGTAGATGCGCAGCATGGCTTTCATAATGGAGCAACTTCATTTGATTTGACGAAGATCGAAAATTTTGGCGAAAAAATCCAAGATATGTTGAAACCACAGCCTTTGTTTTTTCCCAATGCAGACTTTCGCGTTTTATTACATGCGGTGCAAAAATACTGGGCGAAGGCTCTGGGCACTGGCACAAAGCGGCGGTGTTCTGCGAATGGCGAAGTCTCCATGCACGAAAACGCTGGAGAAGCACGTGCAGAGATGAGCTTCGGTCGGAAAAATACATCGCAGGCAAAAGCTAAAGCGAGCAGCAAGATGAAGGGAAAAGCCACAGCGTCATTGGCACTAGCGAGTTCGCACGACTCGTCTGCGTCCTCTCTGGAAGGAGCAACCGATGCTCGATGTGAGACTTCGTCGAAAACCGATGCGATTGGTCAAAAACACAGCGCCTTGATGCGTTTTGAGCGTGTACAGCTTTGCATCGACAGCGACAACACCTTTGTTTCTTTCGACGGCAGCCACGGAGACACAAACGAATTCGAAAAAAATACATTCACGGCGGTTGGAAGGCACGGAGGGGGGTCCGCAGCCATTGCAGCCTCGGCGATTGTCGAACCAGGTACACGAAGTTCTACCTTTCCAGAGCCACAGCTTCCAGAAGAAAACCTGTCAGATTTAGAAGGTTTTCGGACGATTCTGGAGAACACGGGAGATACGAGCACGACAGGGGGAGCCTCCTCTGCGGATCAAGTTGAAGCAGGCGTTCCTACTATTTCGGACACGTGTGAAAGACTCGAAGAGCTCCTGGACTTTCTCGAGTTTGATGTCACTGTAGAGCAGCTGAACGGCCTTTGCTATGACTTGCAATTTCTGGCTCGCTTGACCCGCTACGCGAGCGCGTTGGTACGTAACTTCGCGGTCATACCACAAATTTGTTCTACAGATCGCGCGCGTCGTGGTGTCTTCGTTCGCTGGGTACCAGCGCTTCTCACTATGGCGGCTCAGGATCTGCACGCATCTTTGGCGGCGTCGTGTCCGCGAAACCTTCTTAAACTCAGGCGGCAGACGCGTAGTGTTCCTGCTTCAACAACTCGCAGCACAGCGTCTACCAATCTGAAACGCCAGTCTTCTCCGAATGATCTCCAAGATGCGCTTTCCAAAAGTGACGAGTTCCTATCTCCAAAAGAGCAGATTAATAGTCTGGTCGCCCTGGTGTTGCAACGCACGCTTCCGGCCATTTGTAAATTTGAGCTCCCGACTGCCGTGACCAAATACTCGCGAGGTGACCGCAAGGACATCCTTGGTCTATTCTTCGACCTAAACCACGCTATCCCCAACAAGAACAGCCCAGGTGAACCCGTCGGTCGCCGGTTTTGCGACGCGAACGCAGAGGATTACTTTCAGGTGAAGGAAATTCCGAGGACCATTCACATTTGGCTTTCACGTCTCTATATCAAGGAAAAGGACTACCGCATTCGACTGCTACTCAAAAATAATCTATCCTCTTCGACAAAGAGCGCTCCAACAGGAGCAAAAGGACCGTCTAGCGCGAGGAATGATAGCAACGGTGAAATGTCCTCAACAGGAGATACTTTTGCTCTTGCTGTTGAGGTAGAAATGCTAAAGTATGAACCGCAAGCAAAGGGCACGAAGAGTACAGCTGGCTCGGCCGCAGCCGAAGCAACTCTGACGACCGCAAGGAGTGCAGTAGATGTCGACGAGCTGCATCAAGCTACGGCTGTTGCATCTTCAACATTAAGTAAATCGAAGGCTGTCGCGCTTGCGCGTTTTCTAAAGATGCAGACGCCGTATTTGATGGACGTGGTCGGGACCCTGAATCTGCTGTCCGAGTACATACCTGGTTTTGAGGCTGCTATCGCGAAACTTGGCGGTGAGAATTATACTGCTGCAAGTGAGACACTTTCACGGCAAAAGGAGGCGGAACTCAAGAAGATCGAGCGGACTGACCCGGAGCTGGCGGAGGCGATGCGCGAGTCGCTTTTAGACGAGCTTCGGCGTAAAAAAAAGGGTGCTGCTCAAGGACGTGGAGAGAGCGACGCGCAAACGGCAAGATTTCGACATCAGGAAGGTGAGCTGGAGATTGCGAATCAGCCTGCATATGATCTGATGCATTTTCATTATTCCCAGTTGAGTGACATCTTCATTCGAGCATTTCCGCTACTAGAATCTCTGGGTGTGAAAATTGTTCTTCCGAAGCAACTGCGCAAAAAAACGCGGCCGCGACTGACTCTCCGTGTCGTCCCGGAAGAGGCCGCGAAAAAGGGTGCCGACGATGGTGGAGGAGACCAGAAACAACACGAAGATGCTACCGCAGTGACTGCTGGAGTGAACGGATTCGCTGATCTAGCAACTGGACTAGCTTTCCGGTGGACGGTTGCTGTTGGCGATCGCGACGTGCCCCTCGCAGACTTCGAACGGCTCGTTCGCGGCCAAGAAGGTCTGATTCGCATCGAAGAGCAGTTTGTGGTCGTTGATCCCACGGATGTGAAGTCGCTCTTGGCTCGCGCAAAACAAGTTCCCAAGAAATTGAGCAACTTTGAAGTGATGCAGGCGGCCTTGGGGTGTCCAGGAATTCTCGGCCGCGATGTGGATTGCTGTGTGGATGCACAGGTTGCCGAAGCGGTACAGAAAAAGATCAGTTTCCAGGGCCAGCCGCGAAGTCGCTTTCCCTTGTATGCCAGACCCGTGGTAGAGAAGTGTATCCGCGAATTGGCGGGCGAGCTGGAGGGCGTAATCTATCCAACGATGATGGAGGTTGCGTGTCTACATGACGGACAAACGTTTGACGCAGAAACAGAGATGAATGGTCTCCGCCGGGCCGATCAGTACCAAGAACCGCTGGTCAAGCTCGTGGTACTTGCAGAAGCGAAGGAGAAACACTTCCGGCAAGTTGCCGCAGCGCACAAGGCTCGGCTAGATCGCGACACTTCCAAGAGCGAAGCAGGTGATGTCATCCCAAGCAAGAGCGTTGAAAAGATTAGTACTGCTTTTCCTCAAGGTTCATCTTCGGTCAGTTCCGCTTTGGGAGCGTCCGGCTTCCCGGATTTACTGCACAGCCATCGAAACGCTGACTTACTGCAGCGGCTACGTGGAAACATGAGGATGGGTGGCGGCGTGAGCCCTTCGTCGGAGTGTGTAGATACAAATCTCGGAAAGTCAAAAGCGACTTCGTCCTGCATAAGCCGCCTTTCGCCCGCGTCTCCTCTGACATTGCGAGTTTTGTTCGATCGCATTGCTCGCTTTGGTGTACCGGAAGAAGAGATGTATGTGGCCAATCCGATAACGCGCGCTCGCATCGATCGTAAGGCGCCTCCTCGGCTGAACTTTCGGGTGCAGAACGTGATCGATGCGCTCGAACCGCTGATGCCGTCTCGAGACCTCGCTGGGCCTGCCTTTGGCGGCGCCAGCGCAATGAAACTGCCGGGTACCGAGCGCGAACTACCCGAGAGCCTAGAGCGCTTCAGTGACGAACTGCTAAGCAGCGTGTTTCACCAGTTACGGCGAGCGTGTCGAGACGAACTCCCCGAAGGAGAGGGGCCAAATGTTCGCTATAAGGAGTTGAGAGGTATTGTAGACACCTGTGCGAGCGATCCGAGTGTGAAATCAGCAGAGGCTGACAATCCGGACCTCCTTCTAGGAGTCACCACGACGTCAGAGGAACAAGAGTCCTCAGCGTCTTCAGCGTCGGCAGCAGCCGCCGCATTAGAAGTTTCTGCATCCGGGAATCAAAATGGTACTCCGGCAACATCACCGAACGAACAGTTTCCGGTCCCACAAGACCTTGTCGCCGAACTGCGCGATTATCAGAAGCGCGGTTATCAGTGGTTATGCCACAACATCAGCTTTGGATTCGGAAGCATACTAGCGGATGACATGGGCTTGGGAAAAACGCTGCAAGTTTTGACTTGTATTCTGTTCTTCCGCAATCTTCTCGCTGCCGCAGAGAAAAGAGTGGGACGTCGATTCCCATTTCGGGTTCTTGTGGTGTGTCCAACCAGTGTACTTGCAAATTGGTGTGCTGAAGCTGCAAGATTCACGCCTACGTTGCGGGTGCACTGCCATCATGGATCAACGCGAATCGCGCAGTTGCGGGACGCTTTCAAACTAGGAGGCAATAGAAGCGCAAGTACGACAACTACGACGGCGAATGCCAGCGCATCCACGCTGGCCACTGCTGCTGCCAAGGCTAAAGCGAAAGCGGGCGTTATGAAAAGACAACCAAAAGCGAAAGGAGGATCGAAAGCTTCAGCCTCATTGTCTAGTGCAGCTTCACTTACAGCCGATGGACAAAGTGCAGTCGGAAACGGACAGAGCACAACTGACCCACAAGGCGCAGGAGATGAGCCGGAAGTTGTCGTCACATCTTTGGGCACCGCGCGGACGGACGTCGCGGCATTGAGCTCGATCAACTGGTTTCTATTTGTCCTTGACGAGGCGCAAAATGTGAAGAATCCATCGTCGCAGCAAACCAAAGCCATAAAATCGATCCCGGCCCGTCATCATATCGCCATGAGTGGCACTCCGGTTGAGAACCGTCTGCTCGAGTACTGGTCAATTTTTGATTTCGCAAACAAAGGCTACCTCGGCGCTACTCCAGGGGAATTCAATCGCAATTACGCGCGGCCAATAGAGAAGGAAAGCAGTCAGGAAGTGTTGAAGCAGTTTCACCGTGTCACCAAGCCATTCCTTCTGCGACGATTGAAGACGGACAAAGCGATCATCCGTGATCTGCCGGACAAGATCTATTGCAACGAGTCTTGCGCTCTCACGACTGAACAGGTAGCCCTCTATGAGGCGCTAGCAGAGCTATGTATGGGAACGCTCGAGGGGCGACCGAAGAAAAAGCAGCCGCTTGGAGGCGCTTTTTCTCTCACCGAAAATGTAATCGTGGATTCGACGACAAAAGAAAGCGAACAACGACGAGGAGTCGCTGGCGCTACAGAAGACGGTGGCGCAGAAGTAGTGACTGCAGAAGTCGCGAGTTTGGTGGAGAGAGCCTTCTACGCAGAACATGTGGGCCCGACTGGCGTGAGGGCACAAACTGGTGGCACCGGAGACGAGGAAAGCCCGCAGAGGAAAAGACGACGATCATCCAAGCAAGACACTGCGGCCGCGGCAGGAGGCTCGTCTACGTCTAGAAGAAGAGGCTCCACCGAACAAGACGACGTTGCCGCGTCGTCTGGAGCGGACAATATGCTATCGGGCATACAACGAAAGGGGATTGTTCTAAAAATGATTAATGGCCTGAAGCAGATCTGCAATCATCCATCGCTATATTTGAAACAAAACGACAAAGAGCGTTCGGGCGAAAGGCCACCTTCTCCACGGCGTCGGAAGATGAACGCGGTCAGCAAGAAGGCTTCTGCGACACTGGCGGCATCTCTGACTACTACTGGCAGTAAAAAGCCTTCCGAAGAGTCGATTGCGCGATCCGGTAAATGCGAAGTGCTGATGCAAGTAGTTGAAAATATCCTGAATGGAGATCCTTCCGACAAGCTGCTCATCTTCACGCAGTATGTTGGGATGGGCGTGTTGTTGCAGGCTATGCTGACTGCGCGCTTCTCAGATGCCTGTCGTGGTTCGAGGACAATCCCCTTTTTCCACGGCGGTTTGAGTGCTGGAGAACGAGCGCGCCTTGTGGCCCAATTTCAAGGTGAGGACCCACACCCACTCTCAAGCACTACATCAAGTTCTTCCTCAAGTTCCTCTACAACAAATCTCTTCAGTGGAGGACAAGCACAAGCAACAGGAGCTACAACAACCCCGCGTGCTCTTGGTCCGCGTATTTTGTTGATTAGTTTGCGGGCAGGCGGAACGGGACTTAACTTGACGAGAGCGTCGCACGTTATCCACTTCGATCATTGGTGGAATCCGGCTGTTGAAGACCAAGCGACGGATCGCGCTTATCGTATCGGGCAGACCAAGAAAGTGTTCGTGTATCGTCTACTAGCCGCTGGGACTCTTGTTATGGTGGATGAGTATGTAAAGATGCGTCATTTTTTTCGTAATTTCTTTGATAAAAGAGTCTCAATCTATATTTTCTTGACAGTTCTTGTGTCTAAATTCGAAGACCGCATCATGACCATGGTGTCCAAGAAGCGGAGCCTGCAGGAACGTGCTGTCACGAGTGGCCCAGAAGCATGGCTCACGGAAATGAGTACGGAGGAGCTGCGCGACCTAGTCTCTCTGTCCTCAAACCCAGCGGGAGGAGAGCAAGGACGGGCAAGCACCAGCGC
This sequence comes from Amoebophrya sp. A25, assembly GCA_905178165.1. NCBI lineage: Eukaryota > Dinophyceae > Syndiniales > Amoebophryaceae > Amoebophrya > Amoebophrya sp. A25. The sequence goes on along the minus strand of CAJINU010000002.1, from coordinate 2,565,174 downwards.
TAGTAGTCGCCGCCGCAGCTCGGGCAACGCATTTGCGGACGTACGAGTCGTGCGATCGAGAGAGGAGATGCGATTGTAGTAATGATGTGATCCAGTTTAGGACTTAGGAGGTAAACCAAACAAAGCGCATGTTGTCAAGCAAGAAAGCCACTTTTTTTGTTACAACGAATTATCCGAAGCCGCTACATCAAGGCGGTGGCTCAACTACGCAGTTCTTTCTTCTAATAAATCGAAAGGTAAAATTCACCACGAATTTTTGTGGTTCTCATTTTCTTGTAGTTCAGGCGCGAAAGCTCGAGCGTCGCCGACATCCGTACTTACAGTGTTGGTGTTCTCGAAAAAAGATCAAGACAAGATGAACACGCTCGATACAATGATCACTACGTATATGTAGATGATTGCGTTGTAATTATTGACCGAGATACGTCTAGGTCTAGTGAATACCCAAATAAAATCATATTTTTCATGAAGAAAAATATCTTCTCATGAAAAATATCTTCTTGACCACAGGTAACGCATTTCTGTTTGAAATTTCTTTTCCTCCCTCTCCTTCTTTTTCTTTGATGTCCTTGAATGACAACTAAATGTATCTAGTCGTAATCGCAGAGGTTTGATGTTACACCTTCACCTTGTTTATTCTTCATTCGTAGAAGTCTACTTCCACTACAACATTTTCATGAGTCTTATATATTGCCAATAGGTTGTCAGGAATCAGAAATCATGGCAGCAGTGACAGTTTCGTCAGGTGCAGCTGCTGGTGGCAAGAAGAAGCGCTGGGGGGCTTCGAAGGGTGAGAAGAAATACGCAACCACTGCTCAAACGGATGGTTCTTGTGCTGACCAAGAAGGACAAGGAACAAATGGTGCCCATCCGGCAGTACAGGCTCGCGCTATACAAGAACAGTCGGACGGTGGTCTCTCGCTAATTACCGGTAACAATCTTCTCGGTTCCAACAATGCACTCGACTACCTCGCACAAGGTCTTGGCGGGCGCAGCGCGCAGTCCCAGGTACTCGGGGAGGCAACTACAGGGTCCTCTGCGGCACAAAGTGAAGCCAGTCTAGCGGAGTTTTTGACCCTGATTCGAGAAGACGAGCACTGTTTCTGCCTCTCAGAAGCGGTATGTCCGCGTGCTGACCAAAGGCTATTCCAGGGACTTTTGAAGGAGCTTCAATTTCAGCAAATGTGGATGTCTGGAGGCACAAGATTGCATAGACCGAGTCAAGTGGGCAGTCAGCGTCTCTTCGACGAGTCGCCAACTTACATTATGACAACGGGCATTTATAGCGGCTGCGACTATTCTCATATAGACACTTTTGGAACTTTCTTATTAGTCTGATTCTTATTGTTCTTCTGTAACTAACCTCCTCCCATAGCAGGTCTTTAATTCCCCTTTGTTTTCGTTTCGAGGTGTGCTGCAAATCTTGATTGGCTTTCACCCTTTGGTGAAGGTTTAGGCCCTGCGGCGCTCAAAGCACTAAGTAAGCCAACCGGTTAGTTTTCACCTCGACTAAATTAGGCTTATCCCGAGCAACAATATTTATATATAACTTAAAAATCTTTAGTAGGACTAAGTACACAATTAGTAAATGCCATTCCGTCATCACCAGCTCAGGTTAATGTATCGGGTGGTGCTATCAGGTAGTAAATGCTGACGCTTTTCCCAGCATTTTGATTATCATGATAATGATCATTTCTCGTGGTTGTACATGTAAGTATACTCTGCGCCTTCATCTGATCTCCTCTCTTCATTCCCTGGCGCATTGTCCGGTTCCTGGTACGGAAGTTCCGTTTGTCCGATCCCATTCGCAGTATCATCAACCTCTACCGCAGTGGGGACGATTCGACATCGCTTCATCGAGACCAGTACTTTGGGGGTACCAATTTCACCTGTGGTGTGTCCTTTGGCGCCACCAGGCACCTGGAATTTCTGCAGGAAACGGATTACCAAGCACAGGGAGCCAGCGCAGCCAACATTTCTGCCATCAGTAGCAGAGGAGGAGCAAGCAAAAATGCCGGGGGAAAGCGGTTCATCTTTCCCCAGCACAATGGAGACATTTTTGCGTTCTCAGACGTGCTGAATTCGAGGTGGAGGCACTCAGTGCCGAAAGAGAAGAACGCGGGACCTAGGATTTCACTCGTTCTCTTCTGTTCGCGACGCGGAAACTCTGGTGTGTGGGACTACGAGGGAGCAGTAGCAAAAGATCCTGAAAACTTCCATGTTCGGATATCAGACGCACCACACATCCTTGATCATGACCCGAATAAGGCACCAGCATAAAATTCGTTTGTTGATTTCAGGTGTCCCATTTGCTTGAAGATACATAGCTGAAGAGACCTTCCGCTTCCAGATCGATTCCTTGCTTCATTCCCATCATTTTAACAGAATTTTAGACACACGTAACATCGTGGGCGTTATTGTGCTTTCTGGCGATCATTTCTGATTCGTGTATCCTGCACTATCTCCGCGGTCGTGGCAAAGAAACCAGCAGTAATTGGCTTCTCAAAACGTTGGTCTGCCAGAGTTGACAACATTTAACTAACTTGATGTCCTCTTGAAGTTCCTGTGAGTCGGTACAGAGCGACATCCGAAGTTGCACGTCTATAATCCACTGAATCGGTTGTACTACTTATTTTGCAGAAAACCGTTGGTTTTACAATCACAATCGGTTCCCAGCTAGTTAGACAAGAAAGAGTGTCACCACAGGATCACCAACAACTCCTATGATCACTCCAGACCTACTACGCTCGCCGATCCTTATTTCTTCAACGCTAGCAAGCTTATTGTCTCTATATATAATAATAATTGTGAACTGGGTATGACGGTTACGGTGGTAGATGCAAAGCAATGACAGATTTATGGCAGTGATAGCTAGAAGATCTACTTGTTGAGTAAATACATTTATACGCACGTACTTAGTTGGTTAGCTGACTGACTTGCTTTTCGACGTACTCGAAGGTGACAAGAAAGATGCCGAGCGAGGGCTCAAAGAAACTCTCGACGCCGAGCTCTCACACCCCAGGGCTTTCCGAGGATTCGGATCAGCTGAGGTCTGGAGAGCGTCGTGCTTCGATGGGGGGCCGTTCCTCAGAGAGCAGCGAAGAAGAGGAGGAAGAGAAAGGTGATGTCATCGAAGAGGAAGTGGAAGACGAGGATGCAAGTCCTTTCCTCGGTTATTCACCGCGAACACTGCAGAGACACTCGGCGCACATACACTATGCAGCAGCCCTTTCGCCCACTGCAGTTGGGAGGAAATTTGTCCGGGACGAAATATTGAGGCAGGGGTCTACTTTTGGTTTTATAAATCCAAAATCCGCTAGTACTTTCTACTTTCATGATCCAAGTTCGGAAGTTGTTGCTGTACTATATGTATACTAGCTTGGAGCGTCCGATAACATCCCTCCCACTAGGATCCCCCTCCTCCCCAAAGTAAGAAACTAAGCAAGGCAACGACGTAAGCGATATGCGTTTTCAAATTTCGAAAATTTTCCACGTTTTGCCATCGTTTGGGGATTGGGTCTCGTGCGTTTGAAGTCAAGGGCTAAGATCCCAAAACTTTTCGACTTTCAGCCCTTTCGCTGAAATTTAATGCATTGGCTTCGCGTTTTTCAAATTTCGAAAATTCTCCACGTTTTGTTGTCGTTTTGGGATTGAATTTTGTGCGTTTGAAGCGCTAAAGTCCCTAAATTTTTGATTTTAAGCCCTTTCCCTGGGATTCAGTTTCTTGGATTCGCGTTCTTCAAATTTCGAAAATTTTCCACCTTTTTCGTCATTTTGGGACTGAGTCTGTTGATTTTGAAAGGCTAAGATCCCAAAACTTTTGATTTTAAGCCCTTTCCCTGAAATTTAATTCCTTGGATTCGCGTTTTTCCTATTTCTAAAATTTTCCACGTTTTTCGTCGTTTCGGGAGTGAATCCCCTGAGTTTGAAGCGCTAAGGCCCCAAGGCTTTTGACTTTAAGCCCTTTCCCCCGAAATTCAATGCCTTGGCTTCGCGTTTTTCAAATTTCGAAAATTTTCCACATTTTGCCGCCGTTTTGAGATTGAGTCTCGTGAGTTTGAAGCGTTAAGATCCCAAAATTTTTGATTTTAAGCCCTTTCCCTGAGATTCAATCGCTTGGCGTCGCGTTTTTCAAATTTCGAAAGTTTTCCACCTTTTTCGTCATTTTGAGAGTGAGTCAGTTGATTTTGAAGGGCTAAGATCCTAAAGCTTTTGACTTTAAGCCCTTTCTCTGCAATTTAATTCCTTGGATTCGCGTTTTTCAAATTTCGAAAATTTTCCACGTTTTGTCGTCGTTTTGGGATTGAGTCTCGTAAGTTTGAAGCGTTAAGATCCTAAAATTTTTGATTTTAAGCCCTTTCCCCCGAAATTCAATTCCATTGCTTCATGGTTTCGTGGTTTCATGGTTTCGTGGTTTCATGGTTTCATGGTTTCCCGGTTTCCTGGTTTCCTGGTTTCCTGGTTTCCTGGTTTC